>CM034149.1:897694021-898077580 GCA_019776745.2 Taxus chinensis
AATCCACATGAACTTCCCAATTTATTTATTTTTGCCATTGAAGACTTACAATAGACACCACGTGCTTCCCAATATACCCTACTTTTTCTAAGAATGATTAGTGATGAATTTGAGAAAATAACTTACGCTTTAATCCCTTTGTGGGATCCTGTTATAGCTGGTCTTGTTTAAAATTTTGACTTGTGTATTCTTTTATTAATAATAGAAGCATTTTCAATTTACAATTAAGAAAAAAATACTTCGGCCAAGATTATAACATCAGCAATTGATTGAGGGGATACCCAAGCAGAAAATATCAAATCAGGGCTATAAGCCAAGACCAACAGCACTCCATCCCACTGCAGAATGGGCCTCTCGGTACAAACAAGACCAGTTACTTAGGAAAACCCTTGTCTGATTCGATCCAAGTAGAGAAGGCTACCGTTTTGCTAGCCTACTCGAATTCACCAGGTCTAATCAACTTAATACTAGACTCGGGTGGGACACCATAAGTAACTAAGCTCTAATTTACAATCCTCCATGCTAGAAAAATTCAACAAGTTGAAACAGATTTACGTTGTGAAACAAAAATGCAATCATTCCTTTGCCATATTTGTATACCAAGAAATAAATGAGAGAGGCCCAAGTCTATCACATCATCTATATGCCCTTGAAAAATTTGTTGGTATCATGAGCCATTTTAATCTGATTGCTGGAATCATCGACATACAACAACGCAATCAGAATTTTTTCATCGAGATGTTTGAAGCCAACCACCTCATTATGTATTTTTTATCTATCTAGTAATGATTTCATAGGTTCTACATGAAAAAGTTAGAAGCACGCCCATCCTAGTTACATTTTTTAATATACTAATGATTATATCGGGTTCCAGCCAAGATTAAACACCGTCTAAGAAATTGCAATTGCAGCACCAAAAAAGATGATCCTGCACAAAGTGGAAGCCACCATAAAGCATACAAAATTACATCAATTAACGATTCTATGCAGAAATCATGTATAATAATATCGAGATCTTATAGATTCATCTTTTAAGAAGCATTCGCAGAATATACATTTGAAAATCCGTCAATACTCATAATTTGTGGAATATATAATCGCAGATCAATTGCCAATTATAAATTATCCAAAACACTTTAGGAGTGAGCTTCTCACGGATATCTTTTGTGCTTCTTTGATCCATGCACGACTCTAAATCATAGCAGTGAGTTCATGTACAAATGTACTTTTTTCTAAATGTATGTATATGTCCACTGAAAATACATAATAAAATATAGGAGGGGAACGAACCCCACCGAGCCACCACCAATAAAAGGCTTTAGGAAGCCAAACAAAACAAAACAAAAAATGACTCACTTTTGTCCTTAACCAAACAGGCATTTGCCGGAACCACCCAGTAAAAGAAAACAAGAATACCTTGCCATTAAAAAATATAAGAGAAGAAACAAAACTAACAGAGAAGGAAGGGCACACGAGAGACATGCAGAGCCCTGCTCTACCTACAACTGTCTACAGCAAATAAACAGATATGCTCACAAAACTTAAGGACAAACACAACAATGCAAGCGAAGTGTTCATTTTAGAGCATTTAAATCTCACAAATATTACTGATTTCCAATCAATCACTACCAGGCAAATAAAACTGATAACAAATAGTCTTTTTACGAGGAATAAAAATCTGAACGGCATCAGAAGATGGAGATTGCAATTAGAAATCTGCCAGTAGTATTATTTCTCTACTTCACAAAAAAAAATTGACAGGGAAACATTACAGGGCAGTCAAAATTTGGTGGTTAACATGGCAACTAACAGATATTTCCTCCTTCCACGTGATTGACACAAAAGAATAGATCACAGTAAATCCCACAAATTCCAGAATTCAATGCCGAAGAAGCCACCTCCAAAAGCCCCTAAAGCCCCTTACAGGGCATTCAAAATTTGGTGGTTAAAATGGCAACTCACAGATACTTCCTCCTTCCATGTGGTTGACACCATAGAATAGATCACAGTAAATCCCACAAATTCTAGAATTCACTGTTGAAGAAGCCACCTCCAAAAGCCCCTAAAGCCCTTTTTCTCTTTATTTAAAATGGCTAGATCAGCAAACATTTTCAGAATAGAAGGGAGTTTTATAATTAACACTGTTTGTTTAACAGCTGGAAAAATATGATGGATATACAACCGCCTTCAATGTATTAGGGCAAATCTCAACAACAGTATGAACTGTCGTTGAAGCACCTAGAGATGCAAAATAACAAACATGTCATCTAGGCAAGCATTTTCCCTGCTTATACTAGTGAATTTAAAACAACGAGTTTTAGTAATGCATTTACTGCATTGTAAAGATAATAACAATCAAGTTGCACATTACAGGTCAACCTTGCAGTTCAAAGTTCAGATTGAACATTTTTGGTTTTTTTTTCACTCTAAGTT
This sequence comes from Taxus chinensis, assembly GCA_019776745.2. NCBI lineage: Eukaryota > Viridiplantae > Streptophyta > Pinopsida > Cupressales > Taxaceae > Taxus > Taxus chinensis. The sequence goes on from CM034149.1 coordinate 897,696,455, forward strand.
TCATATTTGTGAGACCTCAATTTTTGTTGGGCATATTTCATATTGATGCAGTCGAGGAATGAGGTCTCAACTAAATAAGAGCCCAAACTTGCAGCTTTAGAGTAACACAGCAGTTTTTTATGCTAAACAGCATTTTTTTTATTGATTCAAAGTTCAAACATCAATGGACATTAAAGCATTCAACACACAGTCTCAGCGGACTGTATAATCACACATACAACTTTGAGCCTCAGATGCTATACAAACACATGAGCAGACCCTACTTCCGTATGCCTTCACACACAACTGAAACCTTCAAACAACGTATCTCTTGAATTATTGCTACTGTGCAAAAATGGAAAGAGACTTTTCATCATAAAACCAAGATGAATTTCTATCAAAGCATTTTGATTTTTTGGTTATTTGTTATGCCCTCTTCTGCCACTCGCAAATCTTCCTTGCGGCTCCTCTATATCTCTTCTACAACTAGACTCACATGCAATTATATTAACCAACGAGAAAGACTCCTAATTTTAATTTTTAATTCTAATTATAGCCAATAAGCTACAACTGCTCTTATAAAACTGGGCAGTTACAAGAAGTTCCGATTTTAAGAGAACAAGCTCCTTGAAACTCTCCGCTGTTTGGATTGACAACTGTACATTTTTATTATTTTTTGGTGATGCAAAATCACATGTGAACCAAGATTGTCCTGCATCAAACACCCACAATAAGTGGTAGAACCACTCTTTTGGTCACAGAGTAATGACCATGGTGTTTCCTTCCACCTTGTTAGGTACCATTGAAATTTGTTCTTTTGTTTCTTTCTCGATTTCTAACAACATGCAGGTCAATAAACCATCTTCATCAACATAGCTCCGATCACATTTATCTTTACCTTGCCCATTTCTTGGGCATAGTCATCCATCCACCTTCTCCATGATGCTTTGTTTCTCATCTTCCATCCTCTTGTGCAATTTGACCCACCACTATACAACCACAACTACCAACTATATTCAACACCATTGTTTCTCAAGCCTTCATGAGCTTTGAACTAACTGGCCCTTCCTCCAACAGAAGCATGCAACTCATGTTCTATCCCAAGCCATCTCTTCTTCACTTCTTCAGTAACGAATTTATTGTCAAAGAATCCATCACATATACTCTTCATCATATATGCAACAATATTACGTACTTGGACTCCAAAGGCCAACTCAAATGAGTTCTTCTCAGCATTCTCCTCTTCTTCCATGCATTCAATCATACCTGCACAAAATTAATAACCCTAGTATTTAGAGAATCAACAATTCTCATAGGGTCTTGCATATTCAACCCTCACACTTTTGTAACATCATGCTTCAGCCACAACTCGTCTTTTCACTTTCAATCTCTCTCCATTCCTAAACTACTGTAACAAACTCAAAAAAACATAGTAACATGAGAATCAGGTATTCCCGTATGGATCTTCTTCAATGTCATCATTAATACAACTTTACTCTCTTCTTCGTTACTCAATTCTTCCTTCAAATCAGTATCATGTGCATTCACTTTCACATCCTTTTTCTCTATCTTCATCTCTTCCAAAAGACATCATTTAGCGGCAACATCATCCCATCCACACATGCTTTGGATGATAGCAACATCAACTCCACCATCTCATTCTCTACTCCTTCACCACCTCCTTTCTTCATCTTCTTAGGCATCACAAGCATGTCACGTGCAAAGGAACTTTCATTCTCCTTGTCCATATCAAACATGATGTAGCTCTTGACACAAAAGCACCTCTTCTTCAACTCCTATTTGGGTTGCTCCCACATATGTACCACCATGGTCTTCCTCCATTCTTCTCGATGGAAACATATCCACCGTTTCTATATCCTTCTTTGACTCTATGCCACATGAGTGACATTCTTTTGCTTCTCTCATCTCTCCTTCATGTGTCTCTATTGCTTGTAGAGACATCTCTTCCCTCTCTCTTTCTTAATTCTTTGTCATCTTCTTCGTTGTTGGACTTTCGAACTCTTCATCATTCCTTGCATTCTTCTCATGGAATGTAGTCGCATGGACTGTCAAAGGTTCATTACCAGCAACTTCTACTGTTGTCACAACACCATTCTTCCCTTCATTTTCGTCTTCTACTTCACATGGACGGTCTTCAAATGTGCTCTCAAGTGCATCAACTAACACTTCCTTCATCTTCATAGTTCCCTTTATGGAACCCTGCAACTCTTCATTTGTTGCCCTCTTCATTATTTGCAATTATGCGGGCTGCTCCCACATCTCCATCTTTTTGTGCAACCTCCATGGTTGGGATACACCTCGTCTCCTCATTCTTCACTTTTTGTTCTCCTTCACATGTATGATCTTCAACCATACTCACCTCATGTGCCTTAACTTGCACTTCAGCCACCTCATCTTCCATTTGGCTGTCCTCTTTCTTCACCTCCATTGTTTCCTTCATGGAAATTTGCATCTTTCCTTGGTTGTCCTCAACCCTTCTTCCCCGCAACAGAGAAAATTCAGAAGCGTTTCCCTTACTTTCCAATTAAATTTCATCATCTTCCCACATAGAGAATACAACACACTCTTCCTCTTCATCCAACAATGGATCTCCTACTTGAGGTTCAAAAACTATCACCTCCACATCCTCCTTCATGAGGATTTCTTCTTCCACTGGCTGTTCATAACCCTTTTTATCTTTGATGGTCTTCAAAACAAACTTGGATTTCCAAGACGAAAACCTCACTCTTGTTACCTTTCAACCTTCTTTTCACTATTCACAACACCATCTGAAAGAATCTTTTTCACTTCTTCCTCTCTTACTTTTTTTGAAAATAGACTTGAATTGCTCATATGATAACTTCACTCTCGCATTGCCTCTTGAAGCAATCTGCATCTTCTCCTCATACTCAAGCCTCAAGAATTAAAGCTTCCTCAACCACTTTGCTTTCATTTTAGAGCGCACAACATTATCCATCATCTTGAAAACCATATGTTCCCAACTCTCTACCTTCTTATTTCCTTTTCCTTTTCTACTTTCTTGGAGAGCCTTCCAATACACAGCTGTAACTAAACATAATCTAGCACTTGCAACCTCAACACTCAAGCGGTCTTCAACACTCCTCCTCAAAATAACACTCTAAATCTAAAGCCATCTCATGAACTCTTTTTCGAGTTTCTTTACCACAAAACAAAAAATATATTGCTTGTGGGCTTATCTTTTTCTTTCATTAAGACCTTTGCTTGTCTCTTTCTTTCACTTTCTTGTCTTCTTTCCGAGACTTCCAAATTTGTTTCAAGGGATCTCAAAATGTTCTCCATCGCTTCTTCATCTTCATTCACAGCAGCAACAACCTTTACACATTGTGCAATTTCCATTGCATCCAAACCGACTTGGATTTCCTTTAGCATCTCTATCAAATCTTCTACTCCGTGTGCTCTTCCTCAACCAACTAATATTTCTCTATGCTTCTTTTCTTCTCAAATACACAAGCTTCTCTTTCACAACCTACAGCTCATAAATAGACTTTTTTTTCACAACATGCATACAAACTCAAAAAATGCCTCACACCCAACCCAACAAAGCAATCCTTGCTCTGATACCAAACGATGCAGTCAAGGTATGGGGTCTCACCTGAATAAGAGCCCAACCTTGCAGTTATAAAAGAACACGACAACAATGGTTTTTCATACAAAACAACATTGTTTTTATTGATTCGAGCCTCAATGAACATTAAAACATTCAACATGTGGTCTCAATGGACTGTATAATCACACATACAACTCTGAGTCTCAATTAATATTAAAACATTCAACATGTGGTCTCAATGGACTGTATAATCACACATACAACTCTGAGCCTCAAAGGGCTATACAAACACACGTGCAGACTGTAATTCTATATGCCTTCACACAGAAATGAAACCTTCAAACACACATATCTCTTGAACTATTGCTGCTGTGCAAAAATGGAGAAAGGTTTTTCATCATAAGACCATGATGAGCAAAAACCTCTCGAAATTTCAATCAAAACATTTGAAAAGTTTGGCTATTTGGTATGCCCTCTTGGGCAATGGCAAATCTTTCTTGCAGTCATCGATATCCCTTCTAAAATTAAACTAACATGCAATTATGTTAACCAACTAACATGTAAGACTCTTAATTTGACTTTCTAATTCTAAACATAGCTAACAGGCTACACGTGCTCCTATAAAACAAGGCAATTACAAGAAGTTCCAATTTTAGAAGAACAAGCTCCTTAAAACTTTCAGCTATTCAAATTGACATCTGTACTTTTTTTTGGTGATGCAAAATCACATGTGAACTAGGATTCTCCTGCATCACATATATTTATTGTGCACATAATCTATATCTATATATAGACATGCAATAATTATGGGGACTTTAAGCAGAAGTGAGAATAATGATACTGTAATATAGCAATAACAGACAAATATTTGGGGCTTAGCCATCACCGGAAATTAGAGCAATGGATAAGGTTGCAAATCGGGAATCAAGCTTGTTACAGAATTTCACAAGAAACCACAGTATGCCTGTTAAATTATCATATCACTAGATCTCAAACCCAGCCAAGATGCATGCTTATGCTTCACTCAAGAATTGACGGAATCAACCATACAGCAGACAATTACGGGAGTTTGCTTGCATTCATCATAGTAAAATTGCTACATACCTTATTCATAGAAAGCTCAAACTCTATCCAATGGCAAGCTTATATACATGCATACCATATGATTCTTCCTACAATAATTATGCATAAAACACTAACCAGCTATAACAACATGAAAATCAAGAAATTGTTAATTCATGTATAGAAAATACACATTCAAGAGATACATTGTAAGAAAAACATAAAACACAGGATGAAACATCTGCACCAAATTCTATTATAATGAAATGACGCAGTCGAGGTATGGAATCTCAACTGAATAAGAGCCCAACCTTGCAGCTACATCATATAATTGACATTTTTGCATATATAAAACAAACTACCTCAACCTTTTTGGTAAGTCGTCATTTTGGGCAGAACCACAGCAATCATTTCAGCAGTTGGGGTACCGCATGTAAAGCTTTAGAAACAGTCAAAAATGTTCGTTATAGTGGGTCACTCAACACAAAGCATTGTAATTGATCACAATTACATGGACACCGTAGCTCCTAGTATCTAAATAATAGCACAACAGAACTTTTTCTCCAGTTTAAAATAACAATCCACTGTCTTTCCAAATCAACAACAGGCTTGGGGGTATTGATTATTACCTTGTTCTTGTAACTGAATGAGCTACACTTTTTACGAAATAAAAAATAAAGAATGACATTTAGCTTCAAAAATGGGTTACCCATTTTTCAAATACATATGAGAGCATTTTATTTCTCAATGGCATCTACAGATTTCTATAGATGTACAATCAGCACCTGCTTACATGGAGAATCTGCCTCCAACAAAAAGTATCTCGAGTATTGCAAACTTGATTTAAACGAGGCATCCATTTCAAGAATAACAAATTTGGTAGTTACTTAGTGTACACATGACACAGATTGGAAGCTCACCCAAATCATTTGCAGAGCACTGTGTGGAGATGCAAAGTGGATTAATTCCACCTATGTACAGATCAAGCGGCCATGCTAATCTGAATCACTGTCCATATTCCCCATGGCCCTCAAACCTCTCGGTCTCTGCAACAACCCACATATTGTAAGATTCGAGGTATTACGTATGCCTTTGAAAAACTTAGAATTTGAAGATCTATGAACAAAATACAGGATAGTTGCAAATTACTTTTTTGTTGTTTTTTTTCTCTCGCACTTCATAGCGCTCTTGGGAGAGATCACAAAGCCATGAGCCAGGGCTAACCACCTGCAAAATCAAAACAATAACTACTGTTATACTCCGATAACTTACATGAGCCCCTCAAAAACAGCACTGAAAACTCAAACTAGAACAACACAACGGAAAACAGAACAAACCAATGTATCGTGTCCCATTCTGGAGGATATGCTAAAAACAAAAAATAACGATCTACTGAATCAAAAAAATTAGAACTCTTTGTGAAACCACAGCATCTTATCCAGATTGCCAACCATGCCCACAAGGTGAAAAAAAACATTTGAGAACATTGAAAACGGCATTGAAAATCCAATATAAAGAAAAACATTGAAAAACATCAAATTTTGGATAAAAGGGGACTTAAAATGTATGAGATAAGTTGCAGGCGGGACTCACAAGTAAGTTCTTCTGGATGAATTTGGCCCGCTTTTTAGGCCTCTGAGGCAGCTTAGAGCCCTTGATGGCGATAAAATCCTCCTCTTTTTCCCTAGTGGAAAGGGCTATCACAACTTTGGGCCATACAAACATTTCTAAATTACAGCCCTTCTCTGGCAATGTATCTGCATCTGTAAAAATCTTGTTCGTTTCCTCTGTCGAGGATGACCCATTAAATTTATTGTTGTTATCGTACAACCTGGTATGAATTCTTTCGTTCTTTTCAGGAGAAGAATGGCCGCTATTATTCCCAACTTTGACGCCTTCAGCCGCCATGGATTTGACGACCACCGATTGTGAATGCAATGCCCTCTTCAAGCCACGAACGGGTTGCGTACAATTTGGATTTGACGGCGGGGTCTCTGGAGACTCTGGAGCTTCCTTTTCGCCTTTGACAATGCGTCTCTCAACACGAAAGGCTGTTCTTTTTACCTTGACCTCCATGCCTGATTTTACTTGCACTTTGACGCACCTCATACGCTTACGATTCCCCCACTGTAACACCAAATCCCGGTCCTGAGGCCTGTATATTTCCCGATGCTTCTCCATTTTTTTCTGACGCCCCTGCAAGGAACCAAAAAATCTCATGAATCTTTCCATCCAACAATATGCTCTACAGAATCAAAAGAAAACGAAAAGCTGTGAGGATTAATACAAATATCCCTCACCTAAACAAAGATCCAGTGCGGCTGCTTAGAAATCCTTAAATCCACCCGTTCTCTTCTAAAATCTTGCAAAAAAGGCTCCGATCCAGCGACTTACAGAGCGCAAAAATTGCACAAGTTTACAACATACAAAATCCCTCTAGCCAGCGCCTCGGCCAGAAAATAAACTTCAACAAATAACTACAGTTGGACTTTCAAACAGTCGAAAATTTGCACCAGAACATGTAGCCCACCGATTTAACCTTTAAAAGGCAAATATCTCGTAGCCCAAGAAACTAAAGAAGCCTAAGCAAGCCATCCAAGAAGACTTTAAAAATGAGTTAAAAACACAAAATCCTTGTTGAAAACACAGGAGCGGCGTAAATTCAAAATCTCGACCGAAACTTTATTTGAGGGAGGTTTACAGTGCAGGAAAAGAAGCAAAAAACATTGCTAAACAGAGCTGTTGAAGAGTCGTAAGCCGATTCTATCGACATTAAAATGCCCGGCAAATTGATAGAAACTTTGAGGACGAACAGAAAGACTCCACTGAATGCTGAAAATTATGAACAGAATACAGACTGATTTCAGTTTAAGCACAGAATACACCAAATCCTTCAACGATGCTCCTCCTCCTTGAAAATTATACATATATACAATTTATATATCACCGCCCTCGTGCAAACGAAACTTAAAAAGATAAAACCCGCTCCCGTCCTAAGCTGATTTTTTTCCCAATTTTATCGAGTCCTTTTTAATTTTTTTTTAAAACCTGTTAAAACCACGTCAGCTAAAACGCGCGCATTTGTTATCAAACGTGGGCCTAACGACCGTCCGATCTGAAAGATCAAAGATGTGAGTCGGCCCACGCGGATGTTTTGTTAGGGCGGGGTCCATGGAGGGGCTTCCCTTTTTAAAAAAACAAAATTAAAATGAAAAATAAATACTGGTTCTCTCGAAGGTTTTTTCAATTTGTTCGAGGAAGCTCCAAAAATTTTATCTATTAATTTTAGGTAGGTTGTTTAAAAGGTTGGGTTGAAAGTTTTTCCCTATTGTTTTTTGTTTTTTTCTCTACGCTCAAAGATTTCTAATTTACACGGTATTCTAAGATGTTGACCCTACATTGAAGTTGGTGGTTGTACTTTATATTCTTTTAATTCCATATCTAAATTTTCAGATATATTATTCTCTAAGTAATTCATGAACCTTTTATTGTTTATTATTTTTAGTTCACGTGAAACCTCGCGTGTAGACTTTGTATTGTGGTTGGTGGTTGCATTCTACATTCTTCCACTTTCTCGCCTAAAATTTTTCACATGGTAAATAAAAATTAAGCAAGTTATGAGACCACCTTAATGAAAAATATTCTTAAATTTTCCCAACCACATGACCTGGAGTGTTGGCTCATTTGGTCTTTCCCACTACTTTAAATAACCCAGATCATAGGTTCAATTCTCACGGTTAACCCATAATTTACATTATAGACCCAATTGTCTAAATGTTTAAGAGTTCAAATTAACAAAGGTTAAGCAATAGTAAAGCTATCAAATATTTTAATAATGTGTATTTATTAATAATAACCCATCAAGAAATGATGTTAACCCATCAACCATTAACCATCAAATCTTATGGGCAATCGACACATCCTTTTCTTTGACAATAGGGTAATACTTCTTTATATCACAAATTAGGGAGACTAAAAAATAAACTCTTTTTAAAGAGGAGGTGAAGGAAAAACTACATTTTCTATGTTTTGCCTTTTATAAAAGAAAGGGTATTATGGTCCTAGCACAAATAATTAATCATGGCAATTTAACCAATTAAGAAGCAACTTCCCATGGTAGAATAACTACTTCCCTTCTCTTCATTGTTGCACCATTTACAAAGAAATGGAGTTCCTTGCAAGTGCAAACATAGGGCTATGCATCCCAATATAAAGACTACATAGGTTAGGAGGATGTTGTATTTATTTATTTATTGTTATGTATGCTTTTTATTTTTGCACAATGGATAACATAAAATTGGTTTGTATGTATTGTCTATGGCTGAGTAGTTTGTGAAACTTTAGAGTATCGGGAATATCAAAGTTGTTGTGGGGCAGAGTGTGGTTAAAGTGATTGCTTCATTTATGTTTTATTTGAAATATTTTATTTTAAATTGTTTAAAATTTGTAAGAATGATGTCTTTTATTTTGGAATAAACTAGCAATCGCACCCCCGTAGTACAATGGGAACACAAATAGTGAAGGGAAGGATTATAGAGGAAAAGAAGGAAAATGAAGGAGAAGTGAATGCGACCTCATGGAAAATTGTGGTGTATAGGGTATTGTTGGTTAGTGCTAAAGGGAAGGCAAGGAATCCTATAGTGAAAGAAAGGGTCGATGCAACAGTAGCCAATGAGTGTGAACAGATATAAAATGATAGGGAATAATAAGTATTATGAAAGAAATATAAGAAAATGAAATATATTATGCATGTTATTTTGTATACCTAAGGTCATAAAGACAAATAAATTTAACACGTGAGTCGATTAAAAGGAAATAGATAACTCAAGCACAAACGTGTACATTCCTATTGATTCTAAAAATAAAAAACATAATGATATGTAGTGCATGTTTATTTGACATGACATGGAGATATTTTATGAATGGTGTGATTCAAGAATTCTTGAAGAAACAAGCAAGGAGTTAGACCAAAGGAAAAGCCAATGTTGTTTACCCACTTAAGAATTATTGGAGTGATTAGAGCCATGACTTATTTTATTTGAAGGTATGGTCGTGGTAGGGGTAGAAGGAGAAGGGAGGCACAAATGTGGAGGTCCTTGAGCGAGTGAACTTTGGAGACTTTTGTGAAAGTAGCACCTGGTATTCAATACCTCCAATGTTAATCATTTCTCAAATAAATGTTAGGTCCTAAGCTTTGTGGATTTTTGAAGCCTATGTTATTTTCAAAGGGATTTGCATGCGGTTTCCCCATGAAATTAGAGCAATAGGGGATGTGCAAGAGGTTGAGTGTGTTTTATGTAGGACCATTATATCTATTGAATTTGATAACCACGAAAAAAGTGGAAAACCACGCGGGATTAAACTAGTGTTTTATATGGTTTAAATCACTCATGAGGATCGTATGATGATTTTCATAATCTATAATCGGCATTACAACACATAATAGGAACATTTAATGATTATGGTGTTTCCTTGTTAGGGTCGTTAACTAATTTGTTTGTGGTGAACAAATGGGGCACATAAAGGAATTTATTTTTTCCTTTTGTTAACAAAAACAAATTAGTACAGGACATAGAGTTTTTTAGTCACCAAAATGGGCCTCAATGTTCTGGATATAGAGAAGAAGTTGGCAAAAAGAGGCTTGTGACAAGTTAGATCCTTATTGTTAGGAAAATCTTTATAACATAACAAACCTTTAAAAATGTCCAGTATACATAATTGGTATATCCTTACTAGGTGGCAGTTGGCTTAGGTCACCAATGAGAAAGAATGACTTTCCACTGAAACAGGTTGTTTTATTGTGGGGAAAGCCTCTCGTAAGTGCAGGTTAAAGAGCAAAAGCAATTTGGGACTAATAAAACTCATTTTGTCAATTAGAATATATTGCACATGTTTGAGAGAATCCTGGAAAGTTGATAGTGGTTGTACTTCAAGCAATTTCATTTCCTTGATAGGTATTGGGAGGCATGCATGTATGGTGGAAGTAGAAATGTTGGAGGCAACAACACTTGTTGGAGCTAGTGAGCAACGATGATTTTTTGCACCTACAGTGAAGAAAGTGCAACTTTGATAGTATTGACGAGATACGATTTCCATGTTTCAATTGTTCCTTGAATGACCATCTTCAAAGGAGGAAGTGGTTTTAGATGTATAAAGTGGTGAAAAATAATGTCAAGTGTGTGTGTCCAATTAGCTACTTTAAATGTGAGGATAACAAACCAAAAATGAACTTAAAATTTTGTATAAGAAACATTCATCTATATAAAAATTGTACCCAATTCATAGAAATTTTTATTGAAAAAATGAGGCATGACTAAAAAGGATTTATAGACTATTACAAACTTGTAAAAACATGGAGAATGAATTTTTATTTCCTATTTTAACATTAAAAAAGACTCTAATAAAACATAATATTATCTAAATATATTACCCAATTCATTTAAAATTCCTTCCAAAAATGCAAGCACAATTAAGAGGTATTAGTCAATGTATTTAAACCATTAGAGATGGAAAACATGAGACTCTGTTAGAACATTCATTACATTGAATAGAATTTTAAGAAGATAGGAGGGGAATACATGCAAAGAAAAGTACAAAATAAATTACCAAGCAAACAAACACAATATCTTTGTTAATTCAAAACAATTGCAAATACATATGGATATAGAAAATCACCACATTTACACATTCAAAACTTTAATTTGTTAAGGCTAAAGTCAAACATAATAACTCAAGAAATTAATCTATCAATATATAAATGCCAAAATTTATTATTGGTAAACCAACATGCTTCAATGGATCTTAACTTTGAGAGTCCTTCTCTAAATCAAGCACTCCTAGTGGGATTGGGGCTCAAACCTCTCAAGTAGGGGACAAGGACTCTGTCTAGATAGAGGGGGAAAAGGAAGAAGAAATATTTCATTAAATCTATTCCCCTACAAGTAGGGTGCTTAAACACCCTTCATACACTTATTTATTATGTTATCAATTTAATCACTAATAGATCATGTTCTAGACGATAAATTTAATTGGGGTTATGTTCATTTATTTCCTTTTTTGAAAAAGGCCAAGGTAGTAGGTGCCAAAATCATGCACTTTAGACATTATTTAGTCTCGGTCTCATACTACTATTCATATGGTTTTTGAGTGAAGAAAGTACTAATTAACCCCCGTCTTTTGGCCATTTTACTTTGCTTTTTGTCGTCATTGTCAACCTTCAACTCATACTTGCCCACTTTGTTTTCGTCATTTCCCGCCATTTTAGCCTTGACTAGGCTGGCAAGCTAGTACTGGGGCACTGACGGGTTCCTTGGTCCTAGTCGGGGTGCCCTAATCCTTTTCCCACTTTCCCGCCACTTTTTGGGCATTTTCTAGTCGTTTGAACACTTTATCTTTCTTGTGGTTGGCCTTTTCGAGGTTAATTACAAAATTAAAACAAGAGAACCATATAAATATAAAAGTATGTGACCATAATGAGGGACCAAGCACTACTCACTACTATCATCCACCTAGAGTTGCATACATCTAAGGCATCTAGAGCTCATTTTCATCCATCTAGCTCCGTCACAAGGCACAACGCTGGTTCATCTTCATCACACAAACATAGGAGGGAAGTTTATTCTATTCCATCCACCATTCTATTACATTTTCTACACATAGTTATTGCTCGCTACTTTCACAAAGTGCGACTGACACAATAACACCTAGGGCATGATTTCCCACACTTGCACATAGAACTACATCGGGTTTGAGATGTAGTGTAGTGCTCAATTAGTAAGTCCACCATTGTGGCAGTTGAGAAAAGGCTGACCCCTTCATATGCATTTTTCTTTTTTAGGGTTTTGATGTTTTTCTTGGGGTTTTGCATGTGATTCATTCATTCTATATCTACAATGGACTCGACGATCTTACAACGACATCGGAGCGACCAAAAGCAAATATATGTGATACCCTTCTGACCCAAAAAAATTAGAACCTGAGGGCCTTCCTGGACAATAGATCCCAAATTGGGACGGGAGAGCTAGCAGGCACCCTTATCCCTTCCATGGAAGCTCTTATCCGCCCTTATCCAACAGTCGCACAATTTATGAGCATGGTTATGAAAGTTTGTACTTCCATTTTACCAGTTTTCCAACTCTACATACCCTCGGCATCATTACGAATCAGCTAAGCTCTTTCTAACCCTACTTGTTAATTAGGGCTTCACATTTTCATTTACTTAGTAGCTTGGGTCATTTCTCTTTGTTTGTTTAACTATTATTTACTGTTGTTCCTAGTTAGATTAATTACCTAGAATCCCCATTTTTAGTTAATCATTTTGGTGAACCCGATGTGATCTTCATGCTTCTAGGATATTCATTCATTTCATCTTTGGAATTTGTCATCATGAGTATATCACTTAATGATTATTTGCTTCAACATCCCAATTTACTGCATCAATTCCAACAACTCCTTACTACTTATTGCCTTTGTACAAACCCTTATTTACTACATTAAGCATTTGAAGATGCCTTTTCTCATCCCATCGCATCCACATCTCCGAATAACAACCCATCTTTGTATGTCATGATTAACATCCACAATACAGGTGTCAAATGTACTTTAGTTGACATTCGCTCTAAGTTTAATCTATGTCCCATATCATTGAATCCTATGTATATTCTTCTACCACAAAGGATCCTATATAAATGTAAGAAACATATTAGTCCATATGGAATTCTCTACAAGCGCGTATCTTATGGTTGAAATTTTTATCTCACGCCTTAGTCGCAATTACATTACATAATCCACCCCTGGGCCTAAGATTGGTACCCCTGTGCATAACTCTCATGGACCTCCCAAGTCCCAAATCCAATTGTTTACTGGGTAGGCCATGGATTCGTATGCCATGCAAGTTGTTGTTGTATCACCAAGTGTCTTAAATGTCAATACATGAAGGTATTCTATAAACATCCTTTCGTGACTAACGTGTTTGGGGAATATAACCTGACCATACATGGCTTAGACATAACTACAACATGTTCATCATTTTATGAAGATGGACCATCTCACTTATACTAACACTTGAGGGTGTCATATGTGTGATAGATCCTCAGTTACATTCCATATCCACCTGTTACTACTACTGCTATGATTCCCATATGAGGATTACATGTTCATGTATCATGGCCATCCCCTCTCTTATCTCACATCCATAATCACAAGCACAATAAAGTCATTAGCATAGCCCTTCATTTAGATGCACAGGCTGTGGTATGATATTATTTGCTTCTATGTGATTTCATAAAGACACCTGGATACTACTTCACCTGAAAAACTAAAATGCACTCATGAGGGATTGACACGATTAGGCTTTCTTGGTTGATGACATCTACCCCCACCATATGACCCTCATTTGTATCATGGGTTTGTTCATGCTATTGCTCCCTATGATTTTAGGGTCTTTTATCATATTGTCTTTCCTGCAACTGTCCCCTTGTACTTATCCATATCCTCTTAGGTACAACCGTGGAATCATTGACATGCATACAATCAGGGGACATCCACCTAGAAATGTGTTGAGTTCACACACTTAGGGGATATCTATAAATTCCCCAAGCCTTTTGGACACTAATCTTCATTTGGAACTATGACCTCTTCTAACAATGTGAAAAATTCAAAATATCTAACTCGTTGGTATGCGCACGATTGTCCACTGCCATCCCATTTAATGATGAGGAATATTCAATGGCTATGTACAACTTACGCCTCAATGGCTCATTACCTGATCAACCAGTTATAGTGGTTACTCATCAAGGTCATGGGCCAATTCTATATCCAAACTTCTATGACTCGTGATGAGTGATGAGCTTCCAGATGACAGTCACACTTATTGGCACTCGATACATCTTGATTTCGTTAGACGTGCATTATATCCAACAAATTTCCTCCCACTCTATGACCTCACTCTCGTAAGAAGGATTTCAACTGAGTATCTCATCACTATGCAATCACACTATAGCATCAATTTTATAGAGCATATAATTCATACATGAGACACATCATTAGCATCAAGTTGTTGCCTGGAAATGTTACACACTAATTATGCTTGATGGTTCATGATCTTGACTGATGAGGTATTAGTAGGCTACATGAACCGCAGACACTTCCCAATAGGCAAAAAATCATTGTCAAGAATCATTCACACATCTAACGTTTTATTCACTTACATCGTACATCATACATTTAGGTCTACCTCATGAATCACACCTATTAACATATTTACATATCGACAGATACTTTACATGATCATAAGAGTGTTCGATGATACATATGCTATGACCCCTAATTGTCTAAGACTCTAGCATTACACTCCTATAACTGGTGATATGACTGCCTAAGCTACGCATCTACTCCCCCATATATCCCCAGTCTAATACTATGACACCATTACATGTGCTTACTATCCTCTTCCTCATATCTTCTACTTATGACTACATGTTTCATATGAGTCGTCTACCATCATCATTGAAGATCATTACATCCAACTTATTCATTTTATTACTCACTACCGCATGATGCACTTTAGTTCCCTGAACCATCCTATACATGGCATGAGGGCTTACCCATGTATGGATTTTTATAATTGTAGAAACTACTATTCAACATATGAAGCAATTCTATCAAGTGAAAGGTCTAGGTGAGTTACATAATAGAAATAGGCAATCAATCCTCACCTTTTGCACCACTCTATTGCTCTCATCAGTGGTATACGCTTTAGGCTACATCATACAAATCCCTATTTTTTATCTTGTATCTCATATACAGTGTTGGTTTGTGTGACTTACCTCATCATCACTAAATGATCATCTTGTCGTCAAATCACACTGGTGAATCATATAGCATTAGACGCAGATCATCAGGTCCTAGGTCGCATCTTATCATGACATATTCATCACAACGTTCTTGACACAACACATTTAATATCGACCATATGCGTCAGTGACGCACTCATAAGAGTTATGGTTCCATTTTTTACTACTTAGGGGGAAATCAAAATTTTCCTCGCTGCATAGGGAACTCCATTCACTTAGGGGGCACGCGAGTTACACTATCACTCCCATCTTGTATCCTCTTATTTCGATCCATTGAGAATGAGTAGTTGCATATTTTACCTTCATTACACATGCTACTTAGATCCTCTTCTTATGTCAAATTATCTATACCATCCACATTATGTGCGAGTCACATTTCTGTCTACCGTTGTGATTGTAGATACAAGTATTTGATATGTAGCATGGATGTTCACATATCTGATCCATTGTAGAAATGGTCACTGACATGGTATAAAAGATATTGTTTGGTCACAACATGCTACTTATTTCATTATTGTTGCTAATTACTTTACAGTTTCAATTTTATTACTTACGCATGTGACATATTTTTTGATCATTTTTTGGAATCTTGCTAACTGGTGCTTAATGTGCAATATTGTGTTTATGTAGGATTTGTGCTAGTTTTCATGGCTATATGCATGTTTGTAGTTGGTAAATGAATTTATTTGCCAACTTATATGTGGGCCTTGCATCTAAATTTGGAGGGCACAGCTATGTTTGTTGTAGGTTGACCATGACGTTTTTATGTTTTATCAGTTTTATTTTTTCATTAAAGTACAAATTTTATTGGAAACAAATTCTGTGTGGCTAACCCTTTGTCCTCCTACCCTGTTGTTCTTCCTTTTTCTCATATTGGTTGCTCTTACACTGTCTTCCTTTCAGACTTGGACACAATCTCTTGTACGATATCATGTGAGCTTCTCCATAACATCTAGTTGCATTTGGCTTGCTGATTTTCATTTGTACGCGTTTATCCTTGGTTGGTGAGTCCAAGTTAAGATCCTTTCCCCCTGTAGGGCAGAGTTACAGGGTGCATGTGGTTGGATCACTTTCCTTGCTTGTGACTCTGTCTTTCTCCTATTAGTGACGTTTCATTTAAATCTCAAATATCACGTTGGTATCATATGGATTTTTTCATTGACTTGTTTTGACCCCTTGTATTCCGGCTTGACAGTTAGTTTTTTCCTGTTGTGTGCCCTACCTAACTCATGGAAGTTTGTGTTCAAGCCATTTCAATTCCTATTCAGCTCTTCCTATGAGCCTACCTTGTGTGTCAACCCAATTCGGTTTAGTTTCCTGTCTCCTTGACATTGTGGTTTGCTACAACGAGTGGGTTCAGACCTTGCTACGAATTTCGTATTTCACAACGATATGTTACATGACATTGTAGTGTTCCACTCACCCGCTACTCACCTTGCGTTGAGTAGTTAGAGGCTTGGAGGTTCTCTGTGTTGGCTGTGTAACATTTTTACACTGCTTTGCAAACCCAAATCATTTCATCTGAGATCACTCCAGTCATTAACTTAGGCAATACCTTGAGCTCTATCTCCACATATTTATGGAAACAATTACATGCTGGAGCATAATGTTTCTCCCTAGTCTACACTGCTTCGGCCCGAGCCCCTCAACGATGCTACCTTCCTTCCATCCCAGGACAAGATCACCAGTGTGGCTTGTCTACACCCTTCTCGTCTCATGCACGGATCAGGTGACACATGTTCCTTTTTAAAATTGTTTTCCATACTTTGTTTTTAATGTTGTTTGTTTACATCTTCAAAAATTTGTTTCAATTAAAAGTAACGTTTATTTTTTTTACGTAATGGACATTTGTTTAAAGGGAGGTTTAAATTAAAGGTAAGGTCTTCTAATTAATAGGCAGGCTCGAATTTATTAGTTAGGCCTTAAGTTTTAATTAGGATCTAACATTTATTTTAACAGGTGGTGGGCAACAATTAACAACACTTTGCAGCAGCACACACCATACTAATTAGGGGAGTCAAATTGCAAATATAGGAGCTCTTTAACTACACACGTAATTAGTCTGGCTTATTTATTATTTTAATTAATTTTTTAATCAAATTTTTAATATTCAAAATTATAGTTAACTGGAATGCTTTAAAAGTGCGTAATATAATGTCATTAGAAGTTTTTTGCTACTAATTCGTTTGTGGACGTGTGTAGTGCCCTTACAAGAATCTTCATGGACACCTTTCAGGTATGCTTTTCCTACATCTGGGAGGTTGTATGTTGGCTCGTTTTGAGCCTCCTTTTTCATTATATCTCAACTTGTTATTGCTTGACAGATGTAGACACAAAATCACACACTTTAGGCATTATTTAGTCCCGTTCTCGTACTACTATTGATATGGTTTTTGAGTGAAGAAAGTACTAATTAACCCCTGTGTCCTTTTGCCATTCTACTTTGCTTTCTTGTCATCACTTTCCGACCTTTAAAACATACTTATCCAATCTTGTTTTCATCATTTTGCGTCATTTTCTAGCCTCTGACTGGGGTGCTCCAAGCAACCCTACTAGCATGTTGACGGGTGCCCTGAGTCCCATTTTCGGGGCTACCTTGATACTTTTCCCATCTTTTTTGGCACTTTCTATCCATTTGGGCACTTCCATATTTCTTAGTGGTTCAACCTTTTCAGGGTTAATTACGAAATTAGAATAAGAGAACCATATAAATATAAAGTTATGAGACCATAGCGAGAGGACCAAACACTAAACACTACTATCATCCATATAAGAGTTGCATCCATCTAAAGGCACCTAGAGCTCATTTACATCCATCTAGCTTCATCGCAATGCACAATGCTAGTTCATCTGTATCACACAAACATAGGAGGGAAGTTTATTATATTCCACCCACCATTTTGTTACATTTCTACACATAGTTATTGGTCTCTACTCTCACAAAGTACGAAAGACAAAAGAGCACCTAGGGCATGATTGCACACACTTGCACATAGAACAACATCGGGTCTGAGATGTAGTGTAACACTTAGTTAGTAAGTCCACCATTATGGCGGCTGATGACAATCTGACCCCTTCATATGCATCTTTCTTTTTTAGGGTTTTGATGCTTTACTTGGGGTTTTGTAGGTGATTCATTCATTCTAGATCTACAATGAACTCGGTGATCTTACAACAACCTCGGAGCGACCAAAAGTGAATATATGTGATACCCTTCCGACCTAAAAAAAATTAGAACCTGAGGACCTTCCCAAACAACAAAGCCTAGATCGGGACATGAGAGCTAGTGGGCGCCCATGTCCCTTTCGCGGGTGCTCTTGTCTGCCCTTATCCGACAATCACACAATTTTTTGAGCACGATTACAACAATACGTACTTCCATTTTACCAGGTTTTCAGCTTGACATACCCTCGACATCATTACGAATCATATAAGCTCTTTCTAACCCTACTTATTAATTAGGGTTTCACATTTTCATTTACTTAATAGCTTGGGTCATTTCTCTTTGTTTGTTTAGCTATTATTTACTTTTGTTCCTAGTTAGATTAACTATATAAAATCCCCATTTTTAGTTAATTAATGAAAGAGTTCAAGAAGCATGACCATCGCTTGACCTTTAATATGCAAAACACCCATGCAAACATGAATGATAATGTGGGCATGAATAAACTCATGAGGAATTTTCTTGGACATGTTTACTCTACTTGGAATGTTCGATATGTAAAATCTATATTGTGGTTAATTTAGGACCGTGACACTATATTCTAAATGTTTTTTCCACATAAGAAAATTTTAGTGCTAACATAAATGTAAAATAGAGGATACATGTAATTAGTCTTTCAGTGGCACCCTTATAAGGGGATCAACATAAAAAGAAGATGTTATCTCACAAGACAACTTGAGGACTTCCTCATTATTATTATTAACACCATTATTAGCAGAGGCATACCCAATCAAGAAAAACCACAATAGACACAAGACCCAATACCAAAATGGCTATCCCATTAGTGTATAACATTCTCATAGACATTAAAAATTGCTACAAATCTCCTATATGCATTGGGTGCTCTTATAGAAGATACTGCAAACCTAAACTTGCCATATCTTGAAAAAGAAGGCGATGAATGTGGTATTCATGATTTTGATAGAGACATTGGAGAATGCAAGAAGCATAACCATCACTTGACCTTTAATATCCAAAACACCTATGTGAACATGAATGAAAATGTGGGTAGATTTTTTTTAAGGAGAATGGATGCAAAGTTAGGTATAGGGTTTGTAGGCTCAACGAAGCATTTTTGGGGGAATTTGTATGTAATATAATGCTCGTTAATGCATTAAAATATGAACTGCATCAAATTTCAAACTCATGGAACAAAACCCTTGCTTGCCTACTTCAAATCTTTCTCACAAAACAATAAAAATTCAAATAGAAAATTTAATTTTGTGTGTGAGAGCTCCTAAGTTATAGCATGAATTCAAACTTACAACATGATCATTGTCCTTGAGATGACTCTGAAACCAAAATGTGCTTAATGAAAAGAACATAAATTCATATGAATAATTAGAAGGCTGGAAATAGGGACTCCAATTGCGTTAGAACCATACCAGTAAAACACCTTTAAATTAGAAAATAAATAAAATATTTCTATATAATTCGAGATATTTGATTGAAAAGAAATCACATCTTTTGAACCTTGCCATTACCAACCTCTCACTTGATGGGGAAAACATTTTGTCTACTTCCACATTTTTCACCAACAAAAACTTTAAGCACACTAAGCATTTAGATATGTCGATAATCATGGGCTTCACTTCATAGTTAGTTAATGTGTAAATTGAGTGCTAGTAAATCTATGTTTTTAGTGAATGCACTTTCTTTTGAAACACTTTCAAATACAATTGGCATTACCCCTTCGAAGACCATGCAATTGTTAATGGTAATTTGATATACATTGTTGATTTGGGCATGGAAAACAACATAGAGAACAATTATTAATGATATGAAAGCTTTGCAACAAACATAAAATTCCATTTCATAAATTTAATAACATTTTTTTTTAAATACCAATTTCTTAGCTAATTGGCGACAATGCTACACTTTTAAAATACAACTATGCCAAGCATATGAGGATGTATCTCTCATAAGTGCCCGGGGCTATTAGGAAGAGCAAAACAAATCATTGTCTCTGGAACATCAATGCGTAATGGATGAAGTAAAGGAATCTTGGAAAGTCCAAATTGACCAAGAAGTTGCACCACTCTGACGTCAATGATGACATTTCATATGTCATAACCTTACTTAAATGGGTGGTAGGAAATAAAATGACCGTTGACTTCCACCATTGGTTGTTCCTATTCATCAACACCATAAGCAAGGGAAAGGAGATCATCTATTGGGGAAGCTTCATTAGTTTCAAATTGCATAAACGACTAACAAAGGTGAAGATCAACAACACAGTCTACTTGACCCCCTACTTGATGTGGTCCATGCCTATCTTGGGACTTTCATGGGATTCACCACACTAGGGAAATATGGAGCTATAACATGAATTTGGAATTACTATCCTCATCTTACCCTCAATGAGAGAAAGAAACGCTTCATTAGGGAGAATGGTGCTTTTATAATGTTCTTGTTGCAAACATGTCAATATGTTCGTGCCTCACAAATTTCCACAATTCGTACATAGTCAATAACTCAATATAGAAGCTACTTTGTTCACTCTCATTTTTTCTCCTACATTAGAGCAAGTGGTTTTGATAGCACACTGTAATAGCTCCTGACATAGATATCAGATAAGGTGGTGTTAATTAAATCATGTAGATTATTTGCAGTAGTACACAAGTCACGTTGGAAAATGAAGAATAATAAAGTTAATTTTTCCATTTCTCTCAGCCACTATACCTAAAAATCCTTGAAAAATACAAATAGGGTAAACACAAACATGGTAGACTTCAAATGTCCACATATACAAATAGGAACTCATTTTATAATAAACAATTCATGAAGAGTCACCTCAATTCTACCTACTCCCATGCACAGATCATTGAAGATTATTGGGTTGATTATGCAAATGACTATGAGGTGTTTAGAAAGGACTTCACCCAAATGAGCTACAACAAATAAGAACTATCTTGAAAATGTGGGTGTCTCAGAGAATGATGAAATTGATTTAGTGGAGCCAATATATGCGAAAAAGGTAATGTCACTAGCGCTTCTTCATATGGATTGGTCACTCCTCTAAGCCTTTGACATTGTTGAACAAAGAAAAGATATAGTCAATATGTACATGAAATGGTTCGCCCAAAAGATATCTAAGTTCACATGTTATAGTGATTCAATAAGGTCTATGCTTCCTAACAGTAATAATAGTTTCACCAACGCTATTGACAGGGTTCTTCATCGACTTATAATATAAGACTTTGTCTGCGGAAGCTATGTAGTATATATCACAAATTAATGAAAGCCACAACCAAAGTAATAAGGCTTTACGGGTTGTATGAAGACATAGTGTATACAATATACACAAGTCATAGTGGCTACTTTCTGTAACATATCTAATTTGTACAAATACAAGAGAGGATAATGCAGATTGGTATGTGTCATCCAAAACCCCCCTTTCGGCTATTTTGATAACTTGCAATGATTATTTGGACTTAGACAAGGGTAGAACTGATTAAAATAGAAAATTAAGGTGTTCTAAGGCTTCCCCTTTCCTTTGCATAACTCTTTGATCCCATACTTAGCCAAAAAACCAAGAAAAAATGGGAAAATGGATCATTTTCTATGTATCGCGGGTTTTTCGGGTTCAGAGGGAATAGGAGGAAAAATTTCCTCAGGTTGTGAGTTCCCCAATTTGGCCGCAATATAAAGGATTTGAAAAGGCAAATAGTAGTGCGGGGATGTGGATGTTTGGATTTAATGTGTTGCGGGCGAGGCAGAAGATTTTGGAACTCAAAGAATGTTCCGTCACAGGGTGAGTTCTCCGTAAAGGTCTTCGGGCCACAAAACAAAGGCAAAGCGAGCTCAGTGGAGTGCGGAGAGAACGAGGTTGTAGGGAACATGTTCCCCGCAAAGATAGGTGACCCGTAAGGTGAAAGACGAGGAGTTCAGTACACTACAGACAATGTGGGAGAACAAGGAATAAGCAGCTTACTTCCTTAGTTCCCTTAGTTCTCTGCATGCCCAAACCACCGACACTACAAAGGCAAAAATATTTAGCTGCGGACTGTGGAAGCGCCTAAGGAGCCCATGTTCCTCCCGACCCCTCCAGATCCACATGGCCATAGATTTCACCCAAAAACTCCAAATTTGATAAAATTTATATCACTGGAAACCTCTCTTCATCCTCTACACCATGAAAACATAAAATCTTGAGTTAGCTAAGAGTAGGTGGGAGAAAGGGAAGGAAACATTCTCAACATTAAAGGATGCAATCCCAAGTAGCTCATCAACCAGATATGGTGCATTGGCTTCTCCAACAAGCAAAGTGACATGGGGGAGTGGGTTTTGCAGGTCGCCCATGATGATTTTTAGACAATAAATGCATGTTGTTGGTGGGTGGAAGGAGGAATTCGAGTTCCCTCTAATTTTCCCTCTTCTCTCTCTCCCATTTCTATATAATGTAAAGTGAGACTCATTTGCAAGGGTTGAACATTCTTATATTGCTTGTGTATTCTTTTTCAAGTGTTGCACATGTGTTTATGAGCTACAAGCCTCAGATTTGGGTTTCTCCATGGTGAATCTTGTATTTCACCTTCATTGTAATGTATTGTGCATCCTTCTAAAGCAATAAAATATTTGTTTTGTGGCTATTAATCTGTCCTCACTTGTGTTCTACTGTAATTTATTGTCTTTCATTGCATTTGTAGGCATTTTGTGCATCTTTTGTTCTCCTTCCATTTTACCTCATTTGAGAGTGTCTCTCCACCCTTTTCTTGGTGTTATCACCTTTGTTAGCTTAGGATTTCCATTGTTATGCATCTTTTTCTTCCCTCGGTCCCTTGGAATCATAGATTAAGATTAGCTAGATGCATTTCCTTCCTTAAGAGTAGTTTAACATTATGATTAGGTAGAGGAACCAACCTTCTCTAGAGGTTGATCTTACTCTGTAAGTCCCACACTTGTGAGATCATCCCATGTTAGCAAAAAGTGGGGATTTGTAACAAACAAATCCTAAGGTGCTACTTTTTTGTCATAACAATATGTAGAGAGTGTGAGCGAATATGTGAGTGTGTTTGTAGAGTATATGTAGTAGGGAGTAGATGTTGAAGAGAGGTATGTATGTATGAGAGTATGTGCAAGGTGAAATAGAAACAAAGTATTGAGGTAGAACAAGTATATATGTATTCAGTCGTGTTGTAAGTTGAATATCAACACAACTAAATACATATATTGGAGTTAGAGTAACAAAATTTGTGTATGTATTGTTTTATTTTGTGATATGATATATACGTTATGGTGTCCCCAGATTTCACCCTGAAATTTGGAACTACCAATTTTTAAAAAAACGGTCTTTTAAAATAATGGGTCTTTTTATGTTTTTATTGTCAGAAGATGTCTGTATTATGTTAGGATATTCCCAGTGAATCATATGAACCAATTTTGACAAATACCTAGATGCCTAAACTCATTTTATCCCTCCGCCAAGTTTTGTTTGTGGGAAATTTTTATTTAATTATTTATTGAATAAATAATGCCCCGTTTGAAGTAAATTGTGCTCTGGTTGAATCCTGTTGAAGTTTTGAATGCCAGTATTCACTTATCTCAATAGGGTTTTCACCAGGAATGAATTTAGGGCATTGTCTGCAACTTCTAGCAACATTTTTCGCTTTATTTATTTCTTTTGCGTTTTTCTCCTGTTTTCTCTGCAGTTTCTCTGTGAAATTCCCCTAGGTCTGTGCTTTGTCCAATATAGTTTGTTTAATTGCCTAAAGCATCTGAAGATCATCTACTGACGCAACACCAAAAGGAATCAACCTCAAAATGCAAACTTCTAACCAAAAAAGATGAAGTCATGCACAAAAAGCCTCTCCCAGGCAAGTCACATTTTTTGGAATTAATAAGTGTAAGCTGCAATGTGATTTTTGGTAGTGACAGGCAGACGAGAATTTCTTATTTGCCTTGTAGGGTCCTTTTTTCCATGAAGTCAAAGTCACTTAAGTTGTAATGAGAATTTTGGTAATGACAGGCATGTGGGAATTTCTTACCTGCCTTGAAGGGTAAAAATTCTCATTGTAAAAGAAAAATCAGTTAAAGCACCGGCGAGAATTTCTTACCTACTTTGCAGAGTAAAAAATTTCATTATAAAAGTCAAATAACTTAAGTGGAAGAGGGGGTTTTTGGAGCTGCAGTGCAGGGTGGAAATTCCCATCAAGTTGACTTCTTATTTTTAGCAATTCCTCTTGCCAAAAAGTGCGACCCACCTTGGGTGAATAACAATGCATTTAATAATATTTATTAATTGTTTATTCATCCAATTTTGGCGCCATAAATAGAAGAAAAGTCAATGCAAGTGGAAGAATTAAGGAGAAGTCAATGATGCATGCTATAAATAAATAAAATAAATAATTTAAAAAACAACCACCAACATGCAAACTTGGGCGCCCAAATTGGATGAATAAACATGGCTATTAATTAATTAAATTGCCACAAATAGGAAGAGACAATTATTAAAAATAACATGCTGGGGGTTATATAAGCATGGGACACCATAAGGGAGAGACAATTAATTATTTTTGATGAGGATCATAGCCCAAACAGGTTTTGGCGCCAAAAAGAGGATTTTGCATTAAAGTTTATTTTCCATTGCCAAGAAGCTTCAAGGTTTGGCGCCTAGGGTTGGAATAACTTGACTCTTGCTCATGATAATTATCTGCATGTTGGTATAAGTGCTCGGGTGAATTAAATAATATTTTTGCTTACTTTTACATGCAAGCAAAACCTCAAATTTTAGGGTAGCAGGCTTTATATGCAGATTTTGGTGATAAAAATCAACTATTCGTGCCATGGACTCCATCTTTGTCTAAATAAAATTGCAGGTATTCATTACAGGTGCTAAAATCAATGTCAAGTACATTGAATATATCTTCCAAATCAGAAGAAATTGTCAAATCTGCACAAATTGATCAAATTGCAAGGGATTCCAGCATAATTAAAAGAAAAAGAGCTCAGACAAAGATTGATCTAGTCATGATAAAGCGTGATGAAAAAGAAAGGATCGGCAGAATCATGCATAGCTTCCAGATTTGCTGAAGTCAATGATACAAACATAGGCCCCGAACTTATCACCGATTTGATTCACAGATCCATACTCTCATAATTGCAAAGGCTTCTGAAAAAAATTTATCTTCTTGTGTCTAACGCAGCCCATGTGAAAGTCATTGCATGGAGAATTCCTTCCAGAAGCTTGTGCATGTGTTCCTAATCTTCTAGTTGAAGCTTTCATTGAATTTACTTATGTTTGCATTCACCCATAGTGCTTTCCAGAATTTAAAATTACTCATATGCAATTAAAAAAATAAAAGATTATGAGTTTTTGTCTGAATTATTTACGGCAAACATTGCACTGGTGCATGTATTGAAAAAGAATTACAAAAGCTTCAAGTATAGAAGGGAAGATAGGTCAAAGGCAATACCCACAAGCAAATCACATTCATGCATAGCTTCCAAATCTAGATTTGGTGAGAATCAAAGGCAAAAGAGTCAACCACATGCAAAATATGGAAGAAGAACAAGACTGGGAAGGTTGCAACTTTCTTCTTATTTATTTTCCTCTTTCTTTTATTTTCTCCGACAAAGTAATTGAACAATCAATTAAATTATAAAACTTAAGTGATTGGTTTAAAAGCCGTTACTTGAAGAAGTCAATTACTTGGAAATAGGTGGCAAACATGCAAAATAGAAGGTTCTATTTTTCAATTATAAATCCTGCATTTCATGCTAAGAGGAATTTCAAGAGGAAAATTGTCAGTTGTTTCCCTTTTCATAGCTTCCGCGTGCGAGAATTCATTTAAAACTTCCTTATTTTTAATTGTCTCTTTATACACTATAAATAGAGGAAGAACCTACGGGTAAAAGGATCGAGAATTTGTGATCAACATTCTTGTGTTCCACACTTTGAGCTGAAATCCTTGATAGCTTTTTACAAACAGAAGAATAAAGAAGAGACAAATTTTCGGAGAATTTTGTGTCAACGATGCATTTCGCCTCTAATTTATTTCTAAATCTATTCATAAACTTTGTGTTATTCTAGATCTAGATCTGAAAGTTTTCATTTGCTTTGAATTTTGTGTTTAAAATGATCTATTTGTTTTAATCTATGTGCATGCAATCAACTCTGTAAATTATTGATTGGGTTGCAAAAATTCTCTCATTTCCCCTCGCTTTCGTATTATTTTTTTCTGCAAAGTTTTTCTGTCTTTTACAGGTACTTACTTGCTGCAAAACTGTCTTACTATGGTTTATGAGCTACATAGTTAAAGTAATACCAACAGATAGATACTAAAAAATATAACTGACAAAATCTTACACGTGAGCCTCACCGGTAAATGAGGGAGTTTTATCTCATGACTGCCTAGGTTTTCAACTATGCAGAAAATCTAGCCAATAAGCAACCAATAATAACTCAACATGATATAGACAAGGGGCAACAATTAGTGGGCAGCAAGGTAAGGCAAAGGAATGTGAAAGAAACAACCAAGAAATAGAGGCAAGGAATGAGTTAAGAAGAAAGAAATTGTGTTTCCACTGTAAGGACTCATGGACACCCAACCATCGTTGCCAAGGTAAGAGGTCAATCCACTACATTGAGGTAGTTTCAAATGATGAAGAGGATGAAAATAATGTTGATTCAAAGAAGAATGAACACCAAGCAAAGGAAGGAGAATTCGTTATCACAAATGCCACATTCACTACATTAGTTGTACCACCTAGTTTCTATGTTTTCCGAGTTAGAGGAGATCTTCATGGGCAAAAGATAGCCATATTAATTGATAGTGGCGCTACACACAACTTCATTGACGAAGATTTGTTTGTTGTTTGAAAGGTTTTTTTACATGTGTGTCTTTGTTGAAAGTAAAACTAAAGAAGAATCAAATCTGAGGTGTTGTGATCAGTTACGAGGCTTTTTTGAGGGCTTTCCAAGAGGGGCGAATGGTTGTTGATTTCGGGTACAACTAGGGTTTCATCTACACATTTCCATATTTTTGAGCCTATTTTGGGTGCCTTCCACCCATCGGAAAATTTTGATTTTGGTATCATTGGAAAGCTTGTAATTTGTCTTCAATTTGAGCTTATCATTTGTCAAAAATTATTGGGTATTTTCCGAGTTATGAATTTTTGAAGTTTCGGTTATTTTCCTGCAATTAAAAATCAAATTTTCAGTATTTTGAAAAAATTGAAATATTTTTAAATTCGATAATTCAAGCGCTAGCTACATATTTAATTTCATAATTTTTTAAAGTGTTTTGAGACTATTTTACACGTATAGGCGAATCTCCTAGGGTTTTGGCAAGGAATTTTGGGTTGTTTGCAATATTGTCCTAAAAACAATAATTTTCAGCTTCTTGTCGTTTATTTTCCACATTCAGATTTCAAGGGTTTTAATAAATAATTGTTGAATCTTGCATTTTTCATTGGGATTTGTCGCTATTCTGTTTGGGGGCATAATTTGTACATTAGGGGACATTATAGTGGTTGCCAAGTTGGGATTGCAGGAAGAAGATTTCCAAGGATTCAATGTGATCATGGCAGATGGACATTCAATCACATGCACAAAGAAGGTTCCACAATTCTAGTTCAGCATAGAAGATCATGAGGTAAGAGATGATTTTTACGTTGTTAGTATTGGTGGATTGGATTTAGTATTTGGTGTACAATGACTGTAATCTTTAAGTGAGTTCATCCAAAATTATCAAACTATGGAGTTGAACTATCAAAATGCAAGACAAGTTGATTTGCAAGGCATGAGGAATGGTTTCCTCAAATTGTGACAGCCAAGAGCATGGAAAGTTCTTTCCAAGTAGGGCAGACTGCACGGGATGAGGATGGTGAGGAAAGAAGTATGTCATCTCATTTATTGCAACAATTATATCATGAGGGTATTCAACATATTGTAGATCATGATGACATTACAAGGTATGGAATGAGTGAGATAATGTCATATTTATTGCTGCATATATAGATTTATTTTCCTCTTGTGAAAAATGATGAGTTAAAGGATCAAATCTGCAATATAAAGTATATGATACCCTTGATGCAAATTTGTGTATATGATCATCATGAGAGCGGTATATAATGGCAAGATCTATCTCATTTGACAGGTACAGGAGCTCGAATTTTGGAGCACTATAGCATGTTTTTCAACATGTCACTTGGATAGACGAGTTTGGAATTGCTCAAGGGAAAGCAATTGGGGAAGGGAGGACTAAAATGTCCCACTTCCTACAATAATCAATCGAAGACCCTTAGCCCAATTATGTTTCCCGACGATTAAGGGGTAATAAAAAGCTCAAACTATAGTTTTAACAAATAATTATAAAATGCATACAAAGAAACTTTATACAAAGCACTTATTTTAATTTATTAATGACTGAATAAAAATAAAAGAGAAAGGATAAAGTGAAATTATAAAAAAAAAAGTCACTTTATATTTTTCTTTCCTCTGAGGGAAAAATGCAACCCATGTTGGGAGGTGATAAATGCCAAAAAAAAAGAATTAAATGTGGACAAAGGTTTTTGATTGGTGATTGTGGGTGGCTACTAAGCCAAGATTGCTTATAAAAGCAAGTGTACTTGGCTTTGTAAACTATCTCTTTTATTTTATACAAATTTTGATTTTTGTCTGAGCTTGTGAGTTTTGCAAAATAATTTTTAAGGACGAAAACCCTCTTGAGATCTAGAAGGAGAACAAAAACTCTTCTTCTATGTTGTGAGGATTCTCCATTCAGAGGTTTCCATTGAGGATCAAGATTCAAGGAATCATCTGAGTTTTCCAGTAATTTGCCAGCAGTGTTGAGGGCTGAAAGTTGTAAATTTGTACAAGGGTTTTGAAGGAGAATATTGTCACTGTGATTCCCTTCATGTCCAACAGTATTCATGGGTGGAGCAACTCATAGAAAGAGCCAGTTTGGAGTGTTTTGAAGCTAATAAAATTCAGATCTGGGTTGCTGTTTTTACTTTTGGTTTTTAGCCTTCCAAACACCCCTTGGTGTGATTTTTGGCTCAAGGTTATTGTACTTTTCAGTTGTGTCTGAGCACAGCGATCTACAGATTTATATAAAATAATTTCAGCTTGTTATTGATGAGCAATATGGTATTTTACTCACAATTTTATCATTATAAAATTTGTTGATTTGTTTAATTAAAAGATTCAGTGATTTTACTTCATATTTGGTGAATTTTCTTTCCAATACCAAGTTGCACTTTCTGGGACAATATTCAGATCTGCATATACTTATTTTGTATATCCCCTAGACATTGTTATTTTGTTTGGGATTTGCGGGAAATCCATCTGGGGTAAAAATTTGTCCATTTGGGGACATTACAAAAAGGATTTGTAATAATCTAAAATAATGATGGATAAGGGATGGATAGATCGATTTTGTTTGGCATAATAAGAACAATAACAAGAATGAAAGAATTGACTAGACCTTGTCCAAAAAATTGTTTTCCTAAATGTAATAAGTCTCATTATTGATTAAAAACAGCATTGTTTGGGAAGAATTGATTGTAGACATAGCTGAAGTATGTAAATATTCCTATAAAATTTCAATAAACATACCGCTTGAACAGATCGCTTTCCTTTGCTGAATTTCCTACAAACTGTAGTGTTGATGGCATGCCTGTTGCATTAAACCTTTCAAGAATATTTTGATCCTGCATTTAAATTGTCTTGTAAACAATGGAGAGCAAGAAGGCCAAATACTAGATAAAACCCTTATAACTAGCATAACTTAAAGAAAACTGAACCTAAAGAATCATAATAAAGAATGTATAGGTTAGTGCCCTAATATTTTCAATTTTGAGATATTCAAGTTCTTATTTGCTTCGATGTACACTAAAAATATGCAAAGTAATTCATTTTATTGATTGCAATAATTATGAGTATCCACAACATACAAATTTCTCTCTAGATTTAAGTTCAATTTTACAGATTTTGTAATATCCCCTTCCCAATCGAAAACCTTTGGCCTATTTTGTCAACCCGACGGCCAAAGAAAAAATATAAGGGTGACTTAAGTTTTATTAATTCTATTATATTGTGCTTTTTAGGTAAAATTCAAAATCTAAAAGTTTGCAAGGCTTCTTGAAATGCCTCTGAATATTTATCTTGAACTCTAACTGCTTAAGGACTAGCCCCCACAGTGTTGAAGCCTGAAGCTTTCACCAAAAATATTCTAAGGACGAAAACCCTTAGTATATTTCCTCTAGAGGACGAAAACCCTCTTGGAGATTAGGAGGAATTTCTATACTGGATTTTCCACAGAACTTACACAGAATTTCAAGTATTTTCCAGCAGTAGTTGAAGTGTTTTTGCAATAAAACTCGAATACCATTGTTGCAGCAGTGCTGTACTGATTTTCTTTCATGGAGCGGCTCATATGTGGCTGTCCTGTGGTGTTTTGACGTCATTCCCAGGTCTGATCTGTGTTGCTGCTTGTTGTATTCTTTGTTACAGCTCAAGGGAAGGTATTGTCAATACTGTGGATGGATTTATATTACTGTTTCAAACTCTTTAGATCTGCAGATTTCTAATATAAATTTCAGATTAATGATAACTCAGAAAAGTCAGATTTTATATGTATTTTACGCTGCCAATACGCACAGCTCAGATTTTATTTGGTTTGATTGCTGTTGTGGGAATTTTATATACCAAACTAGCCGCATTTTTTCAGATCTGCATTAGGGAAAAGTGCCATAACATACGAAAAATCTGTATTTGCTGTTCTGTTTGATTTAAAACTCATTGGAGCGTAAAGAGATCCATTTGGGGATCTTTCATCCATCTAAATCTTCCTATCTAAAGAAACCCCCTCTCCCAACGAATTCAATTTCGAAGCAACAAACTCCCCCACTAAGAACTTCAAAATCAAAAATTAAAATTCTACGACTCGGATTTTGGCAGCTTGACAAACCCTCTCGAAGCCCTAACTCTTAAGAAGGCTAAAATGATTGCAAGAAGGGAACACCCTCTCAATGCTATTTAAATTATAAAAAACGTCTTTTTAGGTAAAATTCAAAATCTAAAAGTTTGCAAGGCTTCTTGCAATGCATTTGAATGTTTATCTTGAACTCTAACCGCTTAAGGACTAACTCCCACAAGGTCCAATGTGAGATAAGAAGATGGAAAATGCCTAAGGAACCATGGGAAGAGAGGGCTTGTATTATATGCAATACAATGGCATTTGAAACAAACGAGCATTTCATCCTTGAATGCCCAAGGTACACAAACATTACAGTTAAGTATGAGGAAATTTTAAATGTCGATTCCATGATAAAACTATTCAAAAGCAACATTTCAAAGGATACCACGAAGCCCGCACATATTTAAATAGGTGGAGTTGGTAGTGGTTCCATAAACCTTTGATCTAATAGGCATGATCAAAAATATTTCATTTCATTTTATAAAGTGCGAATCATCCCTTATGGGACCACCCCATTAATGCTTCAAACCTTTCTATGTAAAATAAAAATGTCTTTTTTTGTAAAATTCAAAACCTAGAAGTTTGGAAAAGCTTCCTAACAATTAAAAAATAGCAGTTTATACATGGTGTAATTTTGTTGATAATATGTTTTAATAGGAAAAGCCCTAAAAAATCTGTAGCTGAATTCAGCATTTAATTTATTACTAAAAATGCCTCCATTAAAAAATATACAAAACTTTCATGCATAAATTCCATGAAAGGCCTTCAGCAAGCGGAAATTTGAGAAGACCAGAACACCTACTCGAGCGATAACTGTCATAAAATCACCAGATATTGATATACTTGTTAAAAAGTAATTAAAAATAAAGAATGGCATTTAGTTTCAACAAATGGGTTGGCCATGTTTTAAATACATATCAAAGCATGCTTTGATTTCTCAATACCAACTACCTACAAATTTTTGATTTCTCAATAGCATCTACAAATTGAGTGGTTTACGTACCTACTTGCATAAATTCCGTCTAATAATTATTTTATGGTTCTGTAGGGAGGGCTCCAAAAATATCTCAGTTCTAGACAAAATTTAAGGGTATTTTAACATCTATATGGTCTGATGCTTGTTCTACATTTCCTTAACAATATTTTGAGAGATGTTTTTTTTTAATCTTTTGCGGTTGAATGATCCAAAATTCCTTTCAGACTGATAACAAATTGCTAGCCAGAATGCATATTGCTTGTCTTATGGGCAGAAAAAAACCTAAACAGTAAGGAAAACTTCCCGCCCGACTTCTTAAAATCTGGGGGCGAAAAATTCAGGACTCCTATTTTCCAGAGAAAAAATCTATTTGTTCTTGTAACAAGCTTGAACATTAATAATAAGACCTGTTACTGCAAAACAAAATGGAGTGGAAACCCATTTATAGGACTCCGCAGGCATCTGAAATATGGAAGGTTGATGTAAGTGAAGCATCCATATGAAGAATAACAAATTTGATAGTTAGTGTACAAGCAACATAGACTGCAAACAACTGGGTGGTGAGGCTAAATGGATTGATTTCGCTAATGTACAAACTACAAGTGATGCCATTGGGATGCTAATCTGAATCACTATCCACAATCCCTAAGGCCTTCAAACCTCTCGCTCTCTGTAGCAGACCACAAACTGAACGAGTCAGGTCAAAAAAAGTTGGAAGGCCTGAACAAAATATAGGGTAAATAAAAGTGGTTTCCAGATAAATGTTTTCCAAAACAAGAAGCTGGGGAAATAATCTCAAAAATCTAAAATACAAAGCAAGAGTAAATTACGTTTCTGTTGGTGCTTTTCTTCTCTAGGACTTCATAACGCTCTTGTGACAGATGACAAAGCCATGAGCTAGGGCTAATCACCTGCAAAATCAATACAATAACTCTAGTTAAACTACAGTCAAAACCCTAAAAATAAATCCACAAATCCTTCACACTAAAAGAAACCCACTGGAAAACCTAAATTCTAACAAAGATATTAGGTCATTCTTGAGAATAAGCTAATAGGAGACAATACCAAGCTACAAGATCAAAACAATAACTCTTGTCCTCTGAATGAGATAAGCTCAAGTGGTCGAACCAAATTAGTTTTTTTCTTTTTTTTGTATCAGTGGTGCACATTCATTGGGTACTAGATTTCGTAGATTGTCAACATCTCTGCTCATGCTTAAGAGGAAACACATAGTGGATTTACAATTACAACTACAAGTAAGCATACATCTAAACTAGTGATCGCTTTCAACCTAAGCAGCTAGCAGTAAGGGGCATCCACGCCATCAAAGTCACCGAGGGCAGGGCACAGATTCAAACATCAGGTCCAAATCTAAATTTGTGACAGAGGCCTTATGAGGAGTTCAAGGGGTTTGATCCCGGGTGAAGAACTTTGACACTACTCTTCTAACACAGCTACAACCAGTTGTCCTAGACTCCCCAAGCTGTGTCTCAAATTTTGAATGAAGGTTTCAAATGACTTTCTTTCATCTTCATAATAGATGAGCAACTGTGATCTGAAACATTGAATCCAAATCTAAGATAGTTTATCAGCTCAAACGACAGAACCTTATCCATACCCACAAGTGAAAAAGAAGCCTTCCTAACAGCATTCGAAGAAACACATAGAAAAAACAAAAAAAAATTGACAATGGTTTCAACATATCAAATCCTATTGTTGAGATTTATCTTTTACAAAGTATGAGAAAAGTCGCACAGGGGACTCACAAGTAAATTCCTTTGTATAAATTTGGCCCGCTATTTAGGTCTGTGGGCCAACTTAGAGGCATTGATGGCCATGAAATCCTCCTCTCTCTCCTTACAGGAAAGGGCTATAGGGCATACAGACACC
This sequence comes from Taxus chinensis, assembly GCA_019776745.2. Lineage (NCBI taxonomy): Eukaryota > Viridiplantae > Streptophyta > Pinopsida > Cupressales > Taxaceae > Taxus > Taxus chinensis. Next base: position 897,730,950 of record CM034149.1, read on the forward strand.
ATTGTGTCTAAACAGCAGGCCTTCTCTTGCATTGTGTCTGCATCCACGGAAATCTTGTAGCCGCTATTGTGGCGGACATTGACGCCCTCTGCCGCCAAGGATTTGACAGCCTCTCATTGCGAATTCGACGCCCTGTTCGAGACACAATTTTGTTGGGAGCTTCGACACGAAAGGAGCTTCTCTTGACCGCAGATTTCACTTGTATTTTGACGCACCTCATACGTTTGCAATTACCCCACTTTAACATGAAATCTTGCTCCCGCGGTTTGTACAATTCGCTATTGTCCTCCATTTTTTTAACTGAAACAGTACAGGAAGAGAAAACACAGATTCTTCAAACTCTGGTGGTTTTTGTTGAATTTCAGAAAAACGCAGATTCTTCGACCTCTGGTTTTTCTTCAAGTCAGAAAACGCGGATTCTTCAAACTCTGGTTTTTGTTGAATTCTAAGCAGAATTCATCGACAGTTTCTTTGAAGTACTAAAATTTTACGACAGAAACAAGTTGGGGCATTGGAAATCTCTAGAAAAATTCAATCCTAATCCAGCAAAACTAAAATAAAATCTTGGACACCCCACAAACCTAATTTTTTTTTTTAAAAACTCTGTAGATGTACTGTTTTTTAACATCATTTGTCACTCTTTTTTACTATTATTTTCAAAACCCTGGTCCCCTGCCTAACAAAACCACGTCAGGTAAAACGTGCGCATTTTTTAGTTAACATGGGTTAATGGCCGTCCGAATTCAAAGATGAAGGGCTTCCATTGCACGCGTGGGTCGGCGCGGCCCTCCGCGCTTTCGTGCCGCCTAAGACTCGCGAGCGGGAGGTCACGTGAGAGAGTCTTTCTCCAGCGGGTGGCTTTATGGAGGGTAAATTAAGCATGTTTTTCACGTGGGAAGATGCTAACATGCCATTGCCAGCTGCAATTTGGTGTTGAAATAATGAGAGATTTTTATTTTTTATTTTTAAATGGAAGATGCTGAGTATATTACTAAATTACGGAATCAAGGTGCATGAATTCATTTTTTGTTTTTTATATTGTTATAGTTGCTGGTGAATGAATTGTATAATACACAAATGACATATATATATATATAGTGCCAACAAGTGTATCGGTCATGTTTCTCATATACATTGATTATCAGAATCTTTTTATGAGGGTTTTTTTGTATAATGAGAGTGTTTTTTGTGTGTCTTGTTGATGGTTGTTGTTTAAGATTTTGACTCGTGTATTCTTTTATTATTAATAGAAGTATTTTCTTTTTTAAAGTTTCAATTTTCTTTTTAAGAAAAGGATTATGACTACTATTTGTAAATATTTAAAAATGGGCGTTTTAAGTGTTTGTTTAAATTGTATGTTTTAAGGGTGTTTATGTATTTATTGGTGTAATTTTTTATTTCTATTAGATGTTTTAGTTGTCATCTCACCTCCACCCTCAATTTCTTGTGTTTCAACCTCTTTTGCCTATAACATGGACTCTATGTTTATGACATGCAAAGAACATGAAGTACACAGTCCTAATAGGATTGTAGTTGGCCTTTCCCTTCTTCACCTTATATGACCCTGTAGACACCTAAAATTAGCACCGCTAACCTCCTATGTCCGCGTCCGCTAGACCCTCTTCATTATCACGTCTAATCCCTATACTAAGTCATATAAAATCTATACCTTTCTACATCCCTCATCACCTCTCATCTTTATTCAATTAAATAATTAAATACATCAACATCAACATCATCACCATATTTATCTCGTGTAAATCCATACACTCACCACATCATAATATTCTTATGAAAATCATACATTTATCACATAACATTTATCTTCATGTATTTATTTGCCACATCATTTGCACACTCCATAAAATCCTATTTTTTCCCATCCTAAATAAGACATAACCACCTAGAATCTTCTTAAAACCAAAAATAAATCAAAATCAAATCATATATATCATATTCAACCACTTGGAATCTTCCTAAAATCTAAACATAAACAAAATCAAATCATATCTAAAATAAATCAAAATCAAATCATCTAAACCTATTCAAATCAAATCATATCTAGCCTTATTTGGAAGCAATTTCAACCATTCTCCACCACAAACCACCTGCAAACTAAATTAGATAAGGCCAAAAAAAAAATTTATAACCTCTCAACCATTTAACAACATTCCCAACCCATATAACCACTTGCAAACCTAATTAGATAAATCCAAAACAAAATCATTAATTCCCTAACCATCCAACAATATCCTTTGATCCACATAATCATTTTCCAACACACCCACAAACAAATTGCTTGATCTGGGAGGTTGTTTCAACAACTTTCCTATATTTCCCAGATCGCCGGTGATTCCCCCAATCGCCGGTGATTCTCCCTATGTTGATATAAACTCTATAAATACGAGTTCTAGGCCTTCAATCAGGTTAATTTATTTGATAGTCATCCACAGACCTTAGCATTTGACAAGACGTTCTTCAAAGCATCCTTAAGGCAATCTCATTATTTTATTCTCTCTTCATCACCATATTACTTCTCTATCTCTTGGAGGCCATTAATACATCCTGGAGCTCAACTCGGTGCATCACTCTGCAAATTTCTCCTCTTGGTTGACATCATCTTTGCAACCTCATCTATTAACGTACCCAGCATCAAGAATCCTTTCCCCAGTTTTGGAGATTGATCACACATCTAGGAGTTGATTCAACACTTTGGTATCAAAAATCTTCCCTTATCAATGCATCTAAACATCCAATCAAATTAGCACAACCTTCAAGCATCTACAACCTTCTCTTATCTAGTAACATCATCCTTTCAGTTTTATTCATCAATTGGAATCAGGTAAGTACCTTTCATTTACATCATTGTCTTAATCATTTATCATTTAACAAATTTTATCAATCTTATCTCGTCCCTTTATCAAAATCTACATATTCTACAGTAATTGTCGATGATTCCCCTCATTGCCGATGAATCAATCAGCGACGATTCCCCCAATCGCCAAAGATCCTTGTATGTCCCCCACTTATCATGAAAAATTATCTTTGAGATATCTAGACCTCAATCTTGACCATTTCCCTAAGATCCTCTGATCCATCTGCAACATTTTATCATTTATCCAGATCACCAATGTTATCCCGTTTGCCTTTGTGAGTGCATTTCCATCTAATCATTGATCCTTTGATCATACTATGAACCACATCCCTTTAGATCAGGAATAACCTTCAGACCAAGTGTCATCAAGTCATAATCAAGTTCCTTTGCAGCCATCTTTAATCATTTTATCATTTATCTAATCAAACACATTATCTTGCTTGCCTTTGTGAGGCATATCCATTACATCATTGACTCCTTTGAGAAATCCACCATATATCTATCTAATCCCATCTTTTTCCATACTGTGATTCCTTGACTCCCTTTGGATTTCTTTAACCATCAGACCAACATATAGCCTTGTACCGCATCAGTCCCTTTGCTTTTCAACATTGCATTGGTTATATTGTCTATGTTATCATTTTACTTTATCATTATCAGATTAATTTCTTTCCCAGGATTAACATCCTTGCAAGGAAATCCATTGACATTATGGGGACTGGTGGGACCAGGAAATCCACCATATATTTCTTTAAAAATATCATTTTCTAGTGTGGTTTTCTGTTTGATTGCTAGCGATTTGGTCAATCACCAGGATCGGGAGCTTATACCACATCTTTCATGGAGCTCAACATCACTTTGAGCATTGTCAATCAACATTTTCTCCATTTGGGTATGCTTCTAAACCCTTGTCCTTTGAGTTAGGAATTATTTCTATTTTCAAACCATTAGGAAACTTAGTTATATTCAAGTTGAAATGAGTAATGCACAAATATCTCTTTACATTTGTGGTTCACCCAATGTGGGACCCCTAAGTCCCTTATTTCATTGTAAAACAACTTCATAGTTTCATTCAGTTATGAAATATCACAGATTTCCAAAGATGCTAAACCACATCTGGTTTTTTATTCAGTAATTGCTACCTTGATCACTTTGATCAATCTTGCTCTAAGAATTGGGTGACCTCTTGAACTAGCGATTCAGTCAAATCCCTGACACCTTTTTTCTGAATCCTTTTGATTACTTTAAAGCCGCCTTCTAATCACGATCTTTTTCCATGGTTGTTTTTCTACTTCTGCTAACCTGGTTTTGCAAGGTTGTTGTTCTCTAGTAGACGACTGCAGAATTTCTTGCTCCATTGGATTAACCGTTTATTGCTAAAACTTCAAAAATTCAAAAAGACAAAAAATTAAAAAGGAAGCATTTATTACAGGTGATTTCTAATCCTTGCTTTTTTTTTTTATTGTACTGTAATTGTTTAAAAAGGAATCTTTATTTACTCTCATCGAAATCAATTTTTCATTTTGGGCTTAAAACGAACAATTGCATTCTTCTTGATCACATAGTTTTAATTAGGAATTTTAATTGATTACATTCACTTTATCTTTCCCCCACACACAACCAAATCACTCAAAACATCAAACATGCATTTAAATAATTCTTCCTAGGTGATAACTATTGGGATTTCATCACCCAATAGGGAAACCGACTCGGTGTTCTGGCCTAGTATAAACAACTATCTGTCAGTATATTGGCCAAGCACCTGACTCCCTTATCACCGTACAGGACCGTGAAGTGAGGGGGTAGGCCCCAATACCAAGCCCATACTGGAAACAACATAGATTTGGGCCTCATGTACCTTTGGGTATATCGAGGAATCCATCCTTAAACATCACCTGAAACCATCCTTAGAATGGCCATATCATTAGGTTCCCTCTGAGCCTCTTCCTCCACATCTAAATTTTAATCAAGATAATTAAAATTATTTCTGCTTGACTTTTCTGTTACATTTATAGCTTTCTTAGAGATTTTTTGTATCGTCAGTTGACTATCATTTAATATGGATAAATCCTCTACATCAGTATATTATTTTCCCCCTTATACTTCATTTTTACAATCATCTTCTGTTGCTTTATCCACAGAATCTAATCCTTCCTGGTCTTATTAGCCTATCATGACCCACTCAACTCCATTTAGTTTTGGTATGCTCCCTGAGCCATCTACACCATCTTTTGTTCCTTATGGAGTTTCTACCTTTCAACCAATCATACAATCCTATAACAACCCCATCTAACAACCCTATAATTATTCTTCACAACCAAGTTACTTCCAAACTATCAATCCTCAACCCATGTCAAGTGCATCCCATCAAATGGTCTTTTCCACATCCCTTCCTTCATCACAAACTCAAAAAAATCTTAACATCCCTCATCTTTTATCCAATCAACCTATCTTGACTTCAATACCTCTCTCTCTACCTTAGATATCCCAAACATATACACACATACCTACTTAGGCCCAATCAACCTCTCTCATCCAACAAAAATAACATATTCAACATTTTTCCACATCTCCCCACATCCCTTTATCACAAACCTACTTTACAAACAATATCCTCTCAATCTATTCCTTATCAAACTCCACATCAAACCCATCCACAACAAAACCATCCTACTCCAAATTTTTATCAATCAAATCAATCACATATTAATTCCTTTTCATCTAATCCTACAAACTGATCCCTTACAAGATTTGTTAAATAGATTAGAAAATTTGGAAGCTGCTACTAAGGGATCCAAACATGTCCTCACTTATGATGAGGTTTAGTAATGAACCCATTCATCCATTTATACTATACAAAATCATATCCTCTGCATTGGGAATTACCTGAGTTTACTATGTTCCATGGTAGGAGGACCCTCAACAGCACATACTATCTTTTAGACACTCATGTTATCTCATCATCCATGATCAATATCTCATGCTTAGAACCTTTCCTATGTCACTGATAAGACTTGCCTTAGACTTGTATAACTCCCTCACTTGACATTCTTTGTCTCTCTTTCACTCACCTATCCCTGTTATTCCTCGATCATTTTCTATAAACGTTACTCATAAAATCACTATCCAACCTCGCTACCATCAAACAATCTGAAAATGAATCCCTTGTTGACTTTTTCACTAGGTGGAAAAGCATTATCAATCAATTGACCTTCTCACTGCCGCAATAAGAACTGATTCGAGTTGTTTACTCGATTGTGTTCCCATCACAGGTTCATGTATCCTCAAGATCCACACATTCTAGACCTTTGACGAAGCCTTCACCATGGCCAAGAAATTAGAAATCCAAGCCCTCAAATATGGCCATCTTGATCCTCAATCTCCATATGTCCCATCTGATTCCCCTAGGTCTTCTTATGAGTCAGAAAAAATACCACGCATGATGTCATTACTTATCTTCCTGACCCAATACCTTCGATAGATTTAGTCCATATAAATATTGTGCATCCCTCGAGTCACATCCTACAACAATATTACATGTGATCTTCCCTATGAGGATACCTATTCATCACCGATGCTTCCCCTTGAAAATTCAGAACCCTTGGATCCTCTTTTTGATGATCCTCACATGTCAATATCACCTGTGTCCACTATCCAATCATCCATTACCTCCTTGCAACCCTTAGACTCCACCTTGGAGACCATTACTAAGGAGGCATTCATAATAAAATATCTCTACATCAACCCACTTTTTAAACTAATCGAAGAATTGGATAGCTCACATGAATATAACCCACCTCAATCATGTCTCGAAACAACATATCCTCATCCGAATCAGACCCAATCCTATCCTAGAGTTACTCACTTACCACCTAGCTTAGGAATTCTTTCCTGAATAAAACACTATACAATCAAATACCATCACATCCATAGCCTCACCCTCATCATCTGACATGGACCATCTCCCTCTATCTAAGGAAAACATTACAAAATCAAAACCTATCACATCCAACCTCATCTCATCATCTGTCGTAAAACCCCCTCCTTTACCTAAAATCAACAGTATAAAATCAAAACAAACATTATCTAGGCCTCCACTTTAACATCCATTTTAGGACCCCATCCTTTATCACAATCCAAAACTATCAAATCTATAGTTCCACCCTTATCATCTATTTTGGGTCCCCTTCCTTTATCTCAATATTACACATTTTCGTACCCTATCTCATCCTTCCCTCCTCATCTATTTTGGGACCTCATCCATCATCCAATTATATCAATTCCACATCACACTATCCTCTCTCTTATCAACCTCAAAACACCCCTATGATGTTTCAACACTATACGACATCTACAAGTCCACCCCTATCTAAAAATAAGATGCATTCTAATAAGCATTCTCCTAAATCAAAATCCAAATAAAAATTCATTAATTCAAACCCTCCAAAAGGGACTTACATTGAAATCCTTGAGAGGATCATTATGCATTCTTCTCTTATCACATTACCACCAATAAAAACACCCAATCCACATTCTCAAAAACTTACATGGTATGATAAAACAAACCCACACCTATCATAGAAGCCTAGATCATGACACAAACAATTGTAAAGCACTTAAATCCATAATTCAACAACTCTTCCTCTTTGATGATCTTCTCCCAAAAATAATACCATCCTAATTCATACTCGATATCATCAACACTCCACCCTCGTCAATGTCCTCACCTGACATCTACAGGACAAGGAGGCATCCTCAATCTTTTATTATCAAACCTTTACCACACGTCTCCAAAACCTTCCATTGAAGGTCCTTCAACCTTGTCAGCATCATAACCTTCCCTTGAAGGTCCTCTCAATATTATCAATGTCCACACCTTCCCTTAAATGTATTTCAATTCAGGTCAACATCTACACCAAAGTCATTGACAGTGTCCTCACTGACATTTGTAGGACAAAGGGGTCATCCTCAATCAAATATAAATAAGTATTTTTCATATGTCTTCTCATCACTTTTTATTAAAGGTCCCTCATCTCAAATCAATACAGTTCACCACATATATGAACAAAAATGGAATCATCACACACAAAGAAAAGATAAATTCAAAGCTTCGTCATCTACCCCTCCTCATCAACCATCATCTCATATCCCATCCAATTTTCAACAGCTCCTTTTTCAAGGAATCCTTTATTTACCATATACTCAATCAATCAACATCAAAACTTCTATCATCCTAATTCAAAAACTATTCATTCCTTTCAGCACATATCATCTCTATGCACAACATCATGCTAGGGGGACTCTTCTCTACTGAGACTTCAAAATTTTTACTTTACACATTCCCCTAGTGCATCTTCACCAAACTTGTCCTATCAATCCCATCAAAATGTCACTACTCTGGAAAGGAGTAAATGTGGAAATTTTTCCCCTAATTGGATCGGTTAATATAATATGGGTCAACCTTTGAATGCCTTGCACTTATGAACTTTCTACTGTTAACACATAAATTTTCATGACAGTAGTCACATCAAAGATATTATTCCACCATCAACCAGTCACCAGCCATATTATCACTTTAATGATTTGAAAGTATGTGGTCTTCCATCACTAACCTCAAAAACCTTAAAGATGAGCACCACGAATCTATTCATCGCATCTTTCACATGGACAATTTCCTCCTTAGAAAGAACCTCGCAATCATTACACTCATCAACCTTATATACCAACCAAAGACATGTCTTGGGGCACACATGTGTAGTTCTATGTACACATTTCTTCTCCCCTCCTCGAAATGGTCTATTAGGGTCTTTCCCTCAGCTCAAATTAAAATTCAAAATATCTATGGATATGTATCAAAAATAATATCATTGGATCCCTTGAAGGAAAACTATTTCAAATATTAAAAATCATATTTTCAAAAAGAAAAGTAGACTGATCCCTCGAAGGATAACTACCCATCAAAATCATAGACCAATCCCTCGAAGGATGACTATCTGTAAAAATAAAAAGTCAAAGTCAAAAATCAAAATTGTAGACCATACCCTCAAAGGATGGCTACCTATGTAAAAAGGATTACCACATCGATCAACCTTCAAAAATTAAAATATCAAAAGCATCCTAGGAAAGCTTCCCACATTGATCATCTTTCCCATCAAAGTAAACTTCCTAGCATTGATCAGTTTGCATCTCAGAAAAAATGTAAAGCTAGGGAATTTCTCTATGAAACTATTGAAAAAGGAGAACCCTATTCTCCCGCACAACCTACATATGTCAACCCTTCTCATGTCCTAGGAAGGTACACTTTTTCACTTCATCTCTATATCTAAGATCCTATGTGTGACTACTCCATTGTTAGTCATCTGTTAACATATGTTGTAAAGGCCAAAAAGTGCAAGAGCCTTCATTCTATTTGCTTCTCATCACATATGTATCAAATCCAGTATAAAATAATCAATCCATGTTTTATTCTTGACCATGGTTTTGAAAAACATTAAGATCACTTTAAAAACATCAATATCAAATAACACATCATATCAAAAACATAACCTTAACAACCTAGTCAACCTTGCCACATACACATCTACAATATATCTATCATCACATCAATATCATGTCTACATCAACACAATCCTATATCACATCTCATCATTATGTATCATTGTGTCTAAAACATCACATCTATTCAATCAAATCAACATTTGTCAACTGGGACTGCCTCCTCGACCGTATGTTACTTCCTCTGATTACCTTCAAGACCTCCTATCTAGTCCTCGTAATCCCACCTTTGTGGCAACATCAAATTATGGTCCTTTGACCCATCAAATCATCATTTTATCCCTCATCATCAGTAAGTCATATGTCTATAGGACATGAACCCTTTGGTTCCCCTATCACTTGACTTCCTGGTCTCGAAATCCACCTTTGTGTGACAACATCAATTTTTGGTCCTTTTACCTCATCAAACCATCATCTTGCTGTGCCCGTTAAGTCATATGTCTATAGGACATGAATCCTTTGGTTCCCCTATCACTTGAATTTTTGGCCTTGTAAGCCCACCTTTGTGGCAGACATCATTTTATCATCGGTCCTTTGACCTTGTCAAAACATCCATTTTCATCATTAGGTCATATGTCTATAGGACATGAACCCTTTGGTTCCCCTATCACTTGATTTTACGATGACATTTATCTTATTTCTCTACCTCATCTTGGGGAATTATTCCATCATCCCTCATTACTCCTCATCTTTGTATCTTTTCATCTTTCTCTTCCAAACTAGTGATTGATTCCCTTTTAGAGTCATCAATCCCTAGTTTGAGGGGGAACACCTCATCACATGATTCTTCATCTCTCACTTCCATCACATCTCGTTTTTGTCTCGTGGCTTGTCTAAAAACCACTCAACAAAAAAGGGGGAAAATGTAGACACCTAAAATTAGCACTGCTAATTCATGTGCCCGGAGTCCACTAGACCCCCTTCATTATCATGTCTAATCCCTATACTACAGTCATATAAAATCTACACCCTTCTACACCCCTCATCACCTCTCATCTTTATTCAATTAAATAATTAAATCAACATCAACATCAACATCATCACCATACTTATCTCATGTAAATACATTCACTCACCACAACATATTATTCTTATGAAAATCATACATTTATCAGACCATTTAATCACACCACATTTAACATTTATCTGTCATGTATTTACTCTTCCACATCATTCATCACACTCCATAAAATCATATTTTTCCCCCATCCTAAATATGACTTAACCACCTAGAATCTTTTTAAAACCAAACATGAACCAAAATCAAATCATATCTATCCTAAATATAAATCACTTGAATCATATCCTAAAATCTAAATATAAAATCAAACCAAATCTAAATCTATTCAAATTAAATCAATATCTATCCTATTCAACCACTTGGAATATTCCTAAATCCAAACATAAAAAAAATTAAATCATATCTAGCCTATATTTTGTAACCTCCTTTACAATCATGCCACGTCCCCAAAAGCTCAAACAAATGAAATCTACCCAAAACACAAACCAAATATCCTTATTTGGACAATAGTTTCCAACCATTCTCCACCTAAAAAAAACATCTGCAAACCTAAATTAGATAAATCCAAAAGCAAAATCCCTAATATCCCTGATCATACAATAATAATCCTTGATCCAACACACCCACCTTGTAAAAACAAAACAAATTGCTTGATTTAGAAAGGTTGTTTCAACAATTTTTCCTATATTTCTATGTATCTTTGGTGATTCCCCAAATCACTGACGATTCTCCCATGTTGACAGAAACTCTATGAAATACAATTTTTAGGCCTTCATTCAGGGTCAATTAATAATCAGAGCTAACATTCATTGATCACCATAGAATTGGCCTTCGACGATGATGTTGTTCAAATCATCCTTAAGGAAATATTATTGTGTTCATACCCCTCTTCATCACAACAAAAATTTCCTCTTCTTTTGGAGGTCATTCACTTGTCCTGGAGAAAAACTCTCAGTGAATTCTTTGACACTTACAATCTGTTATTATATTCTCAGTCTTAGCCAGCAACGTATGGATGCAGTCAAAAATATCCCTTTCAACTTTTGGAGATTAATCACATGTCCATGAACTGGTTTTACAGTCCTTTGGTATGAACCATCTTCTTCCTCCAAGAGGCATTTAAACATCCAATAATCAAGTCTAATCCTCTGACATCTACAACCTTTTCTCTCTAGGTATTATCCTCTTCACGGTCCTGGAATCAGGTAAGTACCTTTTTTTAATCATTATCTGAATTATTCATCATTTAATAGCTTAAAATCAATTTTGTCTCGACCTTTTATCAACTTGTACATTTTCATAGCAATCACTGACAATTTTTGGACCTTTGTCATTGGCATACATGTTGTCATTGATGTCAAGCTACATTGATGGCAAAATTGGCAAAAGTATAGTGCAAGGACATGAGGAGGTATCTCAAAGATCAACCAAGTATGGAAAGAAAGACTTGGAAAGAGAAATGTGAATGCTGATTGGTAGTGTCAGCTCTCAGAAAGGCTTTAGGATGATCAGGGATAAGTTCTAAGGGACTTAATAAACTTTTTTGCAAGTCGTAAAAATGAGGAGTTAGCCTCCAAAGTCTTGAAGAAGCTACAAAGCTTTAGAAGAAACTGTGTGAGGATTAGTGAGAGTTGTGGGTAACGAGATGAAGTCACAAAACAAAAGGCAAAAGCCGTGAGTAAGAAAAGTGAAGCTGCGGATGTGAAGGAAAAGCCATGGGAGTAAGGAAATTTTGGAGGAAGCTGCGAATAAGGAGAAAAGCCGCAAAGAACCAGAAATAACCACGAACACAGAACAAAGCCGCATAATAGTAAAGAAGGCAATTGAAAAAGGAGGAAATCTACGAAACATTGCAAAAGCTGAAAAGTAAAGGAAATCCACGAATAACTAAAAAACTGCCATGAAAGAGGAAATGGCGCAGATCAAAGGATATAGCCGTGATATAAAGGAAAATGTCAAAGAAGCCTATAAAAGTCGTGGATTGAAAGAATATGGACTAGACAGGACTTGAGGACAATCAAATTGAGTTGAATATAGACAAGTGAGATTTTTTTCTCCAAAATCGATGGTGATTCGATTGTTTGGTGATTGTTTGGGATTGGCCTTTGCAAGGAAATTCACCATATATTTGTTTAATCTTGTCTTGTATAATGTTTGTGATTGCATATTTCTTTGTAGAAGAGGAGCTTATACCACATCTTTCATGAAGCGCAATGTCAAACATCATTAATCAACATCCATAGGTGTCACTAAACCTTGCATCTTCTGAGGTTGGTTTATTTCTATTTTCTTGCTTACTTAATTCAAGTTAAAGCAGTAGAAATATCTCTGTACAGACCCGTATTCCATCTTTTACGCTTTTTCAATTATTAGAGATCGACTTATGCACCAATAATGTCTTAATTCAAATTTCAATTATCTATAAATACACAAACATCCTAATTCATTTAGACATCTACTTGTGCATCCATGATCTATTATGCGAAAGCTATAAAATTAATTTTATTGTTCACATAATTTATTGAGAAATCGTAGGGAGTTAGAGAAGTCAAACAATCATTAGGTGTACTTGTTGAAGCACTAAAATTCATGTTATAGATACATTGCATTGGACAACTTTACATGGTTGAAGAATTATTGTAATGATTAAATTATTTTGATATTATACAACATCAAGGGATCTAACAACCGTCAAAACAATTTAACTATTCCTTGGTGTAATGTAGGCCCCGAAACATAGATTGTTTTCTATACACTCAAATTTTGTTGCCCAATTAGGGTTAAGAGAAGACTAAGTTTCTAGTGATTAAAGTGAGGTTTCATAAAATTGTAGGAGGTTTCTAGAAGGAAAAAAGCTGAATCAAGTCGCCAAAGAAAACTTTTGTTTAGAGAAATTTGTCCAAATGATCATCTTCACAGTCTAAAAAGTGTAATTTCTAAACACCATGCTTTTAATAAAGTACTCCATTTGTTGCAAACTTTTTGGGTTCTCTAAGTCTACCTTATAAACCCTGGTCCACATTATCAAAAATTGACAATGGTCCACTGATTACTAGATAAGTCAATTTTTTTCTATTTCTATTATCTAAATTAAATATGTAATTCATTACATCACACTATTCCTAGAGCTTAATGTGTTATAGAAGTAGAACAAAAATTGTTAAGAACAATAATTATGTTGATAGGTGTTCCCTTATATTGGATGAAGGGTTCCTAGATCTGACACTAATAGGAGATCAACAATCTAACAAAGTTTTTGTGTTGAAACACAAACACGATTGACAATTTCATAATATTGGGTTGCGTTGATGTCCAACAGATGGAGCACCATAGATCCCTTTGCCTTTGCAATTATTGGTTATATCATTTGTTATCATTTTAATTTATCATTATTAGATTAATTTCTTGAACGCAAATTGACATCCTTGCAAGGAAGTCCATTGACTTATGGGGATTGGCCTTTGCAAGGAAATTCACCATATATTTGTTTAATCTCGTCTTGTATAGTGTTTGTGATTGCATATTTATTTGCAGAAGAGGAGCTTATACCACATCTTTCACGAAGTGCAACGTCAAACACCGTTAATCAACATCCACAGGTATCACTAAACCTTGCATCCTTTGAGGTTGGTTTATTTCTATTTTCTTGCTTGCTTAATTCAAGTTGAAGGAGTAGAAATATCTCTGTACAGACCCATATTCCATCTTTTATGCTTTTTCAATTATTAGAGATCGACTTATGCACCAATAATGTCTTAATTCAAATTTCAATTATCTATAAATACACAAACATCCTAGTTCATTTAGACATCTACTTATGCATCCATGATCTATTATGTGAAAGCTATAAAATTAATTTTATTGTTCACATAATTTATTGAGAAATCGTAAAGGGAGTTAGAGAAGTCAAACAATCATTAAGTGTACTTCAGTTGAAGCACCAAAATTCATGTTATAGATACATTGCATTGGACAACTTTACATGGTTGAAGAATTATTGTAATTATTAAATTATTTCGATATGGTACAACATCAAGGGATCTAACAACCGTCATAAGCGTACAATTTAACTGAGATCCTTGGTATGTAATGTAGATCTTCCCAAAGACCATAAAAAATCTCAAATTTTGTTCACTAGTTTTTGTAGAAGCTCAAATTTGGTAGTCTTATCCTTTGGCAATGAAAAGTTTGGGCATCCTCCCTTGCTAAGACAAATGCTCACCTTCTAAGTCCCAATCAACACATATTTCTATATCTCTCTTGATTTTCTCATCTCAACACTTTGCTTTGTTCGTTCATCCCAAGAAATATTAATTAAACAAAACAATCATTTATCTTTAGGAATATTTCTAAACTTAATATTTTATCATCACTATCTACTTGGGTAAAATCGTACAACTTAAGGGCCATAAATGGACTACGGTCTTGGCTAATATCGTATGGTATTTCCCCCTCTTACACTTGCAACTCTATTTTCAATTTGATTTTCTTGTATGCATCATTTCATCTAACCTAGGGTTGGCCTTATGTATGGCATTTCACCTATAAAATCCTATATAAGCAATTCAATATCATTTAATAACTCACTTAACAATTTCAAAATCTCATATTACAAATATCTAAATACAAAAGCACTCAAGGCTCTCCTAAATCTTAGAAAAGGTTAGTTGCACATCATTTAGAGCAACCACTTACATCAAGTCTGAATCACTCAGCCAAGTCAAAGATCTAGCTTCCTCCATATCTAAGAACTCAAAGGTCCTAGAGCCATGTCTTAGCAAGAGTCAAGTTCACTACAATAATTTTAAAGGTCTTCAAGGGACAAAAGGGTTGCCTAGTCTAGTAGTTGAAGCACACCACATCATCACTACTATATGCATTGGGTGCATTCTCTACTCTATAGTTAGCTCATTATCTTTGATCTCAAGAGACAAAAGGACACACATAGGGGGTTGGCTTAGATCTGCATTCACACTTGGGCACCTACACTAAGAGAAATACATGAGGCTTGATCCTACTCAAGGGCATGCATTGCAACACTTAGATTGGTTCAAAAAGGGTTGACCCGCCAAGGGTAATCTAGCCTCACCCACACATTGATTTCTCGAACTTAATATGTTATTTAATGTTTTGATAAAAGGTGTTGCATGTATTTAGGGTTTCCCCCTCTTACTTGCAACTCTATTTTCAATTGTGATTTTCTTGTATGCATCATTTCATCTAGACTAGGGTGAAGGCCAAAAAATGTTGCATTTCACGTGATCCACAGGGATCCTAGATAAGCAATTCAACATCCACTTAAGTAACTCACTTAACACTTTCAAGAAGGAGAAACATATTACAAATATCAATACAAAAGCAGGTAGACGGAGGCTCTCCTAGGAATCTTGACTCAAAGTAGTTATTTTAGAGCAACCACTACATCAAGTCTAAACACTCAGGCCAAGTCCTGAAGCTTCCTCCATAGCCAAGAACTCAAAGGTCCTAGAGACCACCGGTCTTACTCAAGAGCAACAGTTACTGACAATAATTGTTAAAGGTCTTCAAGGGACAAAAGGGTTTAGTCTAGTAGTTGAAGAACATCAACTACTACTGCATTGGGTGCATTCTCTAGCTCTATAGTTAGCTCATTATCTTTGTCTCAAGAGACAAAAGGACACACATAGGGGGTTCACAGATCCCATTCACATGTACAGCTACACTAAGAGAACTACATGGGAAGGTCTATAAATCCTACTCAAGGGCATGCATTGCAGACACTTAGATTCATTCGAAGATCAAGGGAGACCGCCAAGCGGTAATCTAGCCTCACCCCAGCACATGATTTCTTCTTCTGTTATTTTCATGTTTTGATAAAAGGTGTTGCATGTATTTAGGGTTTCCAGCAAATTGTAGAATCATTACATGTTGTGTAAGCTTAAGTGGCATATAGTGAGAAATATTTTCAGACAAGTGAAGGCTTCAAAAAATGTTGCAGAACTAATCCATAGGGATCCAGAAAAACACAATTCATCAGTATCCATCAACACCAAGAAAAGTGGGAAGAAAGAGCAATTGCCCTTCCCGACTGGTTTTCCTCCATTGGAGATTTCCAGGATAAAATTGTTGGTGTTGAAGTTTTGAATTATTTCCTTCTCTGCAATTTCCTTTCTATAGCACTAGATAATTAGTCACAAAGCTCTAATTTTTCAAGCAAAATTATCATTTTCCAAAGTTGAAAGTAGAACAACATAATTGTGTGATTCGTAGATTTCCAAAGTAGAAGTTTACGGATCAAGAACCCCATTGCAAGCATGTCCAATACTGTATAGAAGAGCGAAGAATCATGTAGAATAAGGCCAGGACCGTACATTCTTGGACAAAGATAGTTTCCAATTACAATATCATAAACAAAACATCTTCATGTTCAAATCAACTTGTTTACCCAACCTACACGTTTAGAACTCCTTTGTTCCACCTTGTACAACCAGGTCTTCATCTCCTCTTGTGTTTTTGAGTTATCATTTTATCGTTTATCACTATTGCAAGTATTAATGCATTATTTTGATTGTACATGGTTAATTATAAATTAATTAATTCAAAATAACCATGTGTAACAAAACCTTGTATCCTATATATTTGCACATCATACCTCTTCCATTATATATTTTTAAGGTGTAAACAATTTTATCGTACTCTTGCTAAAGGCAATAGATTGGTAAAAAATGAAAATATTGGCCCTGTTAACACAATTGTTAACTATAGTTATGTTGTGTGGATCTTGAAATTGGAAAATAAGATAAACAGTTTTTATGGGGTCAATGCCCACCCATGTACTACTTCATGCAAGAAGGCTTATGACAATGATTAAAAAATGTTACCCATTAGGGCTGAGAATATAAGTAGGGCTTGAATGATTGCATATGTAAAAAATCTCGTGTGCTTACTAATGAATCTTTTCAGAATGTAGTGATGCTTCAACATATGGGTTCATTTGATTTTTTTTGACTATAATGAAATGGGAGAGGATGATTCCACATACCCATTTTAGGATAATGTTCTTGGAAATATCAGTTTTTTATGGGGTTGGAGAAATCTACTGGTGGTTTGTAGAAGCTTTTGTTCTATAGCAAGGTGTTAGTCATCACTGTGAAATGTATGGGGGTGGTGGGAAAACTACTTTAGCTTTGGCTCTTTATAATTATCCTCAAATCAAAGGTAAAATGGGCTTTCCCTTAATTTTTTTTCTTGTGTTTCAAGAGGATGTGTGAAAATTGTAGGGGTTTGAAGGGAAATTTATTCTGTATGCTCATTTGGTACATTTTTTTTCATGTATATCTCCAGGTGAAGAAGGGGTTGGATTCACTAAATCGCAAAAAATTGAATGAATTACAAAAATACAATAAAAATAAAGTTTAATCATTAAAACTACCCTAAAATCAATTTTAACTTACCTCTTGGGCTTTCCGCCATTGTCAATTTTGTTTTTGGAAGGATCATACGTGCCAAAACATGCTCACGTTTTTGTCATGTTTATTTGGAATGAATAATTAGTGAAAATCTCATTCTCAATCAAACTTTTTATTTATTTTTTACACAGACATAATGTCCTTGTGTTATAACATGATCAAGTTATAAAGCAATTGAGCCATAACACAAGCGTGTTATGCTCAAAATGTCTCTCAAACACATTTTGGCTATATTTTGGTCTTCCATGAAAGAAATATTGATGACAATAAATCTACTTCTAGATATGTGATCTTTAGGATTTGGTCCAATATCACGAGGGGGAGCAAGAAACAAAACTTTGTTTCTTGATCTTCCACTGAAGTGGAATATCGCATTGTAGGAGGAGTTGTCTGCAAAGTGTTATGGTTGTGTCACATAATTAAAGGATTAAGAGTACCATCAAAGAAAATGTAGACACAAAATCACGCACTTGGGGTACATTTCTAGGTCCTAAAAGCATGTTAGAATTTATATGATTCCTAAACAAGAAAACTAGTGGTTGACAACTATCTTTGACCTCTTTTCTTTGTTTCTTACTGTCTTTTTGGTTTTACATACCCTACATCCTAGTGAGAACTTTACTTATTTATCTTTCATAGCTTCAGACACCAGCGCCCAGCTAGGACAACAATGCCCATCGCGCTCTTGTGCCTTCTGGGTGCCACTGACCCTTTCTTACCTTACTTGCTCATTTTGGGCCTCTTTTATCTTTTGGGCATCTTTTTCAATTATGGGTCGGCCTTCCAATTGTCAATTATGAAATTGAAACAAGGGAATCATATAAATACATAGTTATGTTTTCAAAATGAGGGACCACACTAAGTAGTACTATCATCACCTAAGCTTGCATTCCAAATGCACTAAAGCACTTCAAAGGCATCCATCTAGCATCCATTCAAGGGACAAGGGTTGCATACTTCTACATACACAACATAGGAAGGGCAAGTTTATTCTATTCCATCTACACATGTTATACATTTTAGATCTAGCTTGCTATCTAGTGCATCTTGCACAAGGGCATCCTAGGGCACAATTTCTACACACACACACACAAGAACTACATGGAGTTTGAGATGTAGTGCAACGATTGGTCATAAGTTCACTCTATCAGGTGACCATCGGGGTCAATCTAAATCCCCATTCCGCATTTTATTTTTAGGTTTAATGTGGTTTATGGGTATGTGCAGGTGAATTTTAGTCTTGGAGTTTACAGGTACCTTTCGACGATCAAGGAGTGAATGTCAACTGACTAATAGGGAACAATATTGAAACCCTTGTGACATAGACAAAAGTAGATCCTGAGCTCTTACACAGTCACCGGGTGCCTAGAAGTAGTCTCCAGTGCCTAGACGTCCTTTCCCTACCACATGTGCTTGTGCCCGACATTATTCCTGAGTTGCAGAATTTCTAGAGAGCATTTACGACACTCTTCTCAATTCGTGCAACACTTTACCCTGCCCAAATCACTTCCAAATTGCATGGATATCAGCTAAGTCTCCTTATCTCCCTCCTTTGCTTAGGGTTTTATACTTTATATGCTTATTTTCTTGCGTCTTACTATATGTTAGCAATTATACATAATTTATTATAGTATTTACTCTGAAATTAGATTTAATTCAATTTTTATTAAATCAACAACCAACCATCATGTATGTTGACAATGAAGGTGTTATCAAGCTTGTTCACAATCCAATGTTTCACGAATGTACTGAACACATCAAGGTACATGTTCGCTTCATACATGAACATGTTCTACAACACAACACCCAACTCCAATTTTTCCCAACAAAAGAACAACATGCATAGGTCTTCACACATTCATTTGCATGTGACAAATTTGACACATTCAAAGAATCTCTCTATTATTTACTTGAGACCATGATGAATTAAGGGGGCAGGGTGTAAAGATTACTTAGCTAATAATTCATGTTGGAGAGAATGTTGCTTATAAGTGAGTAAAGTACTTTTACTCACAATAGTTAGCACACACACACACACACACACACACACACACACACACACACACACATATATATATATATATATATTAATGTTGTTTGTGCAATGTTGGGAATAGTGTTTCACGTAAGTATGTTTGGGGAGTGTTGTTGGGTTTGTTAAACCCGTATCTCTATTTTATAATTTCAATTATTGTATCCAATACCTATAAGTATTGCAACCTTCTATGTTGAAAATAATGACAAGATTTGCATTAATACAATATTGTTGAATTGTTGCATAGTTAACAACACTTGCAAAACCCTATGTATGATGCAAAAGAACTACAAACCCTAACCACAAGTAGGAGACCCTAAAAAATGGTTAGTGGTTGGGTTGAAGTGAAATCAGTACACTGATGTTGGAAATAATTTGAAGAGGCCTCAAATAGAACATAGTTCTCCACCTAACATATGATATCTATACGGATGCAACTAGTTTGACAACTTGACCATCGTGCGGGAGTTATAAGCTCATATCAAGGTCCTCCCTCACACAAGAGTAGTGGAAAGCTTATATAATCGCAAGACCCGCCCATTTCAAATACTTCTTCAAATATACAAGCGATCCATATAAAACACTACTATTATGTCCCAATCCTTTACACAAGATATGGCATAAAAACACAATTCAATGCCATTTTAGTCAGTTCAATGATTAAAATTATTGGATTAGGTGAAATCCATGTTGGCTCATACAAAAATTTCATATTTGAAACTCCACAAGTTATGTGCCATGTTCACATCATCATAAATACGAATGCACATTGCCATGTTTCACTAACTTCTTATGTATTATCTCAATATATCTCTAATGACTACAATTTCAAGGGTAGATGTGCATCATGGAATAGAACATACATTATTAATGTGAGCTTTTATAAAATCTTGTTGCATTATGGACAAGATAGGTGATTGTTGCACGCAATTCTAAAGTCACCATTTTTGTGCCAAGTGATGGAACCTTGCATTATCGATCCAAACCCCTTTTGTTTTCTTAAATGAAGTGTTGAACTCTAGAAGATACCGCAATTCTTGATTAAGCTTTGTGGAAATGTCACAACTACTTCAGCTAACTAGTTAAAAACACTTGCCCGTATCAATTAATAATACGAAACACTGTAGACACTCTTGCAACATAAAATCTATGTGCAAAACACCACAAACCATTAGAATCTTAACACACACTTATGCGATAATGAAACATTTCTAAGGAAACTTGTGTGGAACAAGAGTTATGCAAAATCACTACTAAACTCTTATATGCTCACAAGCTACACACTTATTACAAGACAGACAAAATAAAACTTGTGTGGAACAACCAAGACTTGTGCAATGCTAAACTACTATTTTTTTGGGTAAGCAAGATTGTAAATGAATCCAGATGATCCTGTATCATATTCACTATTTAATACTAGATATATTTTTCTAATGTAACCTTCAATTTTTTTACACACTTGTATCACAACTTAAGTTAAATCACATTTCAACATGGCACATAATGTATCATTTATCATATTGCACTCTAATTTAAAGAACATTAAAATTATCCATTATCATCATTTATTATGCCAGAGGCATCTTAAAATGCAATATGTTATTGGAAAGTTACAAGCCTTTTCGTAAGACGTTTTCTTGACACCGAAAAGAGTCATCTCGCAAATCAATATTAGATTCATTCTTGGTGAATACATATCAGTGAGTTGACGATTCCACCACCAATGACTTGTTCTTATGGAATATTTCTGGCACAAAGTTTATAGTGTTGTGACCTATAGAATTCGTTAAGTGTTTTGTTGTTGAATTATTTATAACAATTTCTCTATGTAAACACAAAACTATGCACATATCATCACTTTATTATGCCATCAGTATGTTGTTATATGCATGAATCCTAAGTAAGAAAAGTACACATTGGTGACACTTTTGCTTGTCATTTTATGTTCTTTGATTTATTTCTATTATGAATCTCTTTTACACCTCTTAGCTCTGTATGCACTTCTGGTCAGGTTGCAGGGATCCCCATCTGTCTGTTTTGTCACATTAGTCATTTTTTATCTCAGGACACTATCGCACCCATTCTAGACACTAGCGCCCAGGTGCTTGTGTCCTTTCTAGGAGCTCATGTCCTCCTTATTCGTTTTGCACATTTTATCATTTGTGGTTGGCCTTACTTATTTTCTTATCCTTATCCCGCATTCTTAGTCGGCCTTTGGTGCCACTAATGTCGAAAATCAAACAAGGGACACATATATATACACAACATACTAACCATTATTTTGGCTAGCAAAAATCAAGAGGGACTATCACATCTACTTCTACTACTATTATCCAAAGGGACTGCATTCTGGGCTGCATACACTGCATAGGAAGGGGAAGTGTTGAATTCCATATCACACGTTTGTATCAAATCTAGCTATAGCCCGCTATATTGATGCAAGGGAAAACCTAGGCAAATGACACCATTTCACACACAAGCACAAAGAACTACATGGAGTCTAAAATGTAGTGCAGCGCTCAGTACTAAGTTCACCCATCGAGTGATAACCGGGGTCAACCCGACTTCACATGTTGCATATTTTATTCAGATCTAATATGTTTGTGAGCATGTGCAGATAGCTAGGGTTTGTTTTGCAGGTTACAGGTGCAATCGAAACTCTAACAGAGAAATCAAAGCAACAAAGAGCGAACATAAGTGGAGACCTTCCGCCCCAAAAAGGATCAGATCTTGAGCGATCACGCAGTCACTAGTGCCTAGAACAATCATTAGCACCTAGGGCACTCATGTCCTCTTGTGGACGCTTTTGTCATGTGCATTTCGAGGGTTCTGAACCCTCATCAAGTCTTGATGGCACTGTTTCTAGCAAGATCCAACAAGTACTCAATCCAGATCACTCTAGGTTGCGCAGAATCAGCTAAGTCATCTTCCCCTCTCATTTGCTTAAGGTTTTACATTGTTAAATGCTTATTGCGTGTCTTATTGTACATAATTATCATAATATCATTCGTTACAATAGTTACTTTGAAATAAAGGTTTAATTGTATTTATATTGAATCACTCTAACGCATGTCAACTAAATAAATATATGAGTATATCCATCTCAATACTTTTGTGGGTGTCTTTTTGAGTGCTTCTATGAGTTTGTCCTCCTTAGTGTTTTATTTGAACATGTCCTTCACCTTATGAGCCCACATGCTTTAAGTGTGTATATATTATTTCCTCTAGATTGTAAATACCTAGATATTTTCTCACATTTGCCTATAAGTTTTTTTCATTTTGGTTTTTTAATGTCTTTTTATGTATTGCAAGAGATCTCAATGCTATATTGATCATCAAAAGTTTACACAATCAACCCATTTCAAGCATCCCAAGGGTTGGGCCTTGCTCTCTTTTATTGTTTTTTTAATGATTTAAATCACTAGAAGCTCGGTGGCTCTTGTTGTATTGGGGTGAACTTGACCTTCACAACATAATCGCGTTGCTTACCAAATATGCTTTTACACTGAGAGCTTTCCTGTGGACCAAATCCTTGCTCTTTCCCTTTGGTATACAATATTGTAAAAGGTATCCTTTCATGGATGCGTATACCCTATTTGAGTGCTCTTATTTTCACATGTTAGATATATTGTGGTGGTGGCAAGGTAGAAATGGTAAGCTTGCTTTTATTTACAATCATTTTGTGGTTGCCTATTTACAACTACTACATTACACAAACATGCCCATTCCATTATGCTTTAATGGGTGTGCATACCATGTTCTAGAGATCTTATTTTGTTATACTTTTTGCACGTCCAATTATGGTATGTACTATTTTCAATGAATTTAGGCTTTTTCTGGTGATTGCATTTAATTTTAAATTTATTGTAGGTAACAAAACGGTGTCTTATACAATCCCTCTTCATATGTGTGCAGTTTGTTCTTATCTCATGTTTGTTTTATCATGGAATATCATAAAAATAACTAGCAGAAAACACAAGCATCATCACGAAGCATTGACATTGTTTCATCACATGCAACCAAGAGGTGTCCAACCTAATCAATTCCCCATTGCTAGCAATAAACATGTATGCAAAATGTGGAAGCATACGCAAGGTATTTGATTTATTCAACAAAATGTGGAAGCATAGCTAAGGTATTTGATTTATTCAACAAAATGCCTCAAAGAGATGTGGTCCCATGGAATGCCTTGATTACAGGAAATGCACAAAATGCATTTTACAAGGATGCTACCATATTCTTTCAAGTAAACACAACCTTACCATGTAAGCTTCATTTTTGTTCTATTAGCATGTAGCAATGCAAGTCTAGTGGATGAGAGTTGTAAATACTTCAATGGCATGAGTGCCTCTTATGACATTACACCTAGAATTAATAATTATGTATACATAGTTGGCATTCTTGGCCAAGGTGGTTTACCTTAAGAAAACTCTCAACTTTATCATCGACATATCAATTAAACCTGTGGTGGTTATGTGGATGTGTTTGCCTCGTTCCTATAGAGTGCTTAAAAAACAGGGTCACAATCATTTACAGCAACTCTTCTTTTCTTCATTGGATCCTCAAAATGCTTCAATGTATCTTCTTCTGTCAAACAACTATGTGGAAGTGTGCAGATGGTGTGAAGTTCAAATGGTAAAGAGATTGATGAAGGACAAAGGAATTAAAAAGATACATGGATGTAGTTGAATTGAAAGTCATAAAATTGTACATTCTTTTGTTTATGTTTGTTTTAAGTGGTTTGGATTCTCAACCTTTTAATATTATCTGCAAGGCAATTCATTCACAAATAAATTAGAACCCTCCAGATATTATTCCCAAAACAATCAAGTAAATTTCCATTATATGGGAGTTAAAAATTGTCATCCCTCCCAGAGTACTTTGTAAATAGTGCAATTGCTAGTCTTACATTTTATTAAACTTTGTGAATTGTTGTAGCTCAAATTTAATGATGTTTTAGAACAGCAAAGTTAAATCCATGACGTCCTAAAAATTATTTTTTCCTAATAAAAAAATATAACAATAAATGGAACAAAACGATTTCTATATTTAACATAAAGTTTTATCTACACGCATTCAACAACCAACTCGTCATCCAGAGCATTGAAAACAAATGCAGAAAATTGTCTGCATTAATTTTTCAGGTAAGAAAAAACAAAAGAACATAATGCGACAAGATTGAACCCATTACGTTATAAATTGTTTCACCAAGCTTTTCGTTGAGGGAATTAAACATTTATCTAAGACCTCTGCAACGAGATTTTGCACTGTTTACACATAAATTTTCTTATTCCTTGCTGAAATAAAAAATTCCATGAAAAATATGCCTACTTATTTCCTTATGTTATTAGAACCGGTAGACACTTGGAAAACTACCACTCTTTTGAACCGTTAAAAAATCTTAAATTTCCCCTTTCCTCTAAATACAATGGTGCTTGCCTATTATTATCGCTTGAAAGTAGAAAAACAAGCAAGACAAATAAAAAAGATTGTCAAGTAAAAAGACAAATTTCTTGCATTTTGGCTTCTTATGCCGGTTATCCTTATGAACAGTGTTGAAGACTATGTTTTGTGAATAGACGGTTGAGGCAAATTTGGCTATGCAATAAATAACCGAATACATTAATTTAGCAGCCTAGGCCTGCCTTTGATGATAACAATCAAACTCTTTCTTAAAACCTGCACCATTCCTACATTTAAATGTCATGAGTTGTAAATTATAGCCAATTATCTGAATAGACAATTAAAATGATAGCTATAATTGAATAGCAACACCAAGATAGCCCATGCTTAGTCCGTGGCATTATGACACTGACATCATCATGACTTGACGAGCAAGCTCTGGGTCTTGCTGCAGCAGCTCTTTTAAATTGCTTTCCACCTCTGCCATCTGCCTTTCCAGGTATTCTTTTGAGGTCTGCACGACAGAAATGAATTTAACTTGAAAAAACAAAACAAACATACAAATAAATTGCACTCTTCCAATAATAATCAAAACTACCTGTAATGCACCGATGGTATTATCGCATTCTTTTAATTTCTCCTTTTGCTCATTCGCTAAAATTGACTTCGGCTCCAAAATAAACCTGCAACATTTACAATGAAGACTAAGAGTATTAAATAACAGTCATATGCACTACAACGTGTATACTTGTAGAAGTAAAAGGAAAGGAAGATGTCTATGATTAATGACTTGTAAACAGGTTCCTTATTTTTGTTGCAGTGACTATGATGTCCCCGTAATTATACTAACAATGGCTGCAAAAGTCCATGGAATTGCAACATATCAAATTCTTTAAAAATCAATTTGAAAAGAATAGTAGAACCAGCTTCAGAAGGTAGTATCAAATATATTGTCAAGATCGAGTAGAAGAGGACTCACGCTTTTCCTGCATAATCACAGAATGTGCATCAGTTTAGTTGAAGTCTTGTATACAACAAAATAGTGAGCTCAAGAAAACATCTTATTAACATGCATAAAAAAATTCAATCATTACTAATTTCTAGAGAGTAGATTGCTTTAGGAACCCCTTTACAAAACAAGCCCATGGTAAAAACAGGACAGTATTGAACTTAATATCGTTTAAGGCTCTATACACTCAACATAAGAACGCATCATGTATCAAAATATAAATAACTTGTATGTGCTTACTGTTGGTGTAAAATCTCATTTACACTTTAGGCCTAAGTTTACTTAGATTAGTGTGCTAGCTTAAGTTATTTAACTTATTTTCCTATTTTACAAGTTCAGAATAATATGGAAATGTGCAAAATGTAGCTTTTGTCTTCAGATGCCCCACTTTCAATGGTTGAATCTTCCACCTAACTTATGGGATATAATTATTGAAATCTGACCTTGACTTTGTGATTTAACCCTAAAATTCAGGTGAGTTTTATAAAAAAAACGTGAAACCCTAATTAGAATTGAAATCTAAAAAGTACATATATTCAGATACCTAATTTAACCATTCAAGTACAGATCTGAATGTACAATAAACGATAAAGATGCTTGAAGAATTAGGGCACACATTAAAATATAGTAAAAGCACAAGAGGATATTAAACTTAGCTTTTGTTGTACTTCAGTGACTGATCTAGGTTTGAAACTAGATGAAACGAACAAGAATAATGATGTAGACGATTCATCTCTAAAACTAGAGCTATGTCTGCCCCGGGACAAAAATTGACCAGAATGGAAAAAAATCGACCTATAGCACATGTTCCTATTGAACGGACTTCGTCCTAATGCTCTCTATGCTTCTGTTTCAGTTTGTGTGTCTTTGTTTCAGTCTACTCTGCCCTTTTTTGCTTTTGATCAATCCAGATATGCACGTATGTTCCTATAATAGCAAACCTTAAATTTCTTGTACAAGTGCTCAAATTGGCATTAGATGAGGGGAATAGGGTTTAGGGATTTTTAGGTTGTGATACCCCTGTGCCACCTACATTGCCCCATATGGAGCTCAACCCCAAATGTACTTCTCCCACCTATATGGAAGTGCAATTGTGCTCTTTTTGACTATATGTATGCAACTAGAATTTGACTCTTTGATACTTAATACTACTTGCTTTCAATGCTTTGACTTGGTTTGAAGTGCTCCAAAGTTTCAAACCTCTTAAAGGTTATTCCTAATGTTTTCTCTTGCAATACAGCAGCTTGCTTGATATTTTGATGAAGACCAAGTGTGTACTTTGTAAATACCAAGTAATAACCAAGTGAGTAAATGAGTGGGTTTAATTTGTATTTATACTGCTCCAAGAGTAATATTAGGCATTAAAGCCAAGCTAGAGGGGTAATACCGACTCATGGAAAGGTGCCTATTTGAAAAACCCGACTGTTAAGAAGCTATGGACAGGATTTTACCACAGGGGGCAGAATCAACCAATCGATTCTATCCTTACTGGAAGGTTTGATAGGAGTATTCATGTAGGTGATTGAGTAGTAGAATGAGGGATTGCATGCCTTAGGATAGAGTGAGATAGTGTGTTTGAGCTTGGTTCATGAGCACAAGTCCTATATAAGGGAATATAAGCCAAAACCAACATTATCAAATGTCAAATGATCAAATTTAGGTGTCTACACTTTGCTTTGCCTATTTAAAAGCCTCTCCTCACCCACTATTTCATGGGAGAATTAATGGGAGGATTCACGGGAGACTGATGGGAGAACTCATAATGCGAGAATTATGAGAGCTTATACAAAATCTTTGTTTTGTAGATTTCAATAAAAAAAGAAGTGTTATTCTGCAAAATCAATTTAGCAGAGTTGTGTGTGGTTAATGAAGAGGAGTTATGACACCTTGAGGCATCTAGATTCTCCATTCCTCTCACATGGTGCCAAAGCCCTGTTACTACATTCGCAACCATTTCGTTATTCTGAAAGAAGAATTGGTGTTTTTCAACACCTTTGAGGGTTTCTTTTTTTTGCATCCCTTCCACTTCTCTAGTTTTTCTGATTTTACATTTTTTTTGTGGGTTCTAAAAATTTTTTGGGGTCTCTTTTTTTTTTGGGTAATTTTTTTTTACTTTTTAAAAAAACAGACGCTTTTTAAATTTTTAATTGTTTATTTCAAACAAAATAATTAAGTTTTTGAAATTTAAAAAATTAAAAATAATAATCTTAAAAAATAAAAATAAAAAGTTTTTAAAACTTTAAAGGGTGGCTTTGCCGCCTATCTTTTATTTAATTTTTTTTTTCCAAATTTACAAAATAAAAAACATCAAAAACATTTGTCAAGCATTGCCCACCCAACCATTTTTTAAAAGTTTGTTTTTTTTATTATGTATGCATCCTAAACTTTAAACTTAGCTAATTGAAAGAAAAGTTTCCCTCATGATATAAGATTTACAAGGTATTCTCAAGTATTAGAGGAGTATCTGTGGCATTTTTTATTGGACACTCTCAATGGGTTTTCTTATTCACTAAAGGTGATAGGCGTAGGTATCTTATCTCATCCTCTACATGGGTGGAGAGTTTTGGTTCCTCTTACTATTGATAGACATTATGGGTATAATGGCTCTGTGGGTACCTGATTACATATTGATAGATATCTCTATAAAAGGATCCCTCCTCTTAAGTGCAACTACATGTAACACCAAGTAGATCCTAACTTAGTTAAATTCAAGTCTAATACATCATGATAAAGAAAAAGGAAAGCTAATTAACTTGCATGCAAACATGAATCTAACATTAAATGCAAACCTCCCTTTGATATTTGGATGTGCTTTGGATTGTAGATACTTCCTTAAATGAGTCAAACGTAGACCACACATGATCAAGATTTTTATCGAGAAAAGAGGAAGAGATCTCATCAAGTATGTCTTAATTGCCATTTTTTATTCTTCTCTTACTACTCTTTTAGCAAGTAGAAAAGGGGGAGATTTAACAAGCCTTCCAATAACATGAAATGCTCTTCTAAAGTATAATGTCTTTCAAGGACATGGTGTAAGTTTGGACAAGGTGTACTAGGCTTCTTATATAGACTTTCCATTTTGGGAGAAGCTTGCAACCTAGTGAATGTGGGATAAAGGGAATGTAGAATTAGAAAGGGATAAGTATAATTAGAATAGATTAATTAGAGATTAACAACTCATGGGAGTTTGGGAAGGTTTAATTAATCAACTAGAATTAATTAATAAACCAAGTTAAGCTTATAGAAGCCATTTGGAGATGATTTAGGGGGATATTAGTAGAATTTGAAGGGTTTGAGAGGGGGTTTAACCAATAAGAAGGTTTATTGATTAAATATGAGATTGAAAGGATTAATTAACTAATAATAGTTAATTAATTAAGTAAAAGAGGATTATAACTAACTAAGTGATGTTAATTGGCATCCAAGATGGGGGATGAGGTTAGTTAATTAACGAAGTGTTGTTAATTGACAAGACAAAGGGGAATGTTAGCTAATTAGTGGAAAATCACTAATTATAATGAAATGACAATAAAAGACAATTAGTGCAATTTTAGTATTAAAATTACACAGTAAAAATTAGGTGTCTACATTTGCCCCTCTTTGATGTGGTGTAGTGCAAGCGACACCACTTCAAAGATAGTAGAAAATTGTATTTTCTAAGGGTAGAAGAAAAATTAGTAGGATGGATGATGCCCCCTCGAGTTGATGGGGTGATAGAAGAGGTCGATTGATGCTCAAAAAGAAGAGAGAAATGACCACGATGGTAGAAAATCTCATTGTGGTGGCAGGGAGTCAAACTTGGCTTCAGTTGGCCATTATTCAATTTGATTGATGATTGGTTGGAGCCCTGTGCAATGACTGAGGATTATACAAGGGAGGGAGGGGGAAGAAACATACGTCATTGCTGAGAACTTTGTTTCAACAAGTTAGAAGAAATAGAAAAGGTTAGTGAGAAGGAATGTTAGTTAGAACGGGGAATTAGTTAGAATGGGAAAAATGATAGAGGGTGAAAGGAAAGATCGTAGCATAGTGTACGCACCATCCTAGCTCGAAAGTACCTTTTTATTTGATGTAAGCATAAACAAAAGGGTAAAATGACATAAAAATCCATAATATTGATTTTTGTGCAATGCTAAAGGACTGACTCAAATAAAAAATACACAAGCAATGCAATACGAGAAAGTAAACAAACAAACAAAAAAGCACAATCAAATAAACTTAAACAAGCAATGCTTAAGACAATTGTACCAATGTTTTTGTTATCTAGCTTTAGTACCCAAAATGTTCAAGTTATATGAAAAGGGTTAAAATGATGCCCCAAGCAAGGATACATGCAAGGGATTGGATGGAGGACATAAAAGTCCTATGAAAAGAAACCATGCACTATGAAACTGCCCCAAGCAATGATATATGTCAGGAAGATAAACATAGCAATAAACAAGCTTTTTGGATGAAAGAAGATCACAATATAATCCACATGTCATGCGATAGGAGAAAGCACTGAAGTAAGATATTTTGTAGTATAGTTTCCAATGTTTAGTGTTTTTTATTTTTTCATTGTTTTTGGGTTTTTGAGATTTTGTGAATGCTTTTTAGATTTTTCTAGATTTTTACCAATGTTTTTGGATTTTTCGAAGTTGTTTTACCAATGTTTTTTTTGGATTTTTTGAGGTTTTTTGAAACTATGTACAAGAAGAACCGAGCGTGCCAAGATGCCCCTAACGAGAGGTGAGAATATACAAGGAAAAATCCTACACATATATACAAGAATAGGATAAGTTGGATCAAGGCCAAGAGGGATAGGTTCAACAAGATTACAAACATAAGCCAAGGCACAAAGCTAGGAATAAGTGATCATGCCCCAAGTGTCAAGGTGCTTGTGAACAATATAATCCTCCTAAGGTGATCGGAAATTGGTTTTCACCAAAGGACCTATCAAAAGTGCCACAATTGTGTGGTTTTATTTGAACGGTTTTTTCTCTTTATTTTTTATGATTTTTTATTTTTTTTGATATTTTTGATGTTTTTTAAAATGCCTCTAAGCTCAGGTATAGAAAAACTTGAGATGCATGATGTTCATGGGATCCGGAGCTCATCACCATCAGGATATGCAAGTTTATAGGCCCCTGAGCCAAATTTCACGACCACAATGTATGGTCCCTAACCAGTTAGGCTCAATTTTTTCTCCTGTTTTCACACTCTTTAGTAGTATTGAACTGGTTTTCATTTAGAACAATATCTCCAACCTCAAATTCATGGGAGATAAGGTGTTTGTTGTAGCTAGTGAAATTTTATTCTGATACACTTTGAGGTGGTCCAAGGCATGGAGGCATTTTTCATCAAGTAGTTCAAGCTCTACTAGTCTAACCACTCTATAGTCCTCTTCATTATCCAGGTAGTATTTCAAGGATATTCGCAAAGAGGGAAACTCGGTCTCTAAGGGGATGATAGCTTCAGTGCCAAACATAAGGGAATAAGGAGTTGCACATGTGGGTGTGTGGATGGAAGTTTGGTAGGCCCATAAGGCAAGATGGATTTGGAGATGCCAATTACAACCTATCTTCCTGACCAATTTCTCCATAATCCGAACAAGAGTTTTATTTGTAGCCTCAGCTTGCCCATTACCTTGAGGGTAATAGGGAGTAGACCACTTTTGACGAATTTTAAAGTGTTGGCACAAGGCCTTCACTTGTTTGTTCTTGAATGATTTTTTCATTATCAGATACAATAGCGAGAAGGGATGTCATAATGAAAAATGATGTGGTTCATGATAAATTTTGAGATCTAAGCACCTATAACATAGGTGAGAGGAACAACCTCCACCCATTTGGTAAAGTACTCAGTCGCGGTAATGATATGTTTGTGGCCATCAAATGAGGTGGGTGTAAGCTTTCCTATGAGATCGAGCCCCCATTTTGAAAACGGCCATGGTGTAGTGATAGGTTGTAAAGACTAAGATGGTGCATGGATCAAGTTGCCATGCTTTTTGCTCAAGATACATTTTCTTCACGAATAGTCAACAATCCATTTCCATAGTAGGCTAGTAATAGCCAATGCATAGAAGTTTTCTTTGCGAGGATCATGCCACTAGTGTGAGCACCACAAATGCCTTCGTCCACCTCTTTGATAGATTGGATAGCCTCTTCAGAATTAAGACAACGCAACAAAGTCCCATTGTAGCCTCGACGATAAAGAGTGCCCCCAAGGAGGGGTGTAACATGTGATGCGTTGGATAAGGGTTCTCTTTTGGGAATGAAAGATGTCGGGTGGGAAGGCATCATCCTGTAGGTAATTGTAGATATCAACATACCTAGGGGAAAAGAGACCAACAACTTCACCTACAAAACAGGATTCTGGCATGTCGTAGACAGACACTCTGAGATGATCGATGAGGAACTGAAAATCTCTAGTATCCGACGATAATCTTAACAATGATCCGATAGTAGCCATGGCATCTGTTGACCTGTTCTGTGCTCAAGCGACATGTTGGAAGGTGATATGAACAAAGTACTCTTTTAGGCTGTCCACCATGCGTTTACATGGTACAAGTTTCTCATCTTTGACTTTATATTCATCATTCACTTGTTTAATGATGAGTTGTGAGTCGCCTATAACCTCAGCTTGTTGGATATTCCATTTTAGAGCAACTTTCAAACCTGCGATGAGAGCTTCCTACTAAGCACTGTTGTTTGTACATGGGAGTTGTTTAAGGATTGTTGACAAGGACTCTGTGAGTGTACTCCCTGCGTTTGACTTCCAGTTTGAGTGGCCCACACGAGAATTTTAAATGTCAAGTGTTTTGATCCACTTGCACATGTTTAGAATCAATGATTCCATCACCTATGACATGTTTGTTTTTGTTAAAGAATTTGGATTTGTCAGTAGGTTTTGATTCGTAGTTATCTTTTTGAAAGGGTTTCAAGACCCCTTTGGCCAATAGAGCTTTCTTTATTTGGCTACCCTTTTCGATGACTTCTTTAAATGTGCCTACACAATGCATTTACAAATGGAAGGCTGTTTCAAGGTGTAGATTCGACAGAAATATACTTACAAGTTGTTTCTCCGAAATGGAGCAAGGGAATTGACTAGCCAACCCCCGCCATCGATGTAAGAAAGCAGCGAAGTTCTCGTTATTTCTTTGTTTGGCGCTACATGGTAATATCACTCTCCATATTGAATGAAATGTGACGGACAAACTTTTCAGCTAAGTCCACAAAAGCGAATATAGACCCTTTAGGGAGATGGAGGAACCATTCAAGTGTTTGGCCCACATGACTTCGAGGAAACAAGCGAAAAAGGTAGTTATCATTGTAAGTGACTTCTTGACATGCCACGAAGAAGTCATTTATGTAATCACGAGGATCACCTTTACCCCTATATTTGTCAAATTTAGGGCAATCAAAGTTTTGTGGAAAGGGAGTACGTAACATCCCCTGATCAAAGGGATAAGGACACAGTTCTTCAAACTGATATTTCCTATTGTGTCTCATAGTGTTTTCTTATAGACCAACAAGTGTGTCTTTCATAGACTGCCATTCTTAGTCGAAAATTTTCCCACGCGTTGGTGTGGGAGGTATATGTGTACAACTGGATTTTGATGTCTCGCCACCACAATTTTTAGTATAATGTGCAACATACGTCACTTTAGGATTTTCAGTGTGAGTAGCTCTATGTGTGTTCCTATGGACATGCGTAGCTAGATTGGCCAATTGGCGGCTAAGAATTTGTAATTGTTGTTGCACGATGACGTCTTCATTGTGTAGTTCAGGTTGGGTTTCATGTTGGGGTTCTTCACCCTCTGTTCTAGCTTCACTATTAATTCGAATAAAGGGTATACAATTGCCAACCCTAGTTTTAGAGGTTATTGCTTCCTCATTGTGACCCTCGGGTTGTGTTGATGTAGAGGCATGTTCATGGTTTAATATATCCTCGGCTGTTCTAAAAGGGGGAGGTTTTGTTCTCTCTTCCCCCTGATTCATGCTAGTAAGGAAGGTGAGATTGAAATCAAAGGGCAGTTTAGCCTCTAATTCTACTAAACGCAGCAAGACTTGGTCCTTGTTTTGAAAAAAGAAGTTATCGACATGTGCAGGATCATTTTCAATGATGTGAGGGGGTATTTCTTCCTCACCACCACTATGATCTACAAGTCTTTGTTCCTCATTAGAAGATGGGTCTAAAGGATTCCGAAGGAAGGGGTTAGATGCATGCCTCGTATGTGTTAAACGTGTGACTGGTGCCATGATTGGTATGTGTTTTACAAAGACTTAGGATACTCGTGTAAAAGTTACAAGGAATCTAAAGCAAAACGAGAAATGTAACAGCCGCAAAGTGAAGATTTTCCAAATTTTTAATGTATGATGAAATTTTACCAAGGAAGCACTATGAAATGTGGGCAATGTAACGGCTGCAATGGGGGATTTTCCTAGGTTTGAATGTTGCAAATTTGGTTAAGGCAACTAAGAAAAAAAACATAACAATGCAATCTCAACACTCAATCAAGTTTTAAGAAAAACAAGCTTGAGTGTCAAAAGTGATTGATACAATTTTCGTAGAACTTCAAATTGTTCTCTTTTTCATAAAGAAAACCAAAATTATGGAAGGGGTATGATTCGTGATGCAAAAGTATGTGGCGCAACTTGGACAAAGTTTCATCTTGTTTGAAAACAAGTTAATAACTCGGACAAAGTTTTGCTATGTACAATTTGTGATGAAAGATACGCGGTGCAACTTGGACAAAGTTTCGCCTTGTTAAAAAACAAGGTTATAACTCAAACAAAGTTTTGCTTTGTAAAAGGTTTGATCCGCACAAATAAGATAAGGTAAGGTTGGTCCCGATGCCAAATAGCTTCCTAGGGATTTTAGATGCAACACTCACCAATATTTGTCTGAATTAGTACACGCACTAGAATAAATCTTAAATACAGGTTGTCCCACAATTTGTACAAATGGGGTGGTCACCACAGACAATATTTGGTATTCCTCATGGGTTTTACTAGTCAAGTAGGTGATGGGGCACTTTCCATTTCGTTGGTTGGTTCTCTCAATGTGCCAACTACTTTGAGGTTCCTATGGTACTCCTCAAAAATGAGTTTTAGGGCTTAAGCCCAAGCACTTCCCACAGTTTAAAGCGGACGGGTATTACCCTTATCCAAATCTGCAAAGACAATGTATTTTATTCATTTTATCTTATTTAACAAAGTGTTATTTGATCTTTCGAACAAGGAACCTGTATGCAAACTTTGTTAGTAGTTTAGTTTGTTTGAGTTTGTGTGGTAAATGTCTTCAATTTTTCGTAAAGGTCCTACACACAAACAATTAGTAATTTTCCATGTATCACGATGTTAGAAAAATACCAAGGATCGTAGCCGTTTCTAATTCTCAAGGTCGCTTCAAAGCGCAAGAGAAGAGCATACGTTTCGTTTGATCAAAATCAAACAAATGCAACTTTAAGCAAAGATATCAAGTGTTAGCACTATTTTAAGCAAATAACCTGCAGATTAGAGTCAAAATTATGCATAAAACAACAGGAAACTGAAAATCAAAACTGAAACTTTCGGAAAATCTGAGAAATTTGGAAAGTTAGTGAAATTTTACATAGTACGCTAGCACGTAGACCAGTATGCTAGTGCATGAAGTTAAACGTAGGTGCGTGAATGAGGACGCTAGCGCTTACAACCGGGAAGAAGTGTAATGCAGGCACGTGAAATAGGATGCTTGCGCATGAAGCGAAAAAGTAGTGTAACGCAAGCACGTGCACATGGACGCTAGCGCGTGAAGCAAGGAAATAACGTAATGCAATAGCGTGGACCAATATGGTAGTGTGTCGACTAGAAAAACAACAAAAAGTAGTGAGCAACGTGTTGTCGTGAAAATGTGCAACAAGGAAATTGGAAGTTTCCAAGCACGACAACTATACCCCTATGGCAAATTTTTCATTACTATGTACCCCAGGTCAAATCCATCAGTCTGATCACCCCCTATTTGAAATCAAATTTTTCCCCTAGGTGATTTAGTATAGTGCACTCATTTCACCTAGGTGATTTTAGGGAGTTCTAAAAAGATGCTATTTTCTGGCAGTATTGGGAAGGGCTATCGCTGGCCTTCCCAGGACTGGATTCAACCCCCTGGAGCGGAATAGAAGAGAAAAATCAACATGGAGGCAAATGAAATGATTTTGGAAGGTCTGGGGAAGTTCTGCAAGACTTGGAGCAGTCTGAGTAAAAAACAGGGTTCACAAGCCTAGGCAGTTCACAGGCCTAAAACAGCTGTTGGGCTTCAGAAGAAGATTCCGGGAGCTCCGGATGGAGTTAGAAGTACAACAAAATATCGTCGGAAAGAGGATTCCAAGACCTACATTACGGTGAAATAATATTTTTCACAACACCTTGGCACATATGATTGGCAGGCAGTTTTTCTCAGGCACAAATGGAGTCCCAAATCAAAACTTCGATTTTTAAGGGATCATATGGTCGAATTAAGACATGAGACCCACATCATTGGATTCAAAATGTCATTTCCAGTCAGAATCATATAAAATTTCACCAAGAAATTCCACCGGGAGCTCAAGTTATCTGCATTCCAAGTTACCCTCTCAAAGGCAGTTCAGGACTTAGTCATTTTTCCGAGAGGACACGTGTCAGCACCAGGAGCTTGGCGGGATTTCATGTCCCCGACGTCCATGAGGTCAGGTACATCAACCCTTGGAAAATGCACCCAGCCCTCATGTGACCCTTGGGACCCTCATATGACCTCCAGACTTGACAGATCAGCCCCCAGGTGCTTATTTGGAGCATGCCTTTCTTGCCGTTGGATCGGGCGCCACGTGTCAACTCCAGGACCACCGTGGAATTTGATGTCCCTTGTGCACCTGAGGTGGGGGACATTAGACCTTGAAAAATGCGCTCAGCCCCTATGGGGAGTCATTTGGACACCCACGTGACCGAGTTTCAGCCCCCAGGTGCATTTTTGGAGCATCCATTCCCTGCCATTGGATCGGGCGCCACGTGTCACCTCCAGGACCATCGTGGAAACTGATGTCCCTTATGTACCTGAGGTGGGGGACATCAGACATGTAAAAATGCGCCCAACCCCCATAGGGAGTCATTTGGACACCCATGTGACCAATTTCCAGCACCAAGTGCTTTAAAGCAGCTTTTTCCACCTTCATTCCCTGCCGTCGAATCGCCACCACGTGTCGTCCTCTTGGCCACCGTGGAATTTGATGTCCCTCACGTCCCTGAGGTCAGGGACATCAAGTAATGAAAAATGTGCCCAAGCTTCTCCTTCCATGATTTCAAAAAAATTCAAAAAATCTAACTGCCACTCAGTGCTTCCAGCTGCTTCCACTCTCGTGCACAGACAATTTTCATCCTTCCTCTGCAACATTCTACCATCATTACGCCATTGCAAATGCTCAGACTTGCTCAACCCAAGAACTGAAACACATTCCCCACAGCTATGTGCAGGTCTCAGACGGATTTTTCATCGAAACGAAGAAAAGAAGAAGAAAACAGTAAAAATCTCCATAGCCTAAAAATGAAGATTTGAAGAAATATTGCAAGCCGGTGCATGAAACAACAAACCGTTTGCTGTTGTTCATTCCTATGTCCAAGACCATCAAAAAAACACCTTCAAACTCCCCCCTCGTGCGACAGAGCAGCCACAATGAAGAAATCTTGTTTCTGGCTCAACGAAGAAATAAGTGAGATTTCCCGTCAAACCAGTTGCCGGATTGAAGTAAGATCGCACGTGAAGCATCAAAAGAAAAAACCCACATCAAAAATATAAATTTCTTTGCAAATGGAGGAGAAAACTAGACCTGCAATTTTGAGGTCCATTAATGGCTGCCATAACCAGAAGCACTACCAAGTCTGAAAATTAAAACTTTAAAATCTCCTGGATTATTAAGTGGGCGGGCCTGAAATTTCGAAGGGATGATATTGGGAAAAAACCCATATCAAAAAACTTCGTTCCACGTCAATCCGACTCCAAGAGGCCAACTTTCTAAAAATAGCAGGTCTACTACATAGGAACTACTATTTCGGGAAAGTCATTAACAGAAGAACCTGCGAAGGAGATGAAGATATCAGAGGTGCACTATAGCTGAGAATTCACCAGAACGGAATTTTTTGGCACTTACTAAAAATAGTAAGTGGGCCCTCGAACACCTATTAAAAATAGAAATTTGATCCAAAGAAGTGAGGAACGTAGGGAGAAAGGGGAATCAAGGTCACAACACTTAGCTAAGAATCGAGGGAGTTACTGTTTTCACACTTACTAAAAATAGTAAGTTACACTCAAAGAGAAGTTTTGGCACAATGGGACGTACAAGGCTACTCATTCAAGGGGACGTCATTGTTCAGGAGCATCCTAGCCATTTTTCACAGGGAATTCGAGATCCACCTTAGTTCATTCAACTGGGTGAGCGTTTGGGAGCTAAATTGGAGGAGTTTTACAGTGTGCAAGGAGTTCGAAGATTCAGAGTTTCACTGCATTTGGAGCTTTCCATCAACGAGGATCAACGGACTTCATCGGGCGACATCTACTCTTTTTCTTCTCTCTCTCTTTCTCTATCCTCTTCCCCCCAACTTTCTCTCGCTTTCAAATGTTCTAATTCTTCGTTGGGGTTTGCACTTTTTGATATGCCTTTAAGTCACTTAAAAGTGACTTTAGAAACATAATGTAAATTAAGTCGCCTTGCTATTATAAAAGGGACTTAAATATTTAAAGTGGAATATGAACAGTCTTAAGTCATATTAAGGCATATGGAGGATCATGAGGAAGACGATAAGTCACCTCTCATTCTATAAATTGTAATGCCATTCCCATTACAAAGGGTTGGTGATTGATCTTGTAAACTCAAGAGTATATTGCACCTTGAGAGAACAAAGGAGATAGCCATTTTCTTCTATTCCCCCCTTCTCAATTTCTTCCATTTCTCCACTATGTACAACTTTTGTCTAAGCAATCAATACAAGGAGTTTATAGCTTTCTTTGACTAAGGGGTTTCATGATACTTTGTGTTCATCAAATTCTATTTGGTCTTGTTGCTATTTGCAGGGTTGTTTCTTCTCATGAATGCATGTGTTGAAGTTTCTAACTAGTGCGTGAAGGAATCTGATTTTCTACCTGTAGCATTAGTTCTCTTACCTCTTTTCTCACTCCCCTTTCCCGCTCTACAGACGAAGACTTCCCTAGCAAGAGATTGCTAGCTTTGCTGCAGGGTTAGTGGAGTGCCCCTGTTGGATCCTCGGTCGAAAGGCCACCACAGATATCCACCATTTCACGCGCATGCACATATGGAAGCTCCACCGGTTAAGTAAAGGGACTTAGATTCCCAGAGCGTTGGCAAGAAATCCACAAGTTTGTCCACACGACAAATTTTATCGCCAACACAACGCTAGCGCGTGAAGATGAACGCAAGCGCATGAACCACTACGTAAGTGTGTGCAAGTAGAAAGACAGTTTAACGCAGACGCATGAAGAGATACGCAAGCGGGTCGACCGCTATGCTAGCATGTTGCCTGATACATTATTGCGTCAACTGCTACACTAGCGCGTGAAGACCTGTACCTACACAAAAGTTGTCAAAAAATGACCAAAAATAGCAAAAAACTCATTTTTCCACCAAGATCCAATTTTGACAACACTTCGCTTACTTTAGACTTGCAAAGAAGATTCAACACTACCAAACATTAACATACATGCTCAAAAACAAAGAAATTTCAACAAATTGAAAGAACTTGTATGTAAAATGGAAAAATAAAGTTTCAAACTAAAAAAAATGAATGCGCATGAGACAAAGGAGTGTCCCACCGGGCGTGCTTTATGCATGCATGCTAAACTTTAAACTAAACTAATTGAAAGAACCTAACACCAAGTAGATCCTAACTTAGTTAAATTCAAGCTAATGCATCATGATAAAGCAAAAAGGAAAGCTAATTAACTTGCACAAAACATGAACTCAACATTAAATGCAAACCTCCCTTTGATATTTAGATGTGCTTTGGATTGTAGATGTTTTCTTTAATGAGCCGGACATAGACCATACACGATCAAGGATTTCTCAAGCAAGAGGAAGAGATCTCATCAAGTATGACTTAATTGTCATTTTTGATTCTTCTCTTACTACCCTTTGGCAAGTAAAAAAGGGGGAAGGTTAATAAGGCTTCCAATAACATGAAATGCTCTTCTTAAGTATAATGTCTGACAAAGACATGGTGTAAGTTTGGACAAGTTATATTAGACTTCTTATATAGCTTTCCATTTTGGGAGAAGCTTGCAACCTAGTGAATGTGGGATAAAGTGAATGTAGATTTAGAATTAGAAGAGATTAATTAATGATTAGCAACTCATGGGAGTTTGAGAAGGGTTAATTAACCAACTAGGATTAGTTAATAGACCAAGTTAAGCTTATAAATGCCATTTGGGGATGATTTAGGGGAGATTCGTAGAATTTGAAGGGTTTGACTGGGGGATTTAACCAATAAGAAGGTTTATTGATTAAATACGAGATTTAAAACTTAATTAACTAATAATGGTTAATTAATTAAAAGAGGATTTTAACTAACGAAGCGACGTTAATTGGCATCTAGGATGGGGGACAAGGTTAGTTAATTAACTAAGTGTCGTTAATTGACCGAGATGAAGGAGAATGTTAGCTAATTAGAGAAAATCTCTAATTATAACGAAATGACGGAAAAAAAGATAAATAGTACAATTTTAGTATTAAAATTGCGTGGTCGAAATTAGGTGTCTACAAATTTCTAAAAAAAGAATGGTCTGCAAAGTTGCCCATGCAACCATAATTTTCTACTTGCCACCCCCTTCCTAACTACCTACCCCACTATTGACTTACCTAACTACACATCCATGCCCTTACTACACCCTACCCGACTCCCACACCCCGCCCAAACTAATGCCCCATCTAGCCCTACACCCTATCTACCCCACTTGACACCTAGCTCCTACCCATGTTGTTAACCCAATCCCCGTGCCACACACCCTATCCCTACGCCCCCTCCCCTACAAAGCAGTCACTGCTACCACATTCCTTCTCTGTTGGAAATAAACTAACACTTAATTCATCATATGAGTTAAAGTGATATTGTAATAAAGTAATTTTTTAATTACTTAAGTTAGCTTAGATAAAGTCAATTATTAGTGAGTTGTATTTTAGTTGTCTTATCCCTTGGTTTGTGGGATCATGTTCTATCTTGCATATTTTGTTCCCAGATGATTTCCATGAGGGGAAATAGGGGCAGTTAGGGGCAATAAGTTATTCCTGCATTTTTGCTTAGTTTAGTTGATATTGTTCCATATATTGTGGAAGAGATAGAAGTTGTCCAATATCTATAAATATTACAGCTCTCTCTTTTGATTGTAATGCTTGATTTTGATATTAATAAAATACACAAGCACCGTCTTGTTTATGTGTAAATATTTTGTGTCAAATATTCTTTTCAAGTATTCATTGTCAAGATTTGGTATCAGAGCAAGTATTCTGATCCAGATGAGAGTGTAGGAAGTTTTAGGAAGTTTAGGGAGACCTGGAGAAATTTCAGAGCTTGGAGGAGCCATAGATGCCCCCAGCCATTTCACAGCCCCTACCCGAATCCACACCCTAGTTCACAGATTGATTTGCAGTTGAAGAACACCTAGAGTGCAATCACAGGCCCTTGCAGACCTAGATGCAACTCTGTTGCAAAAGGTGACATTGTTTCATTCTCTGGTTTTTTTTTAAAAATGTTTACCTGTACCTGTAAAAAAAATTTTTTTAAATTGGAAGCATTTTAAAAATATATATATACAATATTTTTGTATTGTGGGGACCCGAGATTTTCAAGCTCCCCACATAAATTCTCCTTCCTCTTCTCTGTGCTCTGTCTTTTCATATATCTGGAAAGAGAATTCTACGTGCATGTGAGAAGATATCTGTCCAAAGTGACCTCCCGAAGCCTCCAATCAACTTGGAGATTGCATTCACAAATCAAGAGCATTCAAGAGAAGAAGAAGACTTGATTGCAAAGGATTTCAAGAAAAGAAATAAAAAGCAGCAAAAGGTTTTTCAACGTGAAATACTATTGTCCAAAGCTATAGATCAAAGAAACAAAATACCTGCGTGAAGCCAAAGAAAGGAAGAAATAAATAATAAAAAAGGAGGCCAAGGTTTATTATAACACTTAGGCAAAGTGATCAAACTGCAGTTGTGCCCTAAAATGTACCAAGGCGTGTGCAAGCCAGGTAAGCCCTAATCGGGCCGTGTTTTTAAAAAAAATCCATTTTTGGATTTTGTGAAAAACAATTAGAGAATTTTTTTCCATTTTTGGAAAGGGGTCCGGAAGATATTGAAATCGGAATTTAAACAAGTCATAACTTTCAACTGGTACCTTGGATTGAGGTGTCATTTTTTTTAAAGTGTGTTTTTTGCGAGATCTACATATTGGTCTAGCTTTTAATAAGCTTTGTCTTGTAAAAATTGCAAAAATTAGAGGTTTTTTGTACTTGAAAAGAGGCCAAAGAGTCCAAAATTTTTTATTTTTACAAATCGGCCACAGAGCCAAATTTGTAACAGGGCCAATAGTGCCAAAAATTCATTGTACATGGCCGAAAAGGAGCCCAAACTAAATAAAATATTATTTTTTGGGGGGTGTGCATGCTTTAAGGGGGGAAAAGTGTTCAA
This sequence comes from Taxus chinensis, assembly GCA_019776745.2. Lineage (NCBI taxonomy): Eukaryota > Viridiplantae > Streptophyta > Pinopsida > Cupressales > Taxaceae > Taxus > Taxus chinensis. The sequence goes on from CM034149.1 coordinate 897,773,977, forward strand.
TTTTTTCTTCTACTGTTTATTAGTCTTCACAATGGCCGCAATTACGGCACCAAAATTATTTTTTGCTAGATTCTCAACTTTTACATTCTGATAATTACCCAACATGGAAAACAAAAATTCGTGCACAACTTGATTTTGAAAATCTATGGTCCATTGTTTCTAGTACATTAACAAGATCTGTAACAGATGTTACACAACAAGCTACATTTGATCATGCAAATCAAAAATCAAAGTTAATAATCTTGTTTAGTGTTTCAGATGAGGTACAACCTCATATTCGTGAGGCCACAACAACAAAAGAATCTTGGGACAAGTTGAAAACAATATATGAGTCCAAAAATAAGAACACAATACTTCATCTCTAGAGTCAACTATTGAACTTGAAAATGCAACCAACTGAGAAAGTTGAAATGTTTTTTAGAAGAGTAGAAAATTTGTGTGCATCACTTCAAGCTTTGGAAGAAGAAGTAACTGACACATCACTCGTGCCTATAGTATTGAGATCTCTTCCTCCTTATAGGATTTTTGTGACCACGTTAAACATAACTGGTCAAACAAAATTTTGAAGAGTTAGTGAATATGCTACAACAAGAGGAAGCTATTCACTCAACTACTGAAACTGAAGAGCAGGCACTTGCTTCTAATCAAAAAGGAAAAAAATAGGCTAAGTCTAGTAAACAGCCTTAGAAGCAAGGTAATACTCAACAAGGCCAAAAGGACCAACAAAAATGTCTTATTTGTGGTCGAAAAGGACATGATTTAAAGAATTTTTGGTACAACACATTCCAACAAGGATCGTCAAGTGGTAAAAATATTGATTACCAACAAACAAAATCAGGCCAACAACAGAATAAACAGGGACAAAATAATCAAAAGTGGAAAAAGAAACCAACTCAACAAGGAAATGTAGCTGAACAGGAAGATCAATTTGATGATGATGACTTCCTATATTCTGCACAATCAAATGAAGTATCCAATTCTACAAATCAAATTTGGTATGTCGACTCAGGTGCAACTTGACACATGACAGGAAAGAAAGATTGGTTCTTCACAATGAGTAAAACACCCACCAAAAATCATGTCTCTTTGGGTGATGATACATCATACAGTGTTGAAGGCATTGGTTCCATTTCACTACCACTTGGGCAACATAATTGTAAAATTACAGATGTTCTTTATGTCCCTGGTTTAACAAAAAATATGTTATTGTGAGTCAATTATTAGATCACAATCTCAAAATTGACTTTGATTGTAAAGGTGGTAAAAAGATGTGCTTAATTCGAGATAAGTCAAGAAGCTCAAAAATTTTTGCAAAAGCTTCGAATGTGGGAAGAATGTTTCAGTTGGATTTTGTTCAACGAAATGATCAAGCACTTGTAGCCAAGGATACATCATCAACTCAACTATGGCATCGAAGACTTGGACATGTAAGTTTTGGCTATCTTGACACACTTCGTCGATACAATATGGTTAGAGTTTTTCCACTTATAAAAAAGGGTATAGATAAATGTCAACATTGTTTTTTAGGAAAACAACATAGAGCACCATTCAAACATAGTACATTTTGAGCTAAGGAAAAACTTGACTTGGTGCATACCGATCTGTGCAGACCAATGAGACCTAGCCACTCTGGGTTTCAATATTTCATGCTCTTTGTTGATGATTTTTCAAGAAAAATGTGGATATATTGTCTTTCTACAAAATACCAAGATTTTGAAACTTTCAAGAAGTTCAAAGCCCTTGTTGAAATAGAGTCTGGTAGGAAAATAAAAACACTCCACTCAGATCGAGGGGGAGAATACACCAGCAATGAGTTCAATGATTTTTTGGAAACACATGGCATTCATATGTCAAATGGATCCTCCTCACACACCGCAACAAAATGGTGTTGTTGAAAGGTGAAATCATACTATCATGGATATGGTGCGATGTATGATTGATGATGCAGGTTTATCAAAAACATTTTGGGCCGAAGCAGCTAAAACGACAGTCTATTTACTAAACAAGAGTTCCCACTGCAAGCTCTTGATGGAGTAACACCACAGGAAGCATGGTCAGGGAATAAGCCATCTATTTCACACCTTAGATTTTTTGGATGTAAAGTGAGTATGCACATTCCTAAGAAACAAAGAACTAAGCTTGATATGAAATCAGAAAAACTTATCTTCTTGGGATACAGTGATGAAGCACTTGGCTACAGACTTATGGATCCAAGAACAAGGAGGGTATACACTAGTTGGGATGTTGAGTTCTTTGAGAAGAAAGAAGAAGATGCTCCTTCCATACACTCACATGATGAAAAAATCATCCCTATAATGAAAACAGAGGATGGTAATCACTTTGATGATGATAGTGATGATGGGGAAGATGGTGAAATTCAACCTCCCACGGAACCACTAAAAGTATGCCTAAATGGTATACAAGTATGATGAGAGATGAAAAATTGGATAGTGCCCCCGACACATCTACCACTAGAATGAGGACTTGCAGTATGGCTTGAAATGAGGTCAATTTGGCCTTAATGGGTAAAGTTGTTGAAACTACTGACATCCACAGTTTCAGAAGCCCTACAGTCTAAACCTTGGAAAGATGTTATGGATGTAGAATATAAGTCACTTATGAAAAATAATACATGACAACTTATAGATCTTCCACCAGGGAAAAATCTGATTGGATGCAGATGGATCTTCAAAACAAAGTACAAAGTAGATGGAAAAATTGATAAACACAAGGCTAGACTAGTTGCTAAGGGATATGCTCAAAAAGAAGGCATTGATTATGAGGAGACTTTTTCTCCCACAGCTAAGATAAAAACGTTCAGGTTAATCTTTCTCTAGCTGCACAATTTGGTTGGAAAATACACCAAATGGATGTGAAAAGTGCCTTTCTTAATGGTGATTTACAGGAAGAAGTTTACATGACTCAACCAGAAGGTTTTATCATACCAGGTAAAGAGGAAAAGGTATGTAAACTCATAAAATCACTATATGGTTTAAAGTAGTCTCCCAGGGCATGGTATATTAAAATCAGATGAGCATCTCATTCAACATGGATTCAACAAGAGTCCATACGATCCTAATCTCTATCTCAAAAAGAAAGGGGGGGAGATAGTGATCATTGTAGTATATGTTGATGATCTAGTCATCACTGGAGGATCAATGAGGATGATTGAGTCAACAAAGAAAGATCTAACACGATCATTCGACATGACCAATCTTGGGCTTCTGCATTATTGTCTTGGACTTGAAGTTTGGAAAAGATAAAATCATATCTTTGTGTCACAATTTAAATACGCCAAGACAACGCTTGAGAAGTTCAATATGATGGATTCTAAACCAATTGCCACACCTATGGAGATAAGACTTCAACTATCTCGAATAGATCCATCACCACAAGTAAATGCAACTCTCTATCAATAGTTGATCGGGAGTCTCATCTACTTGACTTACACTAGGCCGGATATCAGTTATGCAGTCAACTATCTTTCACAGTTCATGCAAGAACCAAGGGTTTCTCACTGGAAAGCAGAAAAAGTGGATACTGAGGTACATCAAGAGGAACTATGGACTATGGCCTAGAATACAAGAAGAACAATAACTTCTTCTTGACAGGATATTCAGATTCAGATCATGCAGGAAACATAGATGACAAGAAATCCACTTCAAGATTTGTATTCTTTTTGGGATATGGACCGATATCATGGGGGAGTAAGAAGAAGACTTGTGTTTCAATATCCTCCACAGAATCAAAATATTGTGCAGTAGGTGGAGTTTTCTATGAAGCGATATGGCTCCAACGTATACTTGAAGGATTGGGAATACCGTAGAAAGATCCAACAATCCTACATGTAGACAATGAAGGAGTAATAAAACTTGTTCAGAATCCATTTTTTCATGAACACACCAAACACTTTGAGGTGCAAGTACATTTCATTCCTGAACATGTTTAGAACAACAACATCCAGCTCCAACATTTCCTGACAGAACATCAGCGTGCTAATATCTTCACAAAGTCTCTTGCACATCCAAAATTTGAGGCATTCAGAGTTTTTCTCTCATGTTCACTTCAAAGTATGCTGAATTAAGGGGGAATGTTAGAAATAAACTAACACTTAATTCATCATATGAGTTAAAGTGATATTGTAATAAAGTAATTTTTTAATTACTTAAGTTAGCTTAGATAAAGTCAATTATTAGTGAGTTGTCTTTTAGTTGTCTTATCCCTTGGTTTGTGGGATCATGTTCTATCTTGCATATTTTGTTCCCAGATGATTTCCATGAGGGGAAATAGGGGCAGTTAGGGGCAATAATCTATTCCTACATATTTTCTTAGTTTAGTTGATATTGTTCCATATATTGTGGAAGAGATAGAAGTTGTCCAATATCTATAAATATTGCAGCTCTCTCTTTTGATTGTAATGCTTGATTTTGATATTAATAAAATACACAAGCACCGTCTTATTTCTGTGTAAAACTTTTGTGTCAAATATTCTTTTCAAGTATTCATTGTATATAAAACATTTTTTTCCAAGCCACTTTTTGGCCCAAACAAAGACTGACAGGTGGGGCCCCGATCCGATAAGCAGTCAAACCCCCTCACTACCAGACCTTTCTTTTCTTCCTTGCAATCTTCTTGTTCTGTCAGCATACCCTATCAGCGTTATGGGGCACTTGCATGCATGTTTGTTTTTCCGCTCAAGACCCCACTCTAGTACCCTTTGTTTTCGAGCATCTATCCTCTAGCGGCCATATTTTGCACATTTGGGCACTATTTTCAATGCCTGTTTTGGAAAGCGTGCAATTTTCCGAGAGCTTCACAATGATATGAATTGTTCTAAGAAATTTTTTCATTTGTTGCTTTCTAACAACTTTTGTCATTGTATTGACATCATTCTCACAGCTTGTATTCTACATATCTTGGGCATACAGATGCCTTGTCACGCCCCTTTTTGAAAGTGTGTATTTTTTCGTGGTGCTCAGATTTGACATCAAATTGTTCAAAAACATATTTTTTTTGTTTCCCACTTCTAATCAAATTTGTAATCAGCGAAATTCATGGAAGGATTCATGTGACATTGATGGGAGACCTCATAATGTGAGAATTATGAGAGCTTATGTAAAATTTGAATGGGGTGGAGTGAATGAAAAAATCTCAAAGGCAACACAATGTTGTCAAGAAGGCATAAAAACAAGAGAATCACCGCAAGGACCTGACTGTTAGCGTTGGGAGAGCCGTCACATGGATCCAAAAGAGCACCAACATAATCAAACAAACATTAGGGCCACCGGAAGTCGCTCCTCTCTCATGGAAAATGTTCAATCTGTCGAAGAAGCCATAATGAAGATGAGAATTGCTCCAAGAAGGGAGACTACTAGGTATCAAGAACAATGTGTGGATGATACGGCTGAATAGTGGAGGAAGTACACTGCTAGACTCTACACAAGGAGTATTAACAACACTGCCACAACCGATGGCGGAAGTCAAGGTGTGTGTATGAGCTTGTGTCATGTTCATGCTCACAACAAGTGCATGTACAGAAGCATCAGAATGTGCCTCAAATAAGGTCAGGACTCTCATGTCCACACAAGTCTATTACAAAGGAAGGTGTAGCATGTCTATATGAATCTGATAATCTCTCATACCTAAGTGAACATGTAGATCTCACACGCCTGACGATAGATGACTAGTCAAAACTTTCATGTCTAATAGAAGCAAGCTCAGGTCTCTCATGCCTGAATGTGGGAAGAAGAATGCTCAGATGAATCTTTGTGCCCAAATACAAGTTGTCCATGGAGCTCAATGTTCTATGGAAGAGTGGAACAAGCAAAAACTAGTGCAGATCTCTCGAGAAGTGGTCCTGATGAAAAACATGTTCAATATCCAATGTCGTGACGAGCAATCCAACGATGACATTGGATGGGTGTAGCAATGCCCTATAAATGCTGTCCAAGCCCTCCTCCTAAACAGCCCATGCCACGGAGAATACGAGCACCAAAACCGGTCGTGTGTTTCCCAAATGAAGCAAGCACATCTACATAATGATCTAGCTAAGTGAGGGTTGCAATATGGAGAACCACATGCAGCAGGATCATAAAACAACTAAGGGTGTGGCAAATCGCAGTCGAAAGCACATCCAATGGATGCGTCCCAAAGTCATAAATCATTTGCACTGAATTTGGAATAGGTTTAGTAGTTGTGGGGTCAGTGTGTTCATACTATTGCCAGAAGAATGCAACAGTGGCTTGCAAAGATGTATGAGTGACTCGAGGTTTGCAAGTTTTGTGAGCACATTTTGTGCTTTAGGGGGCCTATTTTCCTCTACAGACTTGACAATGTCGTCTTAAAATGATGAAATTTCAGAGAAGTGTGAATCACTCTCGGCTTGCCAGTTATTAGATTGCATGATGGAGTCAAAATCGAGGCGTGAAATCATTACCAACACTAGAATAATGACAACGCACTTTAAAAGGGGCCTTCATGAAGTCTTCGAAGAAGTATGTAAGGTGCAACGAAAGGGGCCTTGATGCGAAGTAAGGGATTAAAAAACCATATCAGAATGCCCAAAAAACAGGATGACACAAACCTCGAGTGCGTCAAAAATGTGTCTCAACATGAAGACAAGGGTGCAAACTGCAAGGGCACCAAAAAGTCCCTAGTACAAGGAGCAAGGCACAATTCTCAGGTGTGGCAAAATGTATAACCCCAAGGCACTTTATAATTAGCGAGAGAACAACAAAGCCCCCCAAACTGCTTTTAATTGTGAAATGTACAACAAAAATCCCTAAGTTGCACTTAAACGGGTGTTGGTTTAAAATATCATTTACATCTTAGGCATAAGTTTACTTAGGTTAGTGTGCTAGCTCAAGCTATTTTCTTTTGTATAAATTAGGAATAATATGGAAATATGCAAAACACAACTTGCATATGTAGACATTCCATACTCATGTGAAGACAAATGTGGGTGTGCTCAAGGTGATGTTAAAGATATAGTTTTATCTTCACATGGGCCACCTTCAATGGTTGGTTCTTCCACCTAACTTGTGTGATCTAACAGTCACAATCTGATCACCACCTCTCTACTAGCGTATTTCATCGGAGAATTCATGTGAGGATTCATAGAAGATTGATGGGAGAACTCATAATGTGACAATTATGGGAGCTTATGTAAAATCCCTATTTTAGAGATTCCAATAGAAGAGACGCGTTATTTTGCCGCATCTATTTTGCCAAGTTGTGTGTGTGATTTATGCAGGAGTGTGACCTTGGTAGGTCTGACACTTTGAGGCATCCAGATTCTCCATTCCTCTCACACTTACTTTCAGTGGCAATCAATTTGCTTAGGTAGGTCTGTCATAAAAACATCCCATTAACTTGTTATTTTTCTACTTTTATTGGTAGTATATGTATGTAAGCCAATTTGCACACACTAAGAATTATTTCTGTAGAACATCCCATTGACATGTTAGCTTTTCTTTTTTGTTGGTTGCATATGGATGTAAGTTTGTCTGCATGGTGCACACATAATTAATTGTTTCCAAAAATGCCATTGAAACGGACAAGAAATGGTATAAGGGCTACTCCTGGGTTTGATGGTACTAGTATTCTGCCATAAAATTCATGAAAATAAGACCTTTGGCTTCCAAATGAAACTCGTCCCCCATTGATTTCCTTTTCAAGGTCATTATTTATTTGTTTTTCAGGTTTTTTCTAATTTCTACTTTATCTACCTTACCTAGAGCAGCTTCTCTTCCTATGTTTTATGACTGCAGTTGGGTGAATGTTCTATCAGATTTACAAACAAAGGAGGCCTTTGATTATCAAGAGATATTGATGAGACAACCTACACTACCAAAATATTTTCCCTTCCACCTTAAATCAGAAATCTGAAACAATGAATAACGACAGTAATGAGAATATTTTTTTAAAAAGAACTATTCGCATTTATCAATGACAAATTTTGCTTATATGACTTTGAAAATAGAAATCCTGGGTCCAGAAGGTAAGTACTACATCCAGGTATTTATCCATATTGTGTCCATGTTGAGGATATATATACAGATATCCACATTCAGATCAACATGATTCAGACAAGTGTATTTTATGGACTGTCATTTGGATATTTGAAACCTATCTGGCTTCACATCTGTGCCCTTATATTCGACTCAGAACTTCTAGGTATTCACTTTTGGGCTTTTGCATCTTGTAGAGCATAAAAACAAGCCAGCATGTATGGTAGCATGCATGGGATAAAATTCTGCAATGTATATTGGGAAATAAAAAACTAACTATCTTTAACAATGTAATGATGCAAAATAAGCTTCAAATAAGTAAAAAAACTCAAAACTATAAAGAAAACTTCATTAGACCACGAATAATTACATCAAATTCATTTTGCAAATCAAATGACACCCTAAAATGTCATAGCTACCAAAATTCAAGAACTAAATCGTCAAAATAGTAAATAAAAAGGGAATCCCGACTTCTGAAGGTGTTGTGAAACAACAGATCCAGTCTCAAAAATTCTGTAATGTACATCAAACATTTTACTCAAATGTATTATTCACTTCAATTTCACTCAAGCATATGCACACATTGATTTCTAATGATAACAGAGAATCCTCAAAAACAACTAAAATGCCACCACAACAATGTTCTACTAAAATTCTGCAGAATATATAGGTACAAAACACCACTCTAAGATATGTGTATGTAGGAAGTTCATAAGTTGAAATGCTGACAACATAGAGCAGGTACTTGCAACTTTAACATATTCAAATTCTTCATGTATCAGCTCAACCCGGGGGGTTTTATGTAGCATTGAGAATCAGCATGCAGCTGCAAAGCAGCTAATGCTTCAATTGCAGCCACCTCTGGGGTCAAGGGCACCAACTGTCACAAAGAATAACCACCTCATCTTTCCAATGTCTATTCATATATTATTGCCTGCCAAAAGAATATGCCTTACATCCCTTCCATCTGCCAGACACAAAACCTTCTTACGCAGCTGGTATGTATGGCAGAATTGAAAAAAGTTGTATCTAGCATGAACGGAATGCTCCTGGCTCGGATGGATAATCTAGTTGAATTCTTCCTAGATTTCTCGGATGTGGTGAAGTCCAATCTACTAAGGTTGTGAAAGAACCTCATAAGATGACAAATATTTTTTGGCCTCCCAATAATACTTTTATGGCCCTGATTCCGAGGAAGTTGTTTGTAAAATTGGAGAACTTTTGGCCTATCACCTTTTGTATTGCTATTTATAGTCAATAACAAATGGATAGCATTGAGGTCAAGTAGGTACTTGATATCATCATCCCTACCAAGGGTGGTTTGGTAAGGGTCAGTAGATTCTTCAAGTCATCATAGTAAACCAGGACGCCATTCACTATATTTAAACTTCAAAACTTAAAAGAGTGTTAATCAAGGTGCGCATGAAAAAGTCCAGGTGCAAGGTTGAGTAGAACTTTCTTAAGAAGATGATGCCGACCTTTGCTTTTGGAAGTGAGTTTGGGGATAGCTCTTTTATACAGCTACGTTTTCAGTGTTCATTAATGGCTCCTCAAATATGTTCGGAATCCAAAAGGGCCTCTCTGCCTACCTTTTATTAAGCCTTGCATAGGGCACTAGGGGCTATCCAAAATGGGCTTAGTCCACAAGGCTTATCCACGGTGTTAAGATTGTCCACTGAAATAGTAACCTTGCCCATCTCCAGTTTGCAGATTATACAACCCTCTTGGGAGAAGCAAAATGGTCTGAAGTTGTTGCTTTTAGTAACTGCTTGGAAGAATATCTCCTTGCTTCGAGCTGGAAGTCAACAAGGAGAAAATATCAAATTTTCTTTTTCAACATTTACCATGCTGGCACTCAAAGATTTCAATGAGCTTGCCTATGAAATACTTTGGTATTCTCACTTTTTAGACTTCCTTGAAGTGAAATAGCCAAAAGGAACAAGCGGACAAATTCAGAACAAGAACAAACAATTGAACTCATCGACGACTTACCTTAGTGGGTTGGATCACCCTAATCAAAGCAGTGCTGCCAGCAAGCTTTACCTATTTACAGCTTTGCAGTTCTTGATGCTCCAAAATTGGACAAGGAGATGGACAAAATTGGACAAGCTTTATCTAAGTAGCCGGTATGTACCCTGCAGGGCACGGGTAACGCTCTGATTTTGCATGTTATCTTGGTGAATGTTTTACATGCTGTTATAACTGCTGGAATGAAGGCAAACATGTTAAGATAAACTCTAATCTTAAAAGAATGTGTTGCTAACTTGGATTCTTGCATGCTGTGATTTATTGTATAGGACAACAATTATTGTACTTGCGTGTTTGCTAATGTGACGAAAAATTGTCGTATACTTGCTATACTCTCGTTACTGATTGACAGCACACCTTGAATCAATTTCATTGATCCAAGTATGCTGAGGGCTTCTGGTGATTTCTGTGTCGATTTACTCTTGAACCGAACCCGAGGTTGTTATGAATGTGCAGTGCCTGATTACAGGGATGAGCAGCTGGCACGTAAATGCCAACGACAGGGGTTCAATTCTTGAGCCCTGTACTATCGAACTTGGAACCTCATGAGGCAAGAAATGCCTGGACATAGCTGGCTTTGATACGTGATCCAGAGGACGGAACGTCCTGCTCTGCATTAACGTGAACGTCTGTAGGAAGGTAGGATGGAGGTTGGGTTAGGAGTTGATTAGTGTTAGTGGTTAGTATAAATTAAAAACCTAAACTAATCCTAAGTCCTAACATGCATCCTACACTACTATCCTAAGTGGATTTTTAAATTACAAAAAAAAAGGGAAAATAAACCTAAGGCTAAACTAAGACCTAGGTTGATCACTTTATGCAACCTAAACTAATCCTAATCTAAAAGGGCGCGCAGACCCTTGGAAGGAGAGGATAAGGATGAAGGAAGGGCATTCATTAGCATTTAATTGGTAAGTCCATACGTGGACAATGCCAGTTTTGGCAGGGCAGGTAGGAAATAGAGGCATTTATTTGGAGATAGAGCCAAATTTGGTTTTGCATGGGGAAATTTGAAAAATTGAGTTCGCCAACTCAAGTGGCGGTGGTGTGGGAAGCTAGGAGAAAGGCAGAGCCTTAATTGCATTAATTGTTCTCGGTCCTCGCGACCAATTTGCCTTGAAAAGTGTATGAGGAAATTTTGTTTTTCATTTGGTCGATTCGAGCCCTTGCAAAGTTGCTCTGCATTTGGTTTTTCTGGCCTGGTTTAGTCGAACCAGCTCTTGGAATTTGACATTGTTCTTGGAGATTTTTAAGGTTGTTGCTAAGCCTGAAGAAGAAAGGAGTGCTGGGAAGTTTGTGCTGTCGCTGTGGAAGGAAATAACGCGGTAAACGGATCCTTCTTCGAGTTTTGGAAAAGAGATTTCAGGCATGTTAAGCCCTTCTCTTTAAAAATTCTTGCTTTGTTTAAGTGTCTCATTAAAACAACCCTGCTCTTGGGTTTTGATTCTGTGATTGTTGTCGAGTCGATTCGAATTGGATTTCATCGATTCTTGTTTCTTTTTTTTGGAAAATGATATGAAGAATTGTTTCTGGTTGCTTGGTTTTGATTTGTTTTTGTACGAATCAAGTTGGAAATATATATTCTCTTCTCTGTTTGTGTTGTGTGGAAATTGGAATAGGCTGTGTAATCGTTCCTTGCTGTTGTGTTTGGAACTGCCTTTGCACGTAAATGGAAGTTGAATGTGGTTGGGTTGTGTTGCTATGATTTGGGTTCGTCGACCCTTGCTGTCTCCTTTCTTTAGAAATGATAGGAAAATTGTTTCCCTGTTGCTGTGTTTAACTGTCTTGCTCTTCTTGAATGGCATACCTCCATGTTGTGCTGGTTATTGATATTATATGAAATTTCGAACTGGTTATTCTTGTAGAATGGAATGTGGAAATGTACAGGTAGTATGGGTTATTCTATTGCTGTACTATTGCTTTGTTGTCACCTGAACTTGCGATATGATTGTATTGGTTGTAAGAATGGCCTGAGGTCGTTTCTGTATTGAAGTTTTCTTTGAAGGAGATAAGATATTTTTGTTTACTAATTGCTGTTCGGAATTAAAAGAGATATCAATTCTATTCGAGCTTCATGGAATGGGTATTTCACTGTTTAAGATTTATATCATGAATTGGCAGTCTGTGTGGGTTGTTTTCACTGCTGTGTGAATGTTCTTTGTTATATGGGCTTTCATGATATAATGGTACAGGATGTATGAGTTGTTTAAGATCGTTTCTATATGGAAACTTCTTTTGAAAAAGAAATAGTTTCTTTCTCTCTCTGCTGTGTTGATTTTGATGAATACAACATTTATTTTTTTGGTATGAGCATATGAATGGCCTTGGGGAAAGAAAAGATAACACGTTTTAGGCTGTTCTTTTCCTTTCTTGCTTAAAAGAGATAAGAATTTTCTCTTCCTTCTGCTGTTTCGGGATTATGAGGAAATGGCATCTTGTATTTTAAAGGAATGGGCATTAGAATTTTATATGAATGTTCGTGAGAGTTGGAAAAGGAATAGTTTTTCCTTCTGAACTCATAAAGAAATATACTGTTTCTTGCTAGGAAGGTATGATGATTAGTTGTGTTTATTAATGCTGATCGATCCCTTAAGTTCGAACTGTTTTGGTGATTATGACTTAATCTTGGATTGCTGGTCAAGAATAAAGGCATAGAAATTCTGTCTTGCTGTGTGGGTTGTCTTGACTGTATCAGATCCATGTAATTAACATCCTGTACGATTTACATTGATAAAGGTAATGACATCTGATTTTTGCATTCTTAATATTCTGCATACTATTATAAACTTGGAAAATGGACTGGGTAGAATTATTTATTGGGAAGGAATCCTTCTTCTGCCTGTTGTCCTAACTTGGTGAAATTCATAGTCATGTAATTATTGGACTTGCTGTAGGTAACAACAATAAATAAAGTGTTATTTTGAATGGGATACATTCATAAGGATTAGGAAATCATGGGATTGATTGACTGCATGATTGTATAACTGTTTATCTGTTTAACGTATAGTGAAAGAACTATGATTTCTTTAAGTGCGGTAAATATATGGTATGCATCTTTATACTGTCTAATCTAGGATGAACATAATGTTGTACTAACCTGTTTCGGATTTTTATATGAGTCTGATTCAAATGAAATATGAATATGGATGATGAATTCTTCCCTGTTTTCATTTAAAGAGGATTATAAATGAAATTATTCTTATTGTTGGAAAGTGAATTCCGAATGGATTTTGTAAGTTTCACTCTGAACTGTTATCTAGATTTGTCTCTCGTTTGGATTCCATCGTTAGGAAAGTCATGTGGAAAGAAATAGAGATATGGATGAATGACTTGGAAAAATAACCTTTTCTTCTTTCATTCAATAGGAAAGCTGTAATTCGTGAATAATGAATTTTGTAGTGCTTAGATAGGAGCCACTATTTGCATTGTTGTTTGCTTTCTTGTCTGTACTTGATTACTTGGATTCTAATATGATGCATGAACTGAAAGGAAAGTAATGGATTTACATTTCAGTTAGTTTCATCCTTTGCATTCATTGTTATTGAAAGGCGTGGAAAGGATAACAGTGTGTTACATCTGCTGTAAGCTACTTGTATTCCTAACCTTTCAAATATTGTGAATTGATACTTGTAATGATTATGTGGAACGGGACAGCAGTTCCTTGGCTGATTGTGATGATATTTTGATAGATCAGTTGTTATGCTGATCTTTCTTTTGTGCCTATTTCTTGAATGATGTTTAACAGTCGTTTCATAAAAGCAGGGTTCTTTTATTGAGACAGTTAGTTGAAGCACCTTATTTTAAGGATAAGTGCTTAATATGCTCAGTTCATTGAACTGACCCGTGCAATTCATTTTGCAGATGGAATTTGATTAGAATGAAGACTTGGCTGTTTACTGATGCTTCTTGATTTGTTGATGATGTATTGTAATTGCTGCTTTTATTCCTCTTCGAGGAATTGTGAAAAGAAGAAAGTATTTTCTTCTATCTATGAGTTGTATTGATGTTTTATGTAAACCTTGTCCATTCAGTTGGATTGGCAAATGTACAGATTATGATATGATATGTTGAACACAATTACAAGTGTGATATTTTCAATAATTATATCAGTTTGATATTGTTGTCTAAATTGGAAATATGATGTTATTTCTTGATTTGGATTTGTTTCATTTGTCCTTGGATGGATGTTAAATGGAAACTGATATCTATTCTTACCTAAATGCAACTTTTAAGTTGAAAAATGCAATTAGTTCATACTTGGGTAAAGATGAATTTTTAATTGACATTAAAAAGGATTAAGAAGAATATGATTCCATAATCGGAAGGTATTCAGGATTAGCTTAGGAGCTAAGGAATATCAATTAACTTTGGAATAATCGAACTTCGCTTTCGAACTCCATTAATGATCTCGTATGCTGAATTCAGAATAAAGGATATAGGATAAGTATATCCATAACTAATGGACCTTAACTATATGACGTTAAGGAGAACAAATGAATACATTTCTCGAAATTTAGACCTCGTATGAATGACGTCTAATAAGTTAATATTCTGAATTTAGTTGCAGTTGAGAAAATCTTGGCTAAGTTTAATAGGATTAAACTTATCACGTCCGTCGGTACGGACCGCTTAATCCAATGATTAAGAAGTGAACCAAGTAGGGAAATGCAGCCCTTCGACACGAAGGAGGAAGATGCATAGCAAGTTAATGGACGGATTTAGTCCCTCTTAGCCCTATACAACTGTAACGGAAACGAGGATCAAGGGATCAGCGTGGATGCTGAAAGTTGATTTTAATTATTAAATCGTATCCAAATCACTTGAGCAGGATGTGTATTCTCGATGGGAGAATTCTGTAGGACATTGGCATACGCCAGCTACAGCAAGGTGTCTCCATGAAGACGGGGTCTTCATGACGACACAATGTTGCAGCTGACATATTGCAATGCCCTCCCGAATTAAAACATCAAGAATACATAGGCTGAATGTGAAGCTCTTAGCAGGGGATAGGAGTATGATCTGGTATACGGAGTGACTCCAGAATACTAAAGATAACTAGACACACGGAGTCATGGGGAAACGACACCGTATGTCTGCGTATCTTTAGTTACCAGGAGTGCCTTCCTATACCTGTTCATATTACTAATTGGAATTGGAAGTTTAAAACTGACCTTAAACGAAGAGGACTGGTAGGAACCAGGAAAGACCATTCTAGATAACAGGTGAAGTGAGGTGAAGGACGTATTCCGTTGATGTGTATCACATCCAGGAATATGATCATGCAAAGCATGTGAAAATCTTTGGCCAAAGTATCGCAATTGCTGGTTGCGTTGTCCTTATCACTTAATTTAAGATGCAGGATGTCAGATGAATATCAGTAACAGATATTCAGATAGGCTTCTTAAATGGATCACTTCGATAACCAGAAACGGTTATGAGAACAGGTATATATAATATACTATGCATAAACGAACATGAAGGATCGGTTGTTGCCGAGTCATGAAATGAAGGATCGTTGAAACTCCGAGCCATGAAAATGGAAGATCGGCAGTTCCTCGAGTCATTTACAGCAGCATATAGAATCTGTTATAAGATTGAATGGCATTGAATGTGTGTTCCATATTGTAAATATGCGAACATGGAACATTCATTTTAAAAGAAATTGTGTGATCCAAACTGTGTTGTTTGGGCAGAGAACAATTATTAAAACTTGAACGTGTGTTTGAATTTTATAATTCATAACAGAGAACGTTATCAAAAATAAAAATAAAAATTCCCTTGTTCTGGTATCTTAAATGGGGATGCGAGGGGTCAATAAAGGTCAATAGATAGGATTACGTAAATGATTCAACTGTGGTAAAACAAGGGCATTCACAGAAGTACCTAAGACAATGACTAAAACTGCAACAGTTGAGATGAGTTTGTGCAATTAGGATCAAAAAATGCAGTGGCAGCATCTCCACCAGCAAGTAAGTCTAATGCAGGAATAATACGAGAAACCCCCAAGGAATCTGAAATTCCAGATTTGAAGGGAGCTGGTAATAACCGGAATTCCAGCCCAGTTATGTGATTTGTTATTATTTATGATTATAATTGGACATTGTAACATTTGGAGTTTGAACAATGTACTTGTTTGAAGTTTGATCAATGAATATCACGACAAAATGCATTGAATTATTAATATGTTATTTGGCTATTTCACTTAATTAATAATTCGTTTACTCTATTCATGTATAAGGGCTGAATTTTTGCTTATTTGGCTATATTTTTAAATATTTTTAATATTTATATATATATATATATATATATATATATATTGTACGGCTGTACCCAAGTGCCGTATCCGGGCCCCCAAAAAAATTGCCGTACCAGTGTACCGGATCCCCGTATCCATACCCATACTGTACCCCATACCGGCTACCTAGGTTATTTCTTATGTCATATGGGCAGGTAAGAATGAGATCCGTAAGTGGCACTTGATTGTATTGGACAAGGTTTTCCTTCACAACTCCTTGAGTATTGAAAATGGTTTCCTTCCTAAGTCTTAAGGAAATCACTCACTAAGCTTTTGCTTTCATTCTCCTTAAATTTGTAGTGGAATTTTTGTTTGACTTCCTCGGGTTCACACAATCACAATCTAACCTCCCCAAACTTATATTTGACATCAATGAGACAGCCAGCAATTGAAGATAATCCGTGATCATTTTGCATTCTTCATTGTGGTTTTCAAAGTAACAACAAGGATCCGTCAATTACAGGATTAACTAATAGTGAAATGACAGAGAATGCTTGGTGCATCATAAAAAAATCAGTGGCTTTTAAGATATCTAAGGGAATCCTTTTGTGTTCTTCAGGTTTTACATAACAACCCTCTTCCATAACTTGTGAAAAATGGCCAGACTAGGGACCTAACTGATCTAAAGCCATCCGCAATTTGATGCAAACACTGAGCAGAACTTTTTTGCATGACCTTGAATGTCGAGAAGCCAAAGGCCACCAAATTCTTTAGGTTGCGTTGACAAGGCTGTCTGTGTTTCCTTCCATTGGATAGAAGACCCAAGGGAGAGTAATACCTTTAAAATTTTAAATAAGCCTCTGGTAGTATAATAAAAAAAGAGTATCAAAGTCATCTCTGACCTATTTTGCAAACAATTCAGAGATTGGATATCCTGGCCCATTCTAAGAGATAAATTTCAGCTTCAATCTAGTGATCAGGAATATATTATGGAAATTCAGAATGCAATACCTGATTTACATCTTCATAAGATTGGTGTTCAGTTACCTAACAGATGGTGGACTGACTGGAAACGGCCCGTTGAGATCCCTTTCCACCAGTATAAACCCCAGTTAGGTTACCAACTCCTGTCTCCACAAAATCTGCAATTGGAGGCCCTAAATGCCTGCTGTATAGTCAATTCCACTGAGCAAGTGTGGAAAAGAATGTTTGCAGGAGTATGGGCTGCTACCATAGAACTTAAACAAGTTCATTCCCTTTGGTGTATTCTTCATCAAGGGTTGCCAATCGGCTCTCACTTGGGTACACCTAGGAATGGCACACCCTGTTTGCCCTAGTTGCCATCACCTTGAATCACTCAAGCATATCTTTTGGTTTTGTAAAAACATGCTCAGTTGGCCTAGGAATGTATTCACTCCCTTTTTCAACCCTTTTGTTTTGAAATGTTCACTTGGAAAATGGTGCTTTTTAGGGGGCTTGGCCTTGATTCCTTCTAAATACACACATATTTGGCATATCTTTTGTTCTGAAGTTCTCTTTCAATTATGGAAAGATAGAAATGATGCCACTTTCCATCATGTTACTCTTGATGACTGTTTTTCTGTTTCTTTCAAAATTCATGTTATTTCTAATGTCATGCTCCAAATTCAAGTGCAAATGGAGGTCTACCTGGAGCTAGCCCATCTTCAACTACTAGATCATTGGGTCTCTCCCGGCGGCATTTTCCATCACCAATGTGCAGTTCCCATGGTGGTGGCAGCTGAGGCAGTCACCATGCTCAATCAAACCCTACTGGTTGGGCAACGCCACCGCAAGGGAAGTTTCCTCGCTTGGTGTTGATCATTTCCCTTGCCAGGCAAGATGGTGAAGATGAAAAAGAAAAAGACAAAGACAGATGCAACCCAATAACTAATGCCACAGATCCTCCTGGTAGCAGCTGGGAGGACCGAGGTGATAAACTAAATGATCCACCACCTCCTCCGCCTATGCTTGTGATGGCTACTGTTTCTTAATTGCAACTTGTGGTTTGTCAGTTTGTGCAGTGCCGAGATTTATTACCTTTTTTGGTTGAAAACTTGTTTTATATATAAATTTTTAAGCTGATCAGTTGCTTTCTTGCATGAGGCCGATGTGACTTTCGGATTGTGACTCTGTCCACTCACTTTTTGTATGATTCGCTCTATACTTTTAAGTTAATAAATACATATGGAAAATCTTTTCAGTCGAAAAAGGGTCAGACAGATAGTCCTCTGTCATCATCTATTTTCAGAAACATATCCAATAGATTTTGAATGCTATAAGTTCCTTGGCCAGTAATAGGATTTTTCCAAATAATATATCCTTAAAACAGATAAGCAGCAGTTCTTTAACGCAGATGAAGTAGCTGAATAGTAACTCCCTTAAAATGAAGAACAGATGAACCCCCAAAAAAATAAAAGCAGGGATCCTTATGACAAATCCATGTTGACTGGTTCCGATATATGAGATAAATAACCTGATGAGCACAATAACATAAGCTACAATCAGTAAAAAAAGTTTTCATCGAAAACAGATTAGTTGTAAGGTTGGAGGCTACCTAAAAACAGCACCCCAGGCCTGCCAATATGCCCATGTGACCAGCATGACCCTAGAAGAATTTTCCCTTATGCTAAGTTGTCATTTCAACCATATCAGGTAATATCATACCATGCCATGCCATGTCATGTCAATCATCATCGCACATCACCATTAACATCAAATTTTATCCTCACTACTTGACACTCATTTTGTTTGTCTTTTAATCTGAATTGGGCTTCTAAATCTTGGCAGTCAAGGGTTTATGGAAGAAGGCAACAAGGGGTTACATTTACTACCAAAGAAGAAAGAAGGCAGACAAAGAGGACCAGCCAAAAGAAGAAGGAAGCATGGCTGATCAAGACTCCCAAGAAACAAAGGTGGACAAATTAATTGTTGGCCAAGAGAGGCTCGCCGATACTATGGATCTTCTAGCTCTTTCCCTCCAAAGAATCATTGAACCTAGGGTTCAAAATGGTGATGGTAGTTTGAATGGAGCCAATAATGCCAAGCGACCTATTGGATCAGCCCGAGGATCGAGTTGAAAGCCCACTTTCCTTCCTAGAGAGGAGGCCATTCCGGAAGAAGAAGCAAGACCTATGGGTGGAAGGAATATTGCAGCGAGTTATGAAGAATACATGGCCTTACAAAGAGATATTTGTGAGGCTATTTCTCTTGCCGAGTTCATAGGAGTGAATAGAGGAAGATCTATGCCCGAGCCTAGACTTGCCATGCCACAAAGGGAGGTACAAAATGCATTGGGTAAGTTGTCTTTCTCTACATTTGATGGATCTACAAAGGGTACCGCTAGAGCTTGGATTCAAAAAGTTGAATACATATTTGTCTTTGAAACCTATGTGATGGAGAAAGATGCAATTGAATTCACCACTTTACATCTTGAGGGCATTGCTCATGAATGGCGGTTCCACGCGCTTGTGACACAAGGGCATAGTGAGATACATGCCTATGATGACTTTTGCAAAAGACTCATTGATCGGTTTGATAGAATGGATCCGGATGTGCATTATGTGAGCTTGCACACTTGAAACAATAAGACACCGTAGAAGAGTATGTAGCTGAATTTCATAGAGGCTTTCCTTCATGATCACGGATACGTGTCTAAAAGAAGGCTCATAGTGCTTTTTGTTGAGGGTTTGATTGATCCCCTCAAGGGGTTGGTTCGTCCATTTGATCCTTTGTCTCTACAAGAGGTAATTAAGAAGGCTCTTGATCTTGTAGGTGCTACCACAAAATCAGCAGCAATCAACAACAATCCTAAGGTGAATTTGAGTGAGGGACAACCCACCATGTAGCCAAGAAGCATCCCTTTGGACCAGCCAAAGAGACCTCTCCAAAAACTTCCCAATGTTCACATGGATTTGCAAAAAACTAGCCATGATAAGGAGAAAAAGAATGAACTACAAAGGAAGAATTTGTGTTTTTCATGCAAGGATCCTTGGACTCTGGGACATCATTGTTTGGGAAAAGGTTAAGTTCACTATATTGAAGTAATTTTGATTGTGATGATGATGATAACATTATTGATGAAGCTAGGCATAATGATGTTGTGGAAGAGGAAGACATCAAAGAAGCTAGAGGGTACCCTTGCTACATTATCTAGGGCACCTAGATATCACCCATTTTGTGTGAAGGGTAATATTCATGGACAAAAGGTAAATTGTCTCGATTGATAGCAAAGCCACACATAATTTTGTAGATGAAAGCTTGGTAAAGAAATTAAAGTTAAAGGCTGACAATTTCAAGGATTTCAATGTAACGGCTGCGGATGGTTTCATACTTCCTTGCATAAAGAAGATGCCTCAGTTCACACTCACTTTGGTAGGGCACATGGTAAGAGATGATTTATATGTTATTAGCATTGGAAAATCTGATTTGGTTTTGGGTGTACAATGGCTACATTCTTTAGGTGAGTTTTCTCAAAATTATCAAAGCACGGAGCTGAAATTTAAAGTAGAAGACAAAGAGTTTGTGTTGCATGGAATGAAAGGTAGAACTCTACAAGTTGTGACAACGAAAAGTATGGAAAGAACTTTCAAAAAGGGGTAGGTTGCTTGGGCAACCCATTCTTTGGTAAAAAATAACTCTTCTACTTCCATTCAATCTACTTTTCATGATGATATTCAGCCCATACTTGATAGGCATGCTAATTTTTTCAATGAGTTACCGCATGGGCTGCCACCGGATAGGGGATTCCAACATGTTATTGAGTTAGAACCATGGGTACCAAACCGGTCATAACAATCTCCTACCGTCACCCATGAATTTACAAGGAAGAAATTGGGAAAACTATCAAGGAATTTTTGGGAATGGGATTGATAAGGTCTAGTTCCAGCCCCTATGCTTCTTCCGTAGTGCTGGTCAAGAAAAAATATGGTACTCTATGAATGTGTGTGGACTACCGTGTGCTCAATAAAAAACAATTAAGAACAAATATCCCATTCCAAGGATTGATGAGCTCATAGATGAACTACACGGGGCAATCTACTTCTCCAAAATAGATTTGAGATCCGAATATTATCAAATAATAGTTAGAGAAGAAGATGTGCACAAGACCACTTTTAGATGTCACTTTGGGCATTTTGATTTCCTTGTCATGCTATTTGGATTGACCAATGCTCTAACCGCCTTCCAATCATGTATGAATCACATTTTTGGTAAGAAATTAAGGAAATTTGTGTTGGTGTTCTTTGATGATATTTTGATTTATAGTAATTCAATGGGAGGAAGCACCTTTAACATCTAAATATAGTGCTGGAAATTTTGGAGTAGTAACTCATTGTATGTAAAAAATTCTAAATGTGAGTTTGATATGGATGAGAATCTATACTTGGGGCATGTTATCAATGCTCATGGGGTTCATGTGGATCAAAGCAAGATTCAAACAATCATGAATTGGCCAACACCAACCAGCATTACTCACTTAAAAGGATTATTGGGTTTTTCCTCATACTACTGGAAGTTTGTGAAGGGATTCTCACAAATTACAACCCCTTTGACTTCTCTAACAAAGAAAGATGTTTTTAGTTGGTCCAAATCATCCCATGTAGCTTTTGAGGAGTTAAAAAAGGTGATGTGCTCTTGTCCGGTTCTCACTATTCCATATTTTTCTAAACCATTTGTGCTTGAATGTGATGCTTCCAATGAGGGTATAGGTGCAGTTTTGATGCAAAATCAGCACCCCATTACTTTTAAAAGTCAAAAATTGAAAGATCGTGAGAAGAATTTTTCTATTTATGATAAATAAATGATTGTCATCATGCATGACTTAATTAATTTTAGGCAATACTTGATTTGTGGAAGGTATGTGGTTAAAACCGACCACAATAGCTTGAGGTTCTTTCTTCATCAAAAATATTTGAATGACCAACAACAAAAATGGGTGAGTAGACTCCAAGCATTTGATTTTGATATTGAGTATGTGAAGGGGAAGCATAATGTGGTTGTGTATGTTTTTTCAAGGATGTCACCTTCACCATTAGAGGATGAAGAACTTCCGAAAGAAGGGAAAGAAGAAGATGGGGCAACGGATGTAATGGGCTTGCAATTGCTTGGGGACAAGCAATCTTGGGAAGGGAGGACTGTAATGTCCCCTTTTCCCACTTGAGAGCTACTATTTGGGTTTCTTGCCATTTCTTCTCCATGGCAAAGAAGTGAATAAAGATGGAGGAGAACCTTGAGCTTCCATATGATATGTTTTTTACTAATTTTTAATATTTTCTTTTAGTGTTTTTTTCTTATAGTCAGGTCGGTTGAGTTTTAATCAATTAATGGAAGCTAATGAAGGAAAACAACATCTTCCACAGGGGTCTACCTTACCTTTTATTCTTTGGCACCAATGGAGGATATAAAAGGAGAGATAAGGCATCATTTGAGCTCTAGACTTTGGCACATTTTATCTTACTTGAGCATTGTGAGCTAGTGGCTCCTTGTTCTTCCACTTGAGGACGAAAACCCTCATGTGTCACTTGCCTAGGAGGATGAAAACCCTTCTAGAGGTTGAGTGAAGGACGAAAACCCTTCATCTTGACTTGGGATTGAAGTATAAGGCTGATTTAAGGAGATATCTATCATTTTCAGATTGTTATTGGCTTCTTTCTAGTGGAGCGACCTACCTTGAGTAGGGTTTTGGTGGTTTGGTGAATTTATATATGCATTTTCAATTGATAATCTGATTTATCATAATTTCTAAGGCCGGAATCTCAAGTTTCATGATTTTTGGGGGTTTCTAGACCCAAGATCTACATTTTTCTTGTGGCTGCATTAACTGGACATTAATTAATTTCCAGCAGTGTGTTTCTTCAGAATTTTCATTGTTTTTGGCTCTTATGGATGCATAATATATATATAAAAATTGTGGCAAGTTAATTTGAAGTATTTCATGGTGTTTGACATATTTTGTGAAGGATACAATTCACTGATTTCTGCATTTTCAGTCTGTTGCAATAAAAATCAGATCTGAATCAATTTTGGTGTTTGGCTAAATTCCTTTGCTTTTGGTCTAAACCCTTGAAAGGGTCATTACACCCAAGGTGATGGAAATCACCACTGCTACGTTCTTTCTGGAGAGTCAATGATTATGGGAAATAAGATGGAAGACTTTGGGTTGTAATTCCTATCTTCTGAGATAGGTGGAAGTCAACTTGGTGAAGTTGACATCCCTCTGCAATTAGGGGAGCGTCGGAGAAGTGAGACAAAATGTAGTGCACAACGACAACTAGTACTTCAGATTGGTAGTGTTACCAATTAAGCCCCTCTCAAATGTTAATTCCACATGTTGACCACTGGACAAGCATGTGTGATAAGACAGAAGCCATTGCTACAATTTTCTCAGAAACTTGAGAACCCCAAGTTGTGGAGGAGGGGACCTCTCAAACTATGGACAGTGCTATACATGCTAGGTTTCACTGACTAAAAAAGTGACAAGCATTCACTTTAATTGGACCAAAGCACACTTGACTGCAATCTTACTAGGAAGACTGGGGTTGCAAGTCTATTGTACTAGAATTCATTTCACCTGATCAGAGACCATGATTGATGGCGAGGAATGTTGTAATTGCAAAATACCATAAACGAAAATTTCAGAAAGTTTGTGGTACATTAAACTAGTAAATTGCTATACGTACTCCTCTTGAGCTCTCTTCGAACTAGTAGGAATATTTTGGCTAGTGTCTAAGTTCCTAAAATGACAACAAGTGGAAAACAAAGGTGATACCATGTCCACTTTTTGGGATTGAAGACTAGGAAAAGTAGGAAATGTACACAAACCCAATAGATTTAAATTTAGATTTGTATCATCAGGCAAACTGATTGGAGCTCGTCTAACAGCTAAGAAATTAGCTCGTTTTTTCTCTGATTCTTTATAACGAGTCCGGAATGTGCATCTGAAAAATCACTCAACCATCAACCAATTCAATCCATCTAATGTTAGATAGTAATACTTTACTGTAAAAATGTGTAAAACACCTTTTCATCATCAAATGATGGAAGGTCAGCTCATTCAAGACTGGAAATTCAAATTTTGAACAACAAAAGTTACAATCCTTTTGCATGAGAAAATTCCGAATGAAAAGATCAGGTTTCCAAATCGTTTCTGCATAACCACAAATGAAGATAGATTATGGCCTTAGTCAAATTATGCCATAATCATCACCATATCAAATAAAATGCTGAGTGTATGTGCCTATGTTGTACAGGCACTCCAACTGATCAACAGAATTCCAAACCAGGATTGTTCACTGCCAGCTCTATGGGGAGAGCTTGAATAATGCATGCGTAAAGTGCTACACTAACAAGTATGATCTCCTTGATGCCCCTAGATCCAAATTTGCAAGTCATTCCTTCTAGAGCTTATGTCATTCAAATCACCCGGACTTTTGAAAGGGTTATGGGTACCCCCTCCTAGACAGGGTGTCCACAAGATTAAGGTTTCATGCAGCTTCCTGAGGAATGCTACACAAGAAGGTTTCGTGGAGCAATAGCTCTGTATCATTCAGGACTGCTAAAGGTTCCCAAATCAGAAGTGGACTGACCTCTCTTTTATCTTTTAATTTGCCTTTATGGAATCTCCCAATCAGGCAGAAGCCCAAGCTTTCGCCCTATAAAGCGAAACACTCAGATGGTTATTTTGTGAAAACATTGAAAATCTAATCATTGAAGGAAAATTTGAAATGGTAATCATGCAGAGCGCTCTTGTTCAATAATTCTTCAATGTTGCCACGAAAAGTTGTATAACATCAGAAGTCCATAGCTTAGTCCTCAATTCGAAAAAGTTTTTTGGGACAGCTCAACATTGTTATAGGAAGAGAATAGGATCGCGGGGGCAACTCCTGGCCAATCCATGGGTACTGACCAGTACAATGCTCTTTTGATTCGAAAATGTTTTGGCAAGTTGGGACAGAGGCTGGAAAATTGATGCTATCGAGGATTTTCTTTTATGCTGCTTCAGGAGTCCTAATATTCAATGCCGCGATGTTCTTCTTATTACAAGGAGACTATGGCCACAGGCACACACAAAAAAAGTACATAGTATATCTTGAATCTCTGGAGACACCAAAATGAGGAACCCTTTATTCTTCACAATCTTGGATAGATACTATTCCAAGGTTAGTCTTTTGATGGAGGAGCTGATGGTCACATGGGTGTCACATGGATGCAACGTATTATTATGGATGGGTGGACGAATATTAGACACTGTGCACTCATTAATATCATTGTATCTTGCAAAGATGGACCGTATTTCTTAAGAGCAATTGATTGTTCTAGGAAAGCGGAAAGATGTTGAGTTCCAATTTCAGATTTTGAAAGATACCATTGAACGACGTTTGGAGCTTCAAATGTTGTATAGGTCATAACAAATGCAGCTTATGTGTGTAGAGCAGCATGAGCAAACTAGTGGAGCATTCCTACAATCATATTTATTAGACCCCGTGTTGCATGCATGCCATGAATAATGCACTGAAAAGACATAGGGAATATTTAGTGGGTTAGCAAGGTAGTGAATGAGGCCTAGAGACGCGCAGAAGTTCATATGTAATCACCACACATCATTGGCACTTTTTCAAAAAAATTCGAAGAAGGAATTCCTCAAACTAGTTGACACCCGTTTTGCATCCTATTTTATTTTGTTGGATAGGATGCTCTGAGTTGTAGGAGCCCCTACAAGTTATGATTATGACACAAGATTGGACTAGGTGGTGTGAGTCCAAGATAGAGCAAGGGAAAAGAGTGAAGGAAGTGGTGGTGAGGGAAACATTTTGGGTTGATGTGAAATACATCACATCAATCATAGCTCCAATTTTATAGCGTCATCAAATACAATGATTCTAACAACCCCAATCTTGGTGAGAATATATGAGTGCATTGACAACATGTTTGGAAAAAGGAAGGTAGCTATTCAGGTGAGGGACCCCACTCTCGAGTTCTACCATGAACATATTTATCCCATCATTCCTCAGAGATGGGAGAAGTTGAACGCCCACTATTCATATGGTTCCATATGCACTGAATTCCAAATGGTATGTGGAGAGGCTAGGTAGAGTTATCCCTTTGAATGATGATGAGGTGATTAAGGGCCTTATGAAGGCTTTTAAAAAAATGTATAGTCTAGAGGAGGCTTCACAGATTAGGTTGGAGTGGCTTGACTTCACTGAACTTGATGGGTACAAAACTTTAGCGAAGATGGATAGGGTAACAGTTGTCACATGACAAGCTGGTGAGTTGATGGCGACTTTATGGGCGTCCAAGACTGTTGCGAACACTTGCAATTATCCTCCTTTCCCAGGTTTCTGAGCTCCTCTGCCTCTGAAAGGAATTGGTCTACGTATGGTTGGATCCACTATGTTAAGAAGAATAGACTTACCTCTATAAGAGCGGAGAAGCTTGTAGCTGTACATAATGCTTTGCGTTTTATGGATCGCAAGACAACATGAGGACAAGCATAGACCCCAACATTACGGTGGGATGTAAATCTTGAGGAGATGAGGCAGATAGAAGAGGACAATTCTATGCAACAGGGATTAATTGGGCTCTACCTTTGAGGATGAGGATGATAGTTTTAGCAAGGAGGAGTTCATGGATGTTGCTTCAGATGTTGATTCTGATTTTTAGGCTGATACTTGTACTTGTCCTCTTCTTTTTGTAATATTGACAATAGACAATAGTTGGTGTATTTGAATTTGAGATTAATGATATGGGTATTAGCTATTGTCACTTGATCAATCATAATTCACAATGGTTTTTATAATTTATTTCAGCTTATCTTAATTTTTAAGTCTCAAAAATGACATATGTAACTTACATTAACATATTGATATTATGGTATTTAGGAATGTATTTGATATTTATGAATCTCATGATATCAGCTTATTTAAATCTCAAATGGTTTTATTTCAGCTTATTTATATCGTTTAGTCACTATATCTTTATATTTTAAATATTTATATATTTTTTAATTAGCCGTCCCCTCGCTCTCCCCCCCACCGTCCCCAAAATTTAGAAATTTTTTGCCATCCTGGAAACTTTGTCTCGCCGTCCAGAGTCTTAGATAACTATGTGTAAGAGAGGTCACAAATTCAAATCCTATAGGGGGTAGGCTATGTACGCCTCATATTTGAAGCACAATTAGGTGCCTCCTGCGTACTAGGAGTATGAGGTAGTCCCATATGCTGTCAACTGCCTGTAGACCCAAAAACAGGCCACCCGGCATCGCGGACTATAAAACAATTATCATTATTATTATTATTATTATTATTAAATTTAGAAGTTTAGACTTTATTTAATGTTTTAAGGGTGCTTTCAATATTAGGGTTCGATGTTTTTGGTAAAAATAACGCCTTTGCAGAAGTAATATACTTAGATTTTATTTTTTTAATTTTTTTTTTAAAAGTTGGGGATGTCCCCTCCAAGTCCTTAAATCCAACGTTAGAACATCACCAAAATTTAAGGGAGGCACACATGCATATTGAATTTTAATAGCAAGAACAAAATCGTTAAAAGCATAGTTCAAAAACTCGCACTCAAACATTACTCGGCAGCCCAAATTTTGACCCGTACTCAAGACTTGGGAGCTTATTGGCAATTACTCAACAACTTTATCACCATAGTAGCAGAAAATAGGAATTACATGCGAGTACCGCATTTAAAACATATTTGCCCTCTATGCGTGCAATTTTGAACCGCATTGCCTCGGCTTTTCAATAAACCATTCATACTAGTTCAAACTGGATACTCGCCAAAAAAACACATGTAATTGAAAAACCAAAGGTTTTTTCAAACTGCCTGTGGGTTTTTGCCCTTAAGTATATGCCCCTCAAAATGAATTTTTTTTAGGTCATTTTTTCACTTTCAGACAGCAAATAAACAAAATTTCCAACTTTCTCAGGTGATTGCAAACATTAAACCAGAAATTTTGTGATCATCAAACTAGACACGGCAGCACACATTCAACATTGCTCATTCAAACCCTTATTTTGCATTTTTTCAGTTGCATAGCACGACTAAGGTGGGGTTTTTCAAGTTTTCTTTTTCTAATTTTTTTTAAACCCTACATGCAATTCATAATATCATAAACCCTAACCCTCAGTTTTAGTATCAGGGTTGGGGTTCAGAGTCCGCAAAAAAAGGTAGCTATTTCTTCCAAAAAAATTCAAATAGGATTAGGGTTTTCTACTTTTAACAGTTTACTAGACGCAAGGTTAGTTTTTTTTGTTTTTCAGTTTATTTTTAACATTTTACTAGACGCAAGGTTGTTAAGTTTAAGTAATTTATTATTTATTGGGTGAACTTAAAAGTTGCAGCCTGTTGCTCTGTGTTTATTATTTTTTATGTTTATAACAATAGATGTGAATGTGTTTTCAATTTCAGCTCATTTTCATCATGCCACGAGAGAAATATTTTGCATAGCCATATTGCACTCAAATTTTCAATACAAAAAAATTGAGATGTCACTTTTGTAGCAATGAAAATCGTGGGATAATCAATTGTTTCAAATGGCACCTTACAAGATGCCAAGACATGAAGTGAAAGCTTGCACAAATGATTGTCCTTTGGAAGTGACCCAATGAGCAAGGTTGTCACTTAATGCCTATGTAGAAAGTAAGGTTAAAAAGGCTAGAATTACCTTGGATTCATCAACATGGTCTTCTAGTGCGTGTGGTGATGATCATGATGCAATCGTTAGTGATGATTCTTCTCATCATCTACAACCAGAGCATGATTCTTCTCATGCCATGCCCTCTTCCTCACTACCACCAAGTAACATTTTCAAAAAAACTAATACTCCTGGTGGAAGGGTGAATGCCTTTTTTGTACCCCGCACCACACCTAGATCCCAATTGTCATTGGAGAGCACAAGACAGAGGAAAAACGTTCATGCTTGGGGAAGGAAGGCAACAATAAACTTTTGATATTGCTCAAAATAGTTACCAAATGCAAAAATTTGGGTTCATTCGAGAGGGTAAAAAAATCCAAAATTTCGGAAAAAATTGGTGTAGAAATATGAACATAATTTATAAATATGCAAAAATTTGACAAATACAACGAAAAATATTTAAAACATAATATAAAATGGTAATATATTATATATTAAATAATGTATAAGGTGTCCTTTTATAGCAAAAAACAAAACAAAAAAACAATGCAAAGAAAAAGGGCAACCTAAACAAAACTTATCTAGTCAGCTGATAAATCCAGATCCAGTCGGATTTTGTGAAGATCCAACCAGATTTGGTAACTATATTACTCGAGCAAGTCGTTCAACATTGCTCAATCTCCTTGTTAGCCGCCCACGATTAATGTCATTGCTATTGTTGCTCATGGTTTCAAGGCCCCATTAGTTGAGAGCCTCAGAATTGACATGTTGAGAGAGGTGGTGCTTCAGACACTCAAATTTGGCAATTTGCACTTTGACAACACTTGATTTGACAATGCACTCTTGTTATGAAAAATACCATCCCATTGGGCGCACATATTATGCATTGTGCCTCTTACACTTCTTAATAGTAAGCAAGAAAACATAAAAGACATGCCAATTGAGCACTAACGTTATAACTCATTGTGCAGTTTCTAGTTTGTTTCCATCATACATGTGATTTCTTCAATAACACAAGCACCAAATATATTACTTAGGCTCTTACACAAGCATCCAGAGTTTGATGGTGTTCAAATCGCTTTGGAATTATAAGCCATTGTAATTGAAATTAATGTGTTATTGGAATGTCTTTATGTAGTTCCCCCACAATTGCAAGCACCTCCTCCTATAGTTGGCCCACTTGACCTTGTATCTTTTTAATTGATCTTTGAAACATATCTTGGTGTTCAAGAAATTTTGAGCTGCCAAATATAGGGCGTTGCAGTTGATTGCCCTACCCTATTTTCAAAAAGAAAAGAAATAGCCCATAACATGTAGATCATACCCAAAGTCTGTGTAAGTAGCCCTTATCTTCCCACTACTTACAAATTCATAGCACTTTTGCACTTTAGTCCATGGCTAATTTTTCCCCATCCAAGATCCAGAGATGACCTTAGACAATAGGCTTGGCAATTCATCACAAGGGACTGTTGTTTTTTTCCATAATATCATTGTCAGAAACTTTCTTAAACCTAAATCTTTCACATCTATGTTAGATGGCTCCACTTTGAAGTAACCCAGTCCTCACTTGATATCCGATTTTTTTCAATGCTCTGTGATTGTCAACAACAGATTGCAACGTGGACAAGTTAGTTGCAAATCTCGTGATGGCCACCACTACCAAAAGATATCTGCCCTATATTGGTCTATGTTCCTCAAGTAGGCTTCAAAAACCATGAGTGATCCCAAATGTATCCCCACCATACACCCTTCCACTAACAAACCCCATACGTGTTGTTTAAACAATCTTGTTAGTCCTACAACCCACTCCAGTAGTGGGATCTATGCATATGTGCAACATATGGAGTCCAAAATTTTTGTTACAAAATTAGTCTTTAACCTATCCCCAACAACAGACAAAAACATCGAGATAAATATCAGGCAAATATGGGGGGACCATCCCTTGGTACAACATCTTCAACCATCCGCTAACTTCTACACCCATGTTCCAGTTGCTTCCACTACCACGATCATCATTTCCATCTTTCATCCTCACCAGATGCCCTGCCACTTGATTTCAAAAACATAGTACCTGGAGGACTTAGTAAGGATTCAAGACAAATTGGATCACCGAAGAAGGTACTCAAGCACATTGTCTAACCACCCATCTGACATAATACTACATCCTGTTGAGGCCGTATTAGCACTCATTTGTAGGTAGGTTGTTCGGGATAAGGTATCATCTATGGATGTAATTGTCATTACCTGAAGAAAGAGGTCCTCTCAAGGCACGCATGCTATGTCCTTTGAAGCCCTTACCAGCAGCAGGTTATGGAATCAACCATAGTCTAGTAATAAGGTGAGTCGGGCAACACTGAACTCGATATGTGCATCAGTACCACCATCTAGGATTCGTATGTCAAAGGTTTGAGACGACTTTGCGCAGTGCTTCTTCCATTTGTTCTTCATAAGGTGGGCTTGACCTTTTTTGTCCACCATCCAAACACTTGTCAGGTCCCAAACTGAACTCCCACCATCCTCCGATGCCATGTTGCTTCTCTTTTCTTTAGGCCCGGTTAGTCTTCGAACTATGAGTTGATGTGCAATTCTTGTGCCAAAGAAGCGACCTTACAATATTTATACCCCAGGGGTCAAAGCAAGAGCAACTCCAACAATAGTTTGAAAGATGCCTTGAGATTACTGTTGAGTTCCTCCAAAGTAGGTTAAACAACATGAGGGAATACTCTTTTTTCCTAAGCCCTTCTTTTTTAAGTTTGGCAAGCATTAGTTTGTCATTAGAAAGTCCTAATGTGAAGGAATATCATGAGTGTGCTTAATCACTATGGGGGAATCACTTGGGCTCCTCTCACCAGCTCACAGTCTTGTCTCAACTCATAAATCCCCTTCTCCCATCCCTGTGATCAATCTCAAATTGGGTATGCAACCAATTTGACAGAACTACGTGCAATTCTAGAAGCCACTATGTTGAGCGGGATGGTTCCATGTTGAGGTAGCCATGACAACACTGTAAGAACCATAGCAAAGGACCTTGAGAACACATAATGGAGCACAAAACATGACCATAAGAAGTATATGATTTCAGACAATTACTACTAAATTGAGATTGAGAAATGGGTTGCTTGCACGTTTAAGAGGTAACGTACCTAGGACAAGTGTGTTCACTTTTCAAATGAGGTCAATAAAGGACTCCAAGCTGGTAGATGGGGTTTGCACCACCTCACAAATAATAGATGTGAATGACCACACCATCATTGCCCACAAGCAGTTGTAAAAACGTTTAAAATTTTCTAAGTTAGCAATCTACTCCTTTCAATTAATTTACTTTTGAGATGCTGCCTTATTTTAGCTTTTTTATCCTTTTTGATATTATTTTATTTTAGATTAATTGCTTAAAAACCTAAAACTGAGGATTTTTCTAGGGGTTGTGCTTGAAGTAGTAGGCAACATGATCACTCCACCTTCAGCCAACAAACAATGGCAAACAATCCCCAGACTTCACTAGCTCACTCTGAAACTAAACTCAAATCATGTCAGAAGGGCACTGCTCACGATGCTTTGACAAATGCATCAATGAGAGATTTGCTTAAGTGCAATAGAG
This sequence comes from Taxus chinensis, assembly GCA_019776745.2. Classification (NCBI taxonomy): domain Eukaryota; kingdom Viridiplantae; phylum Streptophyta; class Pinopsida; order Cupressales; family Taxaceae; genus Taxus; species Taxus chinensis. Next base: position 897,806,508 of record CM034149.1, read on the forward strand.
GTCGGGGGGGGGGGGGGGGTGATGGCGGGTTGCAAAGCAGTTTGTCTATCTTAGCAATAAACAATGGGTTAGAATGATATCTAATTAAAATAGAAATTCTTACATCTTGAATTTAGTGAAGATTTATAATTAATTGCGCCGTTTAGCTGGGGATGCCACTTCGGCTTGGTCGGTTTGCATTGAATGACCGGACATCGGTTTCACCTACTACTTTGGCCCCCAATTATCCAGTCCCTTGAGTTCGCGCAAAAAGGCCTTCCAGTAGAGCTCTTGCTTTCATCTCCTGATTGGAATCACAAGAGAGAAAGGAGGATGTTGCTACTATGAAGGACCCCAAGCGCAAATTGAGAATGCAACCCTTTCTAGCAATCCTTGGATTACCTTGGGATGCTTCGCCAAATTTCAGCTTGGCGTAGTCTTCTTTTGGAGTTTTGGTATCCCCAAATTTCACCCTGAAATTTAGGACTACTCATTTAAAAAAAAATCGTTCTTTTTAAAATAACGGGTCTTTTTGTGTTTTATTGCCAGAAGATGTCTGTATTATGTTAGGATATTCCCAGTGAATCATATGAGCCAATTTTGACAAATACCCAGATGTCGAAATTCATTTTATCCTTCCGCCAAGTTTTGTCTGCAGGAATTTTTTATTTAATTATTTATAGAATAAATAATACCCCGTTTGAAGTAAACTGTGCTCTGGTTGAATCTTGTTGAAGGTTTTACATGCTCAGTATTCCCATCATACTCAGTAGGATTTCCATCAAGAATGAATTCAGGGCATTGTCTGCAACTTTTCGCAACGTTTTTCGCTTTATTATTTTTTTATTTGCGTTTTTCTTCGCGGTTTTCTCCGTAGTTTCTCTGTGAAATTGCCCCAGGTCAATTTCTTTGTCAGTATAGTCTATGTTTAAATGCTTGAAGCATCTAGAAATTATCTACTGACACAACATGCTAGAAGGAATTTGCCACAGGAATGTCAAGCTTCTGACTCTAAAAATGATGAAGTCATGCACAAAAAAAGGCCTTCTCCTGGGCAAGTCGCATTTTCTGGAAATTAGGAAGAGTGTAAAGCTGCAATGGGATTTTTGGTAGCAGCAGGCAGGTGGGATTTTTGTACCTCCTTGGCAGGATACTTTTTCCCATGGAAGCAAAGTCACTTAAGTCATGATGGGAAAATTAGAGGCAGCAGGCAAGCGGGAATTTCTTACCTGCCTTGCAGGGTGAAAATTCTCATTATGAAATAAAGAAAATCACTTAAGGCATTGATGGGAATTTCTTACCTACCTTGCAGGGTAAAAAATCTCATTGTGGAAGGCAAACAGCTTAAGTGGATAATGGGATTTTTGGAGCTGCCATGCAGGGTGAATAATCCCATCAAAATTGACTTTTAAATATAGAAATCAGCCTTTGCCAAAAAGAGCGACCCCTTTGGAGCATTAATTTATTTATTTAATGACATTTATTAATTGTCTCCCTTCTAATTTTGGCGCCCAGGGATGAGGAAAAGTCAATGCATAAGGAGAGGTCAAAGAAGACTGAAAGTAGAATGCTAAAAATAAATTAAATTAATTTATTTAATGCAGCCCTAAAGCATGCTAAAATGTGCGACCCATTTGGAGGATAAATAATACTTTTTGAAGTATTTATTAATGGTTTTTATTCCTAATTTTGGCGCATGGAGAAATAGAAGGTCAAAGCATGATGTTAAGTGAAAGTAGAGAGTTAAAAATAAATTAAATTAATTTATTTAATGGCAGCCATGAGCATGCATAAAATAGGCGCCCAAATTGGAGAGAAAAGCATGCTTATTAATTAATTAATTGCCAGGAATAGAAGAGGCAATTATTAATTATAAAATGATAAAGGTTATATACGCATGGGCTGCCATAATGATGAATTAATTAATTCTTCTAGCAAAGGAGTGCAGCCCAAACAGTTTTGGCGCCTAGGATTGGAGGAGCTTGTTTTAGGCTTGGTTAATTATCTGTATATTGGTACAGGTGCCCAGGTGAAGTTGAAAATATTTATGTTTGCTTTGCATGCAAGCAAAGCCTCAAATTTTAGGGCAGCAGGCTTTATATGCATATTTTTATGATAAAAATCAAGTGTTTATGTTCTGGTTGCCGTCTTTGTCTGAATTAATTGCAGGTGCTTATATAATTGAAAGGGAGCTTAAATCAATGTCAGATACATTGAATATATCCTCCGAATCTAAAAAAATTCTCAGATCTGCAACAGTTGTAAAGAATTCCGGCTAAATAAAAAGAAAAAGAATTGCTCAAACAAAGATAGATTCGGCCATGGCAAAGCGGGATGAAAGAGAAAGCTCAGCGGAATCATGCATTACTTCTAGATTTGCTGACATCGAAGACACAAATCTAGGCCCAGAACCTCTTTTCGAATTGATTGACAGATCTAGAGCTGGAAAGACTTCTCTCATGTGGGCAGTTAAAAGCAGTGGAATCATTTGAGCTTCTGCATTCCCATTCACAGCTCAATTGCCAGAATTCGTCATGGAGTGTGCAAAGTCGTACCATCCACTATCTAGATCAATCCGGGATGCTGCAGGGAAGACAATAATCCGACTGGATGCACAGTTCATCAATTATTGTCTAAAGATTCCAACACAACAAGTGGTGACTACTATCAGCATGCTGGACGCCGGCAACAGATGGGAGAAGCATAAAGTTGACTGTGTGGGCATAATGAACAGCAGGTATATGAAGAAGCCCAAATCTCCATTCAAGTTCCTGAGGACTCTTCCACGATCCAATTTGGTGCAGGAGGTGGATGACATTACCAAATTGCTATGCAGAATAAATGGCGAAGCTAACACTCACAACTTCCGCTCATGGATGTATGCCTTCATCAGGACCATTGAGATCAACAAAGCAGATTCTATAATCAATTGGTCGGAAATCATCAGTGACAACATCGGTGAGTAGCTCCGGAGTGTGAGGCGGACTTACAGCTTCAAGATGACTTCATATTTGGTATACACAGTAGCCTCACAGGGTATCTTCTCCAAGCTGGATAGATGTGGTGTGCTCTCCAAAGATCCTATTTTTGAGTGCTACCCGCAGCTTACTGTGCCCACATGCAATAAAGATTATAAGGTGGTCAACGATAGATTCTTCTAAGGATTCATTTGCAGGTTGAATGGTGTTCTGAAGACCAACAGGGTAAGCAAGGAAGCTTGGAAAGTTGTATCCCAGATTGGCAGTATCTTCATCCAGTTTGCAGACTTTACATACCTCAGGGTCACCGGCCTTTCGAGAGAACCAATCAAGTTGCCCAGATATCCAATCAACAGATTGGTCATCATGGAATTGAGCAGACAGCTCGTGGAGATGCATGACCTACAGTCGAAACGGCACAAGTCTGTAGGCTTCTTCCCGGTCACAGTGGGCCATTACAGCTGTCAGAGCATTCACAAAGCCAGAGGAATTGAAGCGGGAGATGTTCTCTGAGTATGAGCACGAGTTCTTCCCAGCAAGGCTGAACTTCGATCCATATGGGGTGGCAAGGAAGACAATCTCCCAAGAATACGCGCATGTGCCTTCGTTAGAAGATTTTTGGATTAAGTGCAGAAGCGAGTACGAACTAAGAAAAAAAGACTTCAGCAGGTTATCAGCGCGACAAGTGTTTGATTATGGATTAACACGGATACCTGCGGATCTTACAGACGATGGGCCTATGTTATTTGACGCATACCATCAGATGGGAGGGGATAGAGTTGTACTTTAGGAGAACATTGGTGGATGCCACACGATTGAGGAGAGGTCTGCCGCTATTCTGGTCAATACTTCGAACTGGTTGCTGACAAAGGGATATTGCCTTGATGAAGCTTTGATAAATCAGATCACAGGCAACCTCAGCACAAGAGATTCCCTCAGAAGGAAGCACGAAGGAGAAAGTAGCAGAAGGCCTGACAAGATTAAAGTGCACAAAAAGTCTCATTCGAGGGAAAAGGTCACTTCTATGGCTATGGTACTAGTTCCAACTTCTCCAGCGTCAAGTACTTCACCAACTTTTGCACCTCAGCAGGATACTGCCGTTCCTCCGTTGAATTCGGCAACATTTGTGTTTTCTCCTCAGCCTCTCTGATCAGCACCTCTTCCTGAAGAAACGCTGAAGTTGCAGATGGCACAATTTGAAAGAGCTTTGTCTTTGGATAATACAAAGGACGGTAGCCACGACATTGTAGCAATTTTGGATGGAGAGGAACCATAGCACGAGATGGTGGTACATTCAGCAACTTCTCATTCTCCGAGAAGCAATTTCTCAAAGTGGTTGGCTTCACAGTTGGTCCCAGAGGCTAGAGAGGAGATCAACTTGGAGGAACATGACTTGCAGTTGCTCCTGAGTTTGGGCGGAAAAAAACAGAAGACCTAAAGTTGTTAAGGTGACTCTGAGGTTGATTATTGAAGAGTCAAGGCAGAAGTTCGTTGAGGTATCGGTTCCAACAGAAGGAAAGAAGAAGGGCGAACTCACGGCAGCGGATGTAACAGTGACCAAAGTACCCATAGCTTAAGCCACTACTGAAGGATTTAAGTAAGACACGCAGACATTGATAAATGCTTTATTCGTTAGGCTTGACAAAGAAAAGGCGAAAAAAGTTGAACTTCAAAAGCAGGTGTCTCAGTTGTGCGAGATTATTGCCAAATTTGTCAAATCTTCCACTCAAACCAATTTCAACACATAAGCAAGTGAGTGATAATCTGATGCAGGAAGTGGAAGATGCAGGTAACCAAGTTAAAACTATCGACGAATGGAAGAATCTAATCATTCGCCAAGCTTCTGTACAACTCAGGGAGGTGTTAACCCATCTAAAGGTTATGAAGGATGCATCAGTTCAACTGAAACAACTAGTGACAAGCACGATGGACATGAACACAGTAGCTGAAAGTAACCTGAGTACTTTGGTTAAGATAAATAAGCTGCCGAGGGAGGTGTTGACTGCAGAACGAATTGTGCCCGATGGATCATTTGAAAAGGGGAAGTAGCCTGAGTTTGCAGTTTCTTTCCGCTTGGAGATCTTCAGAATCATGCTGAAAAGAATGTGGGTGCTTGAGAGTATGGCGTCATCATTATCAGACAATGTCATTGCTTTCACCAATGAGGGAGTGGTCGGGAACGTTTCTTCGTACAAAAAGGACCATTCCTAGCAAAGTGCCTGATTCCCTAGAAGGATCTCTTCTGATGGTGTAGGAGAGGATTGATGGAGCTGTTAGGCCTTTCACGATGGATTCCATCAACAACCTGGTAACGCTACAGTCAGACATTAAGAAGTTTGGCCCTAACTTGAAAGATGTGGAAGCGTGCATTGATGTTTTGAATGAAGGCTTGCTGCAATTCAGGACAGAAAAAGAAGTTGTGGCTAAAACAGATGGGAAGTTGTTGAATCACATGTTCGACAAGTATATTCAGTATCAAAGCAAAAAGAAAATGTAGATGTTATAACTCGCAGATCTTTCTTCTACTCTTTCTTCTTCTATTTCTACGTTCCCGGATGTAATTGTGAAACTTTAAAGTTATTGGTTTGAAAACCATTACTTTAAGTTGTGTGGAACGATTCTATAAGTTAAGTAATAGATGTGCATAATTTTGACTAGAACTCTAGATGTATGTCACTTAGAGAGGAATTAAAGGAAGATGATTGTCAAATGTTACCTTTACTTCTTGTTTATGTTCTAGTTCAGTTAAGTTTTCCATTTGTAATTTCCCTTCTACATTCTATAAGTAGATGAAGAACCTTCGGGTTAAACATCAGAATTTGTAAGCAGCATTCTTGTATTCCAGACTTTGTGTTGAAACCTCTGATAGCTATTTGAAGCAAAGGAATAGAAAAAAGCATATTTCCGGAGAACTTTGTGTCAACAGTGCATTTTGTTTCTAACTTTCTGTCTTAGATCTATTCATAAACTTTGCGTTATTCTAGATCTAGATCTGAAAGTCCCCTTTGCTTATAATTTTGTATGTTAATATCTATCTATTTTGTCTATGTGCATGCAATCAACTCTGTAATCTATTGATTGGGTTGCACATCTTCCCTCTTTCTTTCATGTGTTTTTATTATTTCCTTCTTCATCAGATATTTCCTTTCCTTAACAGTTGCTTACTTGTTGCAAAACTATACAACTATGGTTCATGCGCTGCATGATTAAAGTAATATCCACAAATAAATACTAGCATATTTAATTGACAAATCTTACACGGGAGCCTCACCGGTAAATGAGGGAGATTTATCTCATGACTGCCTAGGTTTTCAACTATGCAGAAAATCTAGCCAACAGGCAGCTTCCATGCTGTCTTGAAATTTGGTTTAAGTTGGCAACCATACCCTCTTAGGAAAATAGTTCACCTTTTAATGTAATCTCTGATCTATTTTCAAACAAGTACTATAGTTTTGTTATTTCAGTTTTATAAAACAACATAAATAAGAAGTTCCATTTCAAATATTTAAGCAGTTCCAGATTTTAATTTTTGTAGTTTTGATTTTTTTTAGTTTGACAGCAGTTTTCAGGTTTCAGAACTTCATAGTAGTTTCTATAATTTCTACTTATGTTATATCTTCATGTTTTAAGTTAATTTAATATTTCTATTTCTTTAGTCCAGACCTAGCATTTTCCTATATTCCACCAAGTCCCCATTTGGGGAATGGGAAATGTGTTTATGTAAAAAGGGGATGCCTACAACTACCTCCAGAATCCTGAAAACAAAGGTAGGGACACATCTTCATAGAGCATATCCATTTTTCCCTCTTCCAGAATTATAGTCTCTGCCCCTACGGTTTTTTAGCAGCTGCACAAAGCTACAGTTGGACTCACAACCGTGGTATTAAAGAACTTTCAGGACCACACAGAGAAGCCCTCACAATGAAAAGACATTTTCAAAGAAGATGAGAGTCTATTAGCCCTAGCTGATCAACATCCAGGATTAAGGCCTCTCTTAATCAGAATATCTTGAGCTTGATGAAGAATATCAAAAGAAGTGGTTATTGAGATTTGAAGAATTGGTTGAGCCATGGACAATGATGAAAAACTTCTTTCCATGAAATTGTTAGCAAAGATCCAACTCTTAGTGGCAGTCTTTACAAACATGATGCCGGCAGTAAAGATGTGGCTGAAAACTTTCTCAATCATGGTGTTGATTGTTCTTACAAAGGTTATCATTAGAGAAGCCCTTATGAAAGAGGCTTCAAAAAGAAAAGGGGAAAGGGCTATCAGCAACTACAAACACATAACACTTATGCCCTTGCTCCAGATTCATGTTTGAATGGAAAATAGGGTTAAAAAATGCAGCTTCTATATCTAACTCTTTTATAATTAACCCAGAAATTATGGATCCATGAAATACTTTTTCCAGAATTACAGAACTTCTAGGGGATATACCAATGTATAATGTTTGCATCAAAGTTGAATACCGAGTCTAGAGCAAGAAGAAAAACTTGTTAACAAATGATTCTTTTTTTAATCACAGTAGAGGCATTAAAAGCAACTTTATGACCATCAGAAGAGTGGTCGTGAGCTCTATTACTAGCCTCTCTAGTTTTTCCAACCTGGTATTGGAAATAGTGCTGGCTGAGGATGGCTAATAATAATAATAATAATATCAGTGTTATGCAGGGATGTGTTCCCTGGTTTTTCGTGACGTCCCGAATATTTCAGAGACTTGAGGACTTGGAAGGGGGCGTCCCCTATTTTTTTAAAATCTTTCAAAAGTTTTTCTGATATTTTTACCATAAAAAAGCTGTTATTTTTACCGAAAACATTGAATTATAATTTGGAAAGTACCTAAAATACATTATAATACAATGTAAATCCTTAAATTTCATTGAATAGGGTAAAAATATTTGAATAGGGTAAAAATATTTAAATATTAATTTTTTATATTATTTTCATAGTCGTCCCCCTGTCATCTGCAAAACTTGGGAAATGTTTTTCCATCCCGGAAACCCCATCCCTCTGTCCCCCCATCCCCGAGACTTAGGTAACTATGAGTAATATCGAGCAGAGTGAGACTTGAGGGGGAGTGTTGATGGTTACAATTCAAACACTACAATGAGGAACCCATAGAGGAAAAACATATCGGTGGTAGAGTAGCCCATCAGCTAGAGGGTGATCCATGATCCTAGGTCAATTCCTAACCTGTCCAATTTTTCCAGCACCGATGCCATAAATGTTCATCCAACCTTTATGGAAAATAAATTAAAATGAAGCAGCTAAATGCATGATCAATGAAGAAGTGTAAAATGTGTGAAGTTTGAGTCTAAACAGACATCTGCAGTTGACCAACCATCATAGCTATACAAGTCCATGGGAGGATCATGCTGTTATCTCCTTAAAATTAACTCCTATGAATTGGTAATCATAAAATAAGAAACATCAAATACCACTAAGATTCTTAAAGGTAATAGGGTTTATTTATTATGAAACTTATTAAATGAGTAACTTTACTGCTGAAAATTTGACTTGCTAGGTAAGTAAGTTAATGAATGCATATTTGATAGTCAGCTTAATTGAGATGCTTAATACTACAGATACAAACTGCACTAATATATTATGTCGAATAAGTGGCAAGGATCAGATGAAACTACATGGAACAACAGAATATGTTAGCCTTCATATCAAAAGAACCTACTACCGAACTACCAAGAACCAAAACATTTGTTGTATACCTCCAAATATGAAACAACAAAATAACATATCTACCGAAAAAAATCCCAAACAACGGAAACATTAGATTGATTTAACTCACCTGTTTAAGCTTGGTAGACGTTTCAATCATTCGACCTTGGAGTTCAACAAATGTCTACATAATCCACGAATTAAACCAATTATTGTCTGAGAAACAACATGTGTAATATTTACCATAAGGATTCGTATACTTAATAAACAATTCCACTTCAAACAACAAGCTATAATAAGTCTTACTTTATTACACAAAATATTGCTTTAGGAAGAATGCTTTTTTTAAAATTGCAATAAGGGAGTTTATGCAGAAAATGAAGTATTGATGCTTCAAATTCCTAATAATATAAAAATGTTGATTGATAATGAGGAAACGGAGAAAGAATATTAGAATGGCAGAAACATGGAATATGACAACTTTCTGAAAATCGCAAACACCAGCTTTGGCGAAAATAGCAAATAGCTTATTAAATAGGAGTCCTGAATAAAACACCTAATATCTTCAGCCTTTTTTCACAAATTCTTCTAACTTAATGAATAGGAATCGTCATTAAAAATGTCTAATATGTTCCGTCTTTTTTCACAATTTTTTTCTGCAATGTCTTGCATCCTATATACACTGTGCATAGTTCATCCTATTGTTGATGATGCTGTGTGATCAGCCTCAATACTGTAGCGACTAGTGACTACAAAGATTGTTACAGATAAGTTCAAATCAAATTAAAAGATACATAGATATAATTCTTGAAAACAATTGTGACATAAAGATTCAACAACATCAATCATAAGCTTGAAAGGGACAAGAGTTTCGACTATATCAATTGCTGAAACAGTAGAGAGGAATCACATGCATGCCCTATTTAATAAACAAAGTAGCTACTCCCAGAGGAAAAACAAAACCTTCAATCTTTTAATGGCAACGTACAAGCTTGAATGATATCAGGCAAGTGCATCACAAACATACTCCTAAATTATCAAGGAATTATACCACAAGTCCAGGGCCATAACAAAATACCTCTCTGCTGACTTCTGCTGCCATTTTTGCAACCTTCCTAATTTAGAAGCTTTAAACGTATGCTCTACAATACACACACCAGTAAGTAAAACATGCATTAGATACTTATAACATGATACAGTCTGCCTCCCTAATTCAGAGAGTTTGTAGGTATGCGCTAGAACATAGATACTCGTCAGAAAAACATCAATTAGGAACTTAATACATGAAAGTGAAGCTATCTTCTGAAATAGTTCTGAGCATAATAAGACAGTCATGGATGACCCGAACCCAAAACAATTTAAATGGTTGCATTGATAAACAAAATCTAAACTTTACTAAATGAAGAACATTTTACATGGAGCTGAGGAATTACACCCAACCAAACAATGGAAATTCCCAAAACAGTTCTCATTGAGCTTTACATACAATGTACAATACGTATGTGAGTTGAAAAACTAGCAGTCCTACTTCACAAAGGATTTAGTAAAATCAGAAGACTACACATACCAAATAAGAGTTTCTTAGATCGCAGTACACGAAGCTATCAATTATGTTTAACACTGAAATAGGGTTTGCAATCGAGATGCACACATATAGTATCATCTAATGTTTGCAAGCGTTAACAGGCAGTTTATTATGTATCCGGAAAGAAAAGAAAAAAACTTATTCTCCTCTTTAGCAAGCCTGATGCCTCAAGAGTGATTTGGCAGCCAAGACAATATGCTTATAAGAATGTTCTGACGCCAAAAACACAACAAACACTATTTTTTCCAGAAGGTAATGGCAATAAGATCAGAAGTGGTTACAGACAATTCTCTATTTGCAACTAAAATAATTACCAAACAAATAGCAAAAGTATATTAAATTAGCAGGCAAAGATAATTTGACCTAATTTTGTGGCACTTCAATTTTTAATCAAAATAATTGAAAATTGCAAGCTTTGAGGTTACCACATATAAACATTTTGCCCTCCATATCTGAAATCGTCTTGTTTTAAACGTTCATCTTCTTTCATTTCGCGTTCACCGCTCAAATTTAAATTTCAAAAGCGTAAACACTGAACAAGTGACGCAACTGATTTTATACTTTTGGAAATTTTCAAGTAATTTACAGGTAGACTAAAAATAAAATTACCTGTAACTGGTTGTTGAAAGAAATTTGTGGAAGTAAAATTCTGAATAAACTCTAGAGTCCAGATACGAACACTATATATCTGATGAACAAACCAAAAGTACCTTTGGTTTTTCTTTTTCAAATTTAGTACATATTTGCTTTATAAACTTGTGTTTCATTTGCTGCTTGGCAAAAACCATTGTTTATAAAAACATATTTCTGCTTATCAACCAAAACGATTTTTAATAAACTATACTTTAAGAGGTTTTTTTAAATAGGAAATCAACAATTTTATATAGATATTGGCATCTCTTTCATTTTAGAATAAAGAGTATATAGCTGATGTACACTTGTTGAGTAAGCTTATATCTATATCAAAATTGTCTTTTGATTAAACCCTAATGACTATGGGGTATCCAATTTGTCACAGTCACCTACAACATGATCTCGACCCTCTCCGTTTTATATTTTGTGTCAAGTATTTAAAAGGACTTGTACCCTAGTGGATGGCTTAACAAACCGTCATCTTCACCACTAAACTACAACCCTTTCCATCGTTATTAAAGAGTTTTGTTAATTATCGGAGTGGTTAGAAGGTAAAGGTTTTTTTAATTGGAACGTATTATGATATTAATAAAAAATCAATAAAGATGGTTACAATATAAAAGGGTGGTATGAAAGAGTTATGGCCCGAAATTTATGCCAATAAAATACATGGCTCACCACAAAGTAAAACACCACGTGGGCATACAAAAAATTACATTACAAAATGATATAAGGCAAAGGGTCAAGCACGAGCAGCAACAACAATGGGGAGAGGTGGTGAGCCCCCAAACATAATGTTTCCCTCAAGATGGTGAGGGGACTCCAAGGAACCTTTTGCAGAGGTGACGAGGTAGAGAAGTGATGGCAAATCGGGGATGGAAGTCAAATTCACAAACAACTTTGCATTTGCCTGATAGTGAGCAACGAAGAGCCCAAATATGGTGGAACCGGTAGAACTCGGCTCATGGTGTAAGGGGCACTTCCCCAATGATTAAGAAGCTCCTACAAATGTTAAAAGCCACATTCTCGCCATGTGCTTGTAATTGGAGGCACAAATAAGAGAGAACATTGATATAGAAGGTTAAAAGTTTGAAATTATGGATTTTTGAAGTTATCATTTACCAAATATACATGAGTTTGTAGCATCCTAAAATGGTCATATGGACTTTATTTTTTATATTCTCAAGTGTATCACCCAAGTTGAAGATGAGTGCAAGCAAATGTGTATGATAAGGGAGGTGAAAGATATTTTTATGCCCCCAAATATAAAAGAGTAAATAACTATAAGGAGGTTGGTCTCCCAAAGACTTGAGAAGAGTATGTCGCACATACTACACATTAATTTTGCACATTTGTCTATATATTACTAATTCATTTCCAATGAATTAATATTGGTACTTCATTCACCTTTCGAAACCAAGAAACACCTTTTCAACTCCCCAGGAAAGCCTCCATCTCATATATTCATGCCTTTAGTCCCCCTGTATAGGCGATGACGTATGGTCCTCACATTTTTTTTATTTCTCCTTTTAACTAATTGGGCACATTACCTCCTCCTTGTTTTTTGGTTTCTAACAATTGGAATGTAGCACGTATGCCAATATTGCTAAATTTAATTCTAAGTAGCATATAACAATACAAGTGTTTTGATCCATTTAAACTAACAATTGTCATGATTCAAATAAAGGATACACCAAAGTGGCCCATCCAAAAGTATATAGTTGTGATGTAATTTTTTAATTCATCATAGGAAAACAAAAAAACTTAAAAGCAACATAATTCAAAAGCATTAAAACCCAAAATCTAAAACCTAAAACTTGAATTACACGAATATATCGAACCCTAAAAACGTAAAAATACTTTGCCACAAAACATGTTTTTCTTATTTGAAACATGGAAATATAATCTTGAGAATCCCAAAAAAATCAAGTTAAAAAACCTAAGAAAATGAAGAGTAGTTTGATATAAAATGTGACTATCTTGTTCTAAACGTTAAAATCTAGACTCCAAAAATCAAATGATTGTTAAGGATACTTTTAAAGTCATATGGTGCCTTTTATTTCATAAAGTTGACGTGTGTAACCATTTTAATTGATTCATTAACAAAAAGTGAAATACATAAATTATTGGTTCTAATATTGCAATCCCTGAAACTAAAAACCCCAATACACAAAAATATACTTGATATGAAACATGATTGTCTTATTCAAAACCAAAAAATATCAAAACCTTAAACCCTAAAACTTGGAACCTGAAGAGCCAATAATTGTAAACTCAAAAACTAAAACTGAAACTGAAAAGATGACACCCATAACCCAGGAAAATTAAAACTCACAAAACCTAACCCAAAAAACATGAAAAATTGATTGATATAAAATGTCCTCAAAACCTGAAAAATAAACCCTGAAACTTGAAATCTCTAACCTAAAAATCCAAGAACCCAAAACTTGAAATCCCCGAACCTTAAAACCTCGTAAACATTGAAATATGAAATCCAATATACCCATAATCTACAAAATCAAAAAATACTAAAAAGTTGAAAATTTGATCGATATAAATTGTGACTATCGTATATGAATCCTAAAACCCAAAAACATTGAAACCTAAAACTCAAAAACCATAACCTCTAAATCCAAACTAACAACCTAAAATGAAAAACCATATAATTAAAACCTAAAAACTCTTGAAACTAAAAAATCCAAAAAAATATAAAACCCTAAACCAATAACCCCAAAACATGAAAACTGCATTGATATAAAATACCCCCAACATCTGAAACCTGATAGCCTTGAACCTGAAAATGAAATCCAAAAAAACCTGAAGCTTATTGATTTCCATCAAAATCTTGAAACAAAAAATACATGGCACATGAAACATATTGATGTTATCATGGTTAGAGGGTCCAAATGAAGGACTATCTTCAACCATGTAGCCTAGAGATTCATATCAACAAAAATGGACTCACATAAGGAAATATCCATGTGTAGCATGAAAACAAAAAGCTCCTTTATATTAATCAATGAAGGAAATTACGCTTAGCCACAATAATTGCAATCTTATTACATTTTTAAAATAAAATACATTGATACAATCCCCTAAGGGACGTACCACCACTAATTTATCTTAACTTGATTTTTAGGCTTTGCAAGGCTTTTCTTGAACCAAACTTGGCTCTTTCTCTCTAATCTTACTAAACTCTAGAGCTCTAAACTTGATAAACTCTAAATGTTGTAAGTTATTTCTTCAAATATTCATACCTGCATTTATAGGAATCATAAATTAATCCAAGGATTCATTTATTCAATTATAGGTTCTGGTTTACAAGTCATTGGTTGAGTCTTATCTATGCACTTGGAGGTTTCCTATGAAAAATGAATTTGGCTGGTGAAGAAAATATATTAGACCCCTAAAAATGGATTAAAAAATATGAAGATTTTGACGTACGTAGGCAACAAGATGTACATGCACAACAAGTTGTTAAGTAAGTGCATATGAGGCACAAATCATGTGCAGTGCATAACGTTATGCATGAAGTCCTTCTCAACTCGTTGTGTGCAATATTATGCATGACCTTCACATATGTCATGTAGAGTTTTGGAACCTTCACTGAATCCTTCTAGCATTCTATTATATAGAGCTTGGGGTCATAAATGTTCTTTTGTACAAGATTATTCAACTTCTACATAGGGTTACATAATGAAAAGTCTTTATTTTAACAAAAAATGGTGTGCACAAGGTTATGCAAAATCTTATTACTTCTACTCTAGGTGTTTTTGGTGCTGTAAGATTGCATGGGAACCTACATGCTCTTACATCATACAACTCATATAAGAAAGAAAACATAATCCCTTGTTTATGCGCATTCCGTAAATTCTTTTATAGAATTTTCATTTTTAGTAATTTTAGTTATGCTCAACCATGTTGCATCCTCAACTTCTCAACATTTCCTCTTCACCATATATTTTGTGTACTCCTTTCTATACATCGTCTTTCCAACACTTGAAACAATTATCTTCTCAATTTCCCCATACACTCTCTATATTTGTGTTTCCAATATACTTTTGTGTTATTAGTCTCTCCACTTATTTGTCCTTTGTAGTACGGGTATAATTACATAATATTTTAAATATAGGCAATATGTATATCCCTTTTAGTGCCTTTATCTCATATGTGTTAGATGAAAACTTCTACAATACTTTACATGGTCTAATATTATTCCACTTCAACTTGTCAAAAGTTCTTATTGGGAACATTTTCTTCGACAAGTGTAGACACCTACATTTGGTAATTTATCACTTGATAATGTTAATGTTGACTTAGTCCCTTCAACCATAACTTGTGTTCCTATTCCAAGCCTAATTTTTGTATCATATTCCATCCTTAGTCCTATTGCAAGAATTTTTCTCCTTATTACACTACTCACTCACTTACAAAAATGCTCACATCAAGCATAAATAGTCTTATATGTAAACACCTATAATTATGCCCAAGCAATTTAAATACTTAAATTGTGCTGATTATCCCCTTTCTCGCAAATCAACGACATATCGTCAAAAGCACTCATTTTCCCTCATATCATCATTAATTAATTACACTAAGCTAATTAATTAAGTTACCTATCCAAAAAATACCCTAATTAATGACCTTCCGTTAATAAATCACCCCTTCTACCTAGACTAATTAATTATTATTAATTAATTAGCTTTCCCTTCCATTTAACCAATAAATCAATATTTAATTGATTTAATCCCCTTATAATAGCCTAAATCGCACTAATATTCCTCTAATTGGCTTCTATAAGCTTACACCTACCTATTAATTAATCACCTTTGATTAATTAAAACACCCCCCCAACTCCCATGACTTGCTAAACATGTATTAAACCCTTCTAAAGTAAGGTTACCTTTAATAAAGCAACCTTATCCATTCCTAATCATGTTTTACCTTTATCCCACATTCATGAGAATGTGTTGAATCCTTTATCCTTTGGGCTATATAAAGAGCCCTCCACCTACCTTTTTACTTACACCTAAACTTTCTAAGAGAGCAAATGCAAAGCATATAGCAAAGAAACTAAGAGCTTGCACCTTGCCCTTTTGAGAGTTCATCGTCTTGAAGATTTAAGCCTCTTTCTTAAAGTGCTTGGGTCATATGGGAGGTGTCAAAAGGGTCTTGTAGCCCAACTTTGATTAGCCCCCATTCCTAGGTTCTTGGAACATTAAGGACAACTATTTTGATAGCCATGGAGCTTACTTAGGTCCATTCATTTCTTTGTTGTTAGAGAATAGAAGAGTTTAGATATTTAGCATTGTTAGTTTCAAAGTTTGTATTGATGAATGCTAGCATCTAACCCTTGTTTAATTCTTATCATGATGGTGTTTATGCTTTGTTTTAGCTAAATTTTAGAACTATTTTAGGTGGTAGTTATTGTTTCATTTGATTTAGCATTAAGAAAAGTATACATGCACACATTTGGCATGCCTGGTGGGACATACTCCATTGTCCTTTACACTTAATTTCAAGTTTTTGTAGTTAAGTTTTATTTTTGGTTACTAACCCTCTTTTACACATGTTGATCTAATTTGTTTTTCTTAACATGTTTTGTTGAGTTTGCATGTGTTGGGTCTTCCTTTTAGGTATGAAGGAGGTGAAGTGCTGTCAAAATTGGAATTGAGGGGAAAATTTCAAGATTTATCCATGTTTTCATTTTTAGAGCTTACTTATTTAACATTTTACATGCTAGTTTTCTCAATTTCTTGAAAATTTTCAATTCTTGAGCATGTAAGTTAGTGTTTGATAGTGCTGAGTCTTCTATTTACATATTAATGTGGTGGGTTGCTGTCAAAATTTAATCTTGGTGAGAAAATTTCAAGATTTCATCATGTTTTCATTTTTAGAGCTTACTTTTTCATCATTTTACATGCTAGTTTTGTCAATTTCTTGAAAATTTTCAATTCTTGAGCATATAGGTTAGTGTTTGATAGTGCTGAGTCTTCTATTTACATATTAATGTGGTGGGTTGCTATCAAAATTTAAATCTTGGTGAGAAAATTTCAAGATTTCATCATGTTTTTCATTTTTAGAGCTTACTTTTTCATCATTCTACATGCTAGTGTTTTTTGTCAATTTCTTGAAAATCTTAAATTCTTGAGCATGTATGTTAATGTTTGATAGTCGTTGAGTCTTCTATTCATATATTAATGTGATGGGTTGTTGTCAAAATTGAATCTTGGTTGGAAAAATTTTCCCATTTTGTAGATTAAGGGATGTTTTTTTTTGACATTTTTTGAGTGCATGTCAAGTGCACACCCATGAGCATAAGAGCATATGCGTAACCCATCTTCCGAAGGCCATAACTTTTGCTCCCGAACTCGAAATGACTCCATTTTTTTGTGTTGGAAAGGTATTGAAGTTAACTATGCAATGAAAACATAAATTTAGGATTTATACTTACAGAAGTTTCAGGTTTTTCTGTTATTTTAAAACTGGTCATTTTCTAACATGTCTAATGTTTTGATGAATGTTGTATTTCCATGCTTACTCGATTTAGACCAAAGCGTGTGTATGCTCTTCTCTTGCACCTTTTGGTGATCTTGAGAATCAAAAACAAACTTTGATCTCTATCTTGTTAACATTGGGATTAAAGTTGGAAACTTGATTATTCATTTTGCTCAAGGGAATGAACCTTTTACAAAGCATTTTTCAATGGTCCTTTGATTTGAAGTTTTCCATTTCTATATAGTTGGGATAAAGTTTGTGTATGCTCTTCTCTTGCACCTTAGGGTGATCTTGAGAATCAAAAAGTAACTTTAGTCTTCATTTTATAACATTTGGTAAATTGGAAACTTCATCTTTCACTTTTGGTTTAAAGGAATGAACATTTATCAAGAATTTTGTATGGTTCATTGATTGAAAAGATTTTCTTTACTTTTTAGTTGGATTATTTGTTGTGTATGCTTTTCTCTTGCATCTTTGGATGATCTTGAGAATCAAAAGCAACTCTTAATCCTCTTTTAAATAATATAATTTTCTTGGAGAACTACTAACACTTAAGTGCAGGACCTAAAAACGCTTGTTAAAGAAAGGAGGAATCAAAACGAAATCAAAAACTACTAATACAGTTGTTATACAGGTTGCCAAAAGGTGTTCAATCAAACCACACCTAATTAAATAAGATAAAAAGAACAATATATTCAAAACACTGTATTGCAGGTTTCAGAAAAGGGTACGTCCCTCTCCGCTCAACT
Organism: Taxus chinensis; assembly: GCA_019776745.2. Classification (NCBI taxonomy): domain Eukaryota; kingdom Viridiplantae; phylum Streptophyta; class Pinopsida; order Cupressales; family Taxaceae; genus Taxus; species Taxus chinensis. The sequence continues at coordinate 897,824,603 of CM034149.1, forward strand.
GGAACATAACCCCTTTGGCATAACGCCTTAAGCTACAACAATGGGGGTAGTTCCAGGAACCCCAAAGTAGTCCACGTAAGAGGGAACCTTATGAATGAAATGGGGAGTGCTTCGCACTACCTACTTGACTAGTGTTTCCTTTGTGAGATAGCATTACAAGTTGTCCTTTGTGGCGACCCCAGTGATAGTACACGTAGACGCACTAGTTGCCTACTATTCTTGAAGGGGGTAAAGTAAAGCCGAGATACTCCCAAGCTAGTCAGTGTAAATTTTTTGGTAAATCGCGCTCGCTCATGGTAACTTTGTAACACCTAGGGCGAGAGAACCACCTAGGAGAATATACTTTGGCCAGGATCCCACTTTGACCACTTTAAAACAGTGTTGAGTTGTGAACCTTCTTTTTGAGAAACGTGTGACGTATTACTTTCAACCTAGTTTTTACTTGCCTTAGGGCGAGGCGAAACTCTTCTGAAGTGAGACTAGCATTTTTTGTCATTTTTTCTTGATTTATTTCCTTCATATTCTTTTGACACTTTGTTGATCAAAAGAGGTTTGATTACCTTTGTGTTTCCATTCGACTGTTTCCCTCACTTTTATGTCCATTTACGCCCATCCATGTTTGCGGCTGGGTTAGTTAAATGTCTAAATTGAGTGGAGGTGTTTTCACGTCATTTGGTAGCCATTGTGATCTTGATACCCACGTCAAGATCATCATTGTAGTTAGGCGTGGTTCATCACTACGGACTTCCATAGAGGAGTTAGCTTGTTTGTCTCGTATCATTATAATTTCGATATTTACATCTTGTTTCTTGTAAACTCGACATAAATACCTATATTATACGGTTACGCTGCACACATTCTTAACTATTCCTAGCTATACTTTGAGCATTTTTTTGTTTGGTTTTATTATTACCTCGATTTCAAAAGGTGCTAGGCACTACCATTTGTGCATGTTATATCAATAACAACTCGATATCAATACTTCACTTTCTTGCAAAGTGGGTTAACATATCTTGGTGATATTGTTGTGTCATTCACAAATCGTAATTGGCACTTTTTGAGATATAGGTCTTAATCAGACTTGAGCTTGCTCAGCGTATATCTTGATTGGGAGATCACATTTAACTTCATGTATTTACTTACGTCTTGTTCATTTCTTTGAACTTGGCATAAGTGGAGACATCTTGTTAATCATCTGGCGTCACAAATTACTTTGAAACGTAGTTTAGGAAGTGCTTCATTTGATTAAGTTTTAATAGCAAAATGCTTGTTTCATTGGTGACTTTATCTTTCTATCACATTGATATTCTCACTGTTACTTTACTCTTAACACGTACATCTTGTGTTTCACTTAGGGGTAGTCATTGAATTTTGAACAAATATACAACTTACCTTAGTGAAACTTATCACGAAAACATGGCTCCCAAGACGCGTCTAGGTTTAAAGAAACAAACATATGAGGAACAACAGGTGCAAGCTTGGGAAACCTCTAACAAACAAGGGTCAAACCCATTTATTCGGACACGATCTAGGACCACTATTTTCTGCAGAAAAGGAAATAGAAGAAATGGTTGACCATAGTGGAAACGAATTAGAATCACCACACGCAGACTTTGATTTTGACCCCACTCTACTAGATGAGTTTCTCCTTAGAAATAAAGATAGAGTTTTGGCACGGGTCATGGAATTAGGGGCCAAATTGCCCACCGAGAATGAACCAATATTACCTATAAATGACACTACTAAGGAAGAACACCCCCTTATCAATATGGAAGATATTTTAACAGGTGGGCATGCTTCCACTTCTTTCGCAGAAAATGATAAAGTGGTAGGGCATAGAATACCCCTCATCAAAGTGCCACGAAGAAACAAGATAGAACATGAGACAGGGGAAGAACCTCCACAATATGAAGAGGAAGAACCTTTAGAAGAAGAAGACACAAACCAAGTCACAATCCAACAACAACTCAGTAACCTAAGCCGACAACTAGCTTTGCTTACTTTCCAGGTATAAAAAGACACAAACAAGAACATTCAAAAGTCAAAGCCTAAGTTTAGGATCCATGAACTCCATTGAGAAAACCAAGGAGAAGAAGACACAGGGTATCATCATGTACACATCCCCGCTTCTCCCACTAAAGAACAATTGCTCGCACAAGAAGTGCAATCTATGAAAGCAACATTTGCGAGCATACAAGAAAGCAATATATGGAGTATTAGGAAATACCAATACAAAGAACTATGCCCCTATCCTTTTGACAAGACAATGACCCTTCAACCCTTTCCAAAGAAATTTGATATGCCAAAGTTTGACAAATACAAAGGAAAGGGAGACCCAAGGGATCATGTTAAAGATTTCTACATGGCATGTCAAGAGGTGTCGTATAGTGATAATTACCTCATCAAAAAATTTTCTAAGAGTCTCGGAGGTCAAGCATTGGAATGGTTTACGCGCTTACCATGAGGATCAATTTTCACCTGGCCAGAATTGGCGGAAAGATTCGTGCATCATTTATCATATAACATAGAGAGTGACATCACCATGGCAGACTTGTGCGGCACAAAACAATGCCCAAATGAGACCTTCGCTAGCTTCCTCCAATGATGGAGAGGGATAGCTAGTCGCTTCCCTTACGCTTTCCCTGAGAAGCAGCTGGTCAGTATTTTCGTCCCTAATCTCAAACTAGATATAGCTTTCCACCTCCAAATGCATTGTGTCCAAACCTTTGAGGAGGTTATCAAGAAAGGGATTCAAATAGAAAAGGCTCTCATTGCCAAAGGCACCCTCAAAACCCAATCTAAAGACAACCAAAGTGTCAAATCCGTTGACAAGCCGAAGATCTTTAACAAAAACAAAAACATGGTGGGAGACGGAATCACCGATTCCAAACGTGTTCAAACAATCCAAACCAGTCAACCTTTTAAACTGACCAAGGGCCCAATTCAACCACCACCAAAGCGACGAACATTCACCTCCCTCAATGAGCCATTGTCTGTCATACTAAAACAGTTGGATGCGGCCCACATGATGACCTATCATACAACGCAACCGTTTGATGACAATGCTCCTAAACCTTCATGGTACAAGGAGCATGAATACTGTGAAATGCATCACGTTAAAGGTCATAAAACAGATAAATGTTTGCGACTTCGCCACTATATTCAAGACATCATTGACAACGGGGAGATAGAGGTGGATAACCCTAACCACATGCAAACACCTAACGAGAAGATGGGGATTTATAAGGAACCATTCCCCAAGCATGATAAGTCGAAAAAAGGCAAAACCGGATCAGGGAGAGTCATCCCAAACCTATAAAGCCATGAATTACTTGTATACCAAGAGAGATAACAATCATTACGATTCGCTTATCGGATGTATTCGCTCCCCTGCTGACCACGTCAACACTATTCTAGATTAAGGGAAAGGACTGTGCTGCGGTAACAAGGCGCGCCCTGCCTCGTAATTCCGGACCCCTCTCCATCGACCCCGCATACTGGTAAGTATAACCTTTTAGAACAACTTGAGAAGACGTCTGCTAAGATTTCAATCTTAGACCTTCTCAAGATTTCCAATGTACATAAGGACATCCTGTATCAAACTCTTCAGGGGTCGGGAGTGCCTTTAGAAGTCGATCCGGCGTACCTTCAAACCACAGTGGCAAATATTGCACCAAGTGAGCATCTCACTTTTAACCATAGGGAGGTCCCTACCGAGAATCCTACACATAATCTTCCCTTATACATTGAGGTAGTTGTTACCCACAGGAAAATCAAACGGGTGCTTGTGGATAACAGATCTAGATTGAACATCTGCATGCTTAAATTAGTCAAACAATTGGGACATACAGAAGAAGATCTTGAGTCCCATATCATCACTATCACCGCATACGACAACGCGGAAAGAGAGTCAGCAGGCACCATTACGCTGCCAATGGAGGTGGGCCCCACTTGCCATCAGACAAAGTTTCACGTCTTAGACTTGGAACTTCCATATAATATGCTTCTAGGCCGACCATGGATCCATGCCATGCAAGCAGTGCCATCCACATTTCATCAATGCATCAAGCTGAAGCATGAGGGACATACAGTAACAATACCAGGAGACTCAGAGCCCTTTGCTCATTGTAGAGCTCTTAATAGCTTTGCACGAAAGGGTACATACGCATGTCCCTCCACAGATATAGCTGTCCCTCTTCATTCTGAGGCCATGGAATCTCGAGTAGATTCAAATTCTCTTAGTTCTTGCACTCATGGGGCATCTACTTCAACATCTCCATTTAATTCATGGGAGATGAAAATTCTAGAATATGGCTGTGGGGAGTATAATGTACAACAAGCGCTCTTGGTTTCTGACCTCTCCTTGTCACCCAAGACTAGAGGTGGGACCCAACTACCACTTCAGGAGACCTAGAGAGGAACACACTATTGGGTCATTCCTACTTGGAGGCTTGTTAGCTAAGGAAAAATTACTTGATCCACCTACTACTTGGGTCCCTGAGGACACCCAGCCATCTTGTTATCAAACCCTAGAATATGAAAAATCTAGTAGAATGATGTACTCCATGGGCTACAAAGGCCTAGGATGTGGGAGGAATGAACAAGGACAAAGAGAACCAGTCCCTCTTCCACATTTCAAAACAGAAAGATATGGCATTGGGATTCACCCTTATGGAGCACACCCCAACGATCAAGATGCGACTTGTTTCTGAGCATGAGGATAGCTCTGATTATCTAGACAACGATACAGATTCCTGTTGTAGCCAATATGAGGATCTGGCCTCCATGAACCTTTTCATGAATAACGTTGTCCTAACCATCACCCCCACTGAACCAACCCTTGACCTTGTATACCCCTCCCTTGTTGAATGGGACCAACAACGTCACGTGCCACTAGATTTATTCGAGAATGATAAGGCTATTGCAGATTTCATGGGCATAAGGGATACAATTCCCATTGGAGATCACAAGAAGGGTTTCTTTATCGACTTAGACACCTGCACCTACTTCGGCGAGGAGGCTAAACTTTTTGGTCAGCAAAATTTAAAGAAAAGCGAGGGCAAGAGTTCTAAAGAAAAGCCTTGGCAAAAATCGAAGTCCAAGTCACACAGTGAAAACCTCTTTGAGGCATTGGCTGACAAACAAATAAGAAAATCAAAGGACAAACAAAGTGACCACGCCAAGGATGAAAATCTCATAGAGACATCCTTGGATGAAGATCTCAACCTACCTCCCGATCCTACGCATATGGAGGATTTATAAAAAATTGTTAGTTGAAGAAACCATTGATGTCAATATTGGTACCGAAGAAGATCCCAAGATAGTAAAATTGGGAGCATCACTCTCAGCCAGAGAACAAAAGATGTTCACTGTGCTACTGTGAGAGTTTATTGATGTGTTCGCATGGTCTTACAAAGACATGCCCAGCTTAGATCCAACTGTGGTCGTGCATAACTTGGTTGTGCACGCAGACGCTAAGCCTATCAAACAATGAAGCTTTGAAAGATGCACCCAAGAGTGGCCTTGTTAGTTAAAGAAGAGTTGGAAAGGTTGTTTGCAGCAGGATTCATCAGGCCAATTGATTGTTCTGAATGGATATCAAACATTGTTCCTGTCCAGAAGAAACCTATTGGTATCCAAATTTGCACAGATTTTAGGGACATCAATAAAGCTTGCCCTAAAGATGACTTTCCCATTGCCCAACATTGACATGATTGTTGACTCAACTGCAGGGTACGAAATGCTATCACTTATGGATGGCTTTTCGGGTTATAATCAAATTAAGATCACTGAGGAAGACCAACACAAAACAGCTTTCACAACTCCTTGGGGCACCTTCTGTTATCAGGTGATGCCATTTGGCCTTAAGAATGCGGGAGCAACTTATCAGCCGGCCATGACAGTAATATTTCACAATATGATTCATGACATCATGGAAGACTACGTAGACAACATCCTAGGAAAGTCCAAAAAAAGAGAGGATCATCCTATCATTTTGCGGCGTATCTTTGAACGCTTGCGTGAATACAAAGTCAGGCTAAATCCAAAGAAGTGTGTCTTCAGTGTGCTATCTGGGAAACTATTAGGCTTCATCGTGTCAAGACGAGGTATTGAGGTAGACCCTGCTAAAGTGTCTACCATCACAGAAATGCCTCCACCTGAGAATATCAAGCAACTACGTAGCTTGCAAGGGAAAACTCAAGCCATTCACCGCTTTATCTCCTAGCTTGCAGATAAATGTCACTCATTCACTCATTTGCTTAAGAAGTACATCGCTTTCATCTGGGGACCTGAGCAACAACAAGCCTTTTCTCTTTGCTTAAACAGTACCTGGCTAATCCACCTGTCCTCATGCCTCCCACTCCAGGAGAACCACTTTTTCTCTATATTTCCGCTACGCAATACGCTATTGGTGCACTGCTCGCCCAATATGACCTTAGCCATAAAGGGAAAGTAGTGTACTATCTGATTCACACCCTCATCGCCTATGAACGTAATTATCCTCAGATTGAATAGGCTTTCTTGGCCATTGTTTTTACCTTTCAGAAACTTCGCCATTACCTGCTAAATACTAAGACCAAGCTCATATCCAAGGTCAACCCACTCAAGTATTTGTTGTCCAAACCCACCCTCACAGGTAGAATGGCTAATTAGATCATTCTACTCAGTGAGTTTGATATAGAATTTGTCCATCAAAAATCAATTAAAGGACAAGTACTTGCTGACCAGCTAGCGGAAGCACCTTTGCAAAGCATAGAGCCTTTGAGTCTGGATCTGCCAGATGCATCTTTGCTCTACATTGAAGAATCTGTCGTATGGCGGATACATTTTGATGGATCTTTTACGTTTCATGGTTCAGGTGCAAGAGTGGTCCTTATTACTCCTTCGGGTGATCCTATACCACAAGCTTTCCGCCTGGCCTTCCCTTGCATGAACAACATTGTGGAATATGAAGCACTCATTGCATGGATGAAGCTAGCCAGTCAAGTGGAATATTCAACATGTTAAGGTTGTAGGTGATTCACAGCTAATCATAAAACAGGTTAATGATGAGTATAAAGTTAAGGATGACAAGCTCATACCTTAAAAGAAGTTGGTGGAAACTCTGAAGGAGTATTTTGTGCGCATTACCTTTGAGCAAATCCCAAGAGCGCAGAACAGATCGGCAGATGCTATGGCAACGGTGGGATCTATGCTTCATATTCCACTAGGGAACAATGATATGCCATTCTTCGTAGAAAATCTACGCCAACCCGCATATGACATGCCAGAATCTTGCCTGGCTTGTGAGGTTGTTGGTCCCCATTCACCATGGTATGAACCCATTTTCACCTATCTTAAGGACAGTACATTCCCTCCCAAAATCTCCTGCTCTGAAAAGCAGAGCCTAATTCGCCAGATAGCCCGTTACACCCTTTTAGGAGGTACACTTTATCGTCGTGGCTACAACAGGAATCTGTTACGTTGTCTGGATGTGACGGAGTCAATCCAGGTAATCAAGGAAGTACACGAAGGAGTATGCGGAGCGCATACAAACAGAATGGTCTTGGCTAAGAAATTGTTGAGAGTAGGTTACTATTGGCCTACCATGGAAACTGATTGTTGTAATTATGTTAGAAAATGTGTGCTTTGCCAAAAGTATGGAAATTTCATCCATGCTCCATCGCAACCATTGCAACCAATCACTACCCCCGTGGCCATTCTCCAAGTGGGGACTTGATCTAATAGGGAAGCTTACTCCTACCTCATCTGATGGTCATACACATATCATCACAGCTATAGAATACTTTACAAAATGGGTGGAGGCTATCCCTTTAACCTATGTCACAGGAGCACAGATTTCTAAATTCATCATGAATCACATTATTTGCCGATATGGTATCCCTGCAGCCATTGTCACAGATAATGGGAAGTCATTTAAGAACAAAATTGTGAAAGGTCTTTGCTAACGGTTCCAAATCAGATTGAAATGGTCCACGCCATATTACCCTCAGGGTAATGGACAAGCTGAGGCAACAAACAAGACTTTGGTAAGGATAATGGAGAAGATGGTTAGCAAAACTGGTCAACACTGGCACCTACAAATCCACCCAGCCCTCTGGGCCTACCGAACATCAATTCACACTCCTACGGGTGCAACGCCATATTCCCTAGTGTTTAGGACAGAATCTATCATCCCTTTAAAGATTGAACTCCCATCCCTGTGAATTTCTCTTCGGGACTATTTGGATAAGGATGAAGATTACCGAGTGGCAAGATTGGCTGAGTTAGAGCTCCTGGATGAGAGGATCATTCGCTCTCTTAATCACCTAAAGGTATATCAACACAGAATCTCCCACAACTACAACAAGAGAATCATCCCTCGCCAGTTTGAGGTGGATGATTTAGTTATGAAGGAGAACCAGTTCAACACCAGAGTAGAGAGAGAAAAGAAAGGGAAGTTCAAACCACACTGGTTAGGACCCTATGTCATAGTTGCCAAGTATGGCACAGGGGCATACAAGTTGGCTCACCCCAATGGTGATGAGCTCTGGGAGCCCATGAATTCCATGCATCTTAAGAGGTTTCATGCCTAAACATGGCACAAGAAAGTCATAAAAATCACAAAAAAATATAAAAACATAAATATATATATATATATACAGAAAAAGGAAAAGAGAAAACAGGTCATCCACTAGTGAAAACCATGCAATTGTGGTACTTTGGACAAGTCCTTGGGTGAAAATTGGTTTCCGGTGCCTCGGGAGGATTCGTTGTTCACAAGCATTCTGTATTAGAAGGGTAGTTGTCTTTGTCCTGGACCTGTTTCTACCTTCGAGTTTCCATGTGCACACCATCTAGTCCAGCCTTGATCCGGCTTTTCCTTCTTCTATTCGTCTATAAGGTACGTGGTCTTTCTATTATTTCCCATCTTACGTTGGGAGCCACTCAATGACTTCACCTTCTTGTTCATAAGCATGTGGCTTCTGCCCTTGTATATTCCCCACATAACGCTGGGGGCATCCATGCTTTCTTGGTTACCTGCACATAGCTTTGGAAAACTGTTAAAAACACAAAAACAATAGAAACATTGTTTTGAGAAAACACAAAAACAATAGAAAATTGTTTCACAAAACACAAAAACAATAGAAAAGCATTGTTTTCAAGAAAACACAAAAACAATAGAACATTGTTTTGAGAAAACACAAAAACAATAGAAAATTATTTCACAAAACACAAAAACAATAGAAACATTGTTTTGAGAAAACACAAAAACAATAGAAAATTGTTTCACAAACCACAAAAACAATAGAAAATTGTTTCACAAAACACAAAAACAATAGAAAATTATTTCAGACAACACAAAAACAATAGAAAATTGTTTCGAGAAAAACACAAAAACAATAGAACATTGTTTCGAGAAAACCACAAAAACAATAATATATATATATATATATATCAAAAAAAATCTAAAAACAAGGCAAAAAAATTTTCAAAAAAATCCTAAAAAATAAAACACCCTACAAAATGGTAACTTGCTTCTTACGGCTGAAACTTGTGTCTTGCGCATGGTATTTTCTCCATATCCTGTTGGTTTGTCTCACATCTTCCTCGATTAAGATGACTCGCGGATCATTAGATTCACAACCATTCACAAAAGCTAGCTACTTGCTTCGTCTGTACTCTGGGGCACTTTTGGTTGCCTGGTGTTGTTTCGTTGCACACAAATGCTTTTCATGGACCCCGTGTCCATTTTCCTTTCCCCTTGCATGTATCCTTGCTTGGGGCATCATTTTTAACCCTTGTCATCAATCACGAACTTGTGGATCTCTTCAACACTGATAACAAAATATTTGTATAACTGTCTTGACCATTGTTGGGTTGGATATGTGCGTTCGTACTTGTTTTCCCTGTTATATGAGCTTGTTTCCTTCTCATATTGCATTGCATTATTGTATGTTGTGTGGAGTTGGTACTTTCAGCAATGGACAAATTGTTCGTAGTATGGCTTTTCATGTTATTCTACCTTTGTCGTATGATTATATTTTTTCATAAGGACCGATGATGTAGTTCCTATGGCAATATAATGACATCAAATTTGTTCCAAACAAATAAGCAGCTAGAGGTTAAGCTCTTCTCTCCCCTCATCCATATTTCTTCTACACGACTTCCCTTTCACCCCTAATTCTCCCTCTCCTCGGGGCATCCTACCTCGTCCCCATTCTTCTGCCTACTTCTCATACTTTTCAATCGTCGATCGGCTTCCTTCATCACCCCATCGACACTCGAGGGGGCATCTCTCCCTCCTACTAATTTTTCTTCTATCCCTTCAAAATCTCTTCTGTCTACTATCTTTGAAGTGGCATCACTTACACCACCCCAAAGAGGGGAAAATGTAGACACCTATAATTACGCCCAAGCAATTTAAATACTTAAATTGTGCTAATTATCCCCTTTCTCAGAAAATCAACGACATATCGTCAAAAGCATTCATTTTCCCTCATATCATCATTAATTAATTACACTAAGTTAATTAATTAAGTTAACCTATCCAACAAATACCCTAATTAATGACCTTCCATTAATAAATCACCCCTTCTACCTAGACTAATTAATTATTATTAATTAATTAGCTTTCCCTTCCATTTAACCAATAAATCAATATTTAATTGATTTGATCCCCTTATAATAGCCTAAATCGTACTAAATATTCCTCTAATTGGCTTCTATAAGCTTACACCTACCTATTAATTAATCACCTTTGATTAATTAAAACACCCCCCAACTCCCATGACTTGTTAAACATGTATTAAACCCTTCTAAAGTAAGGTTACCTTTAATAAAGCAACCTTATCCATTCCTAATCATGTTTTACCTTTATCCCACATTCATGAGAATGTGTTGAATCCTTTATCCTTTGGGCTATATAAAGAGCCCTCCACCTACCTTTTTACTTACACCTAAACTTTCTAAGAGAGCAAATGCAAAGCATATAGCAAAGAGACTAAGAGCTTGCACCTTGCCCTTTTGAGAGTTCATCATCTTGAAGAGTTAATCCTCTTTCTTAAAGTGCTTGGGTCATATGGGAGGTGTCAAAAGGGTCTTGTAGCCCAACTTTGATTAGCCCCCATTCCTAGGTTCTTGGAACATTAAGGACAACTATTTTGATAACCATGGAGCTTACTTAGGTCCATTCATTTATTTGTTGTTAGAGAATAGAGAAGTTTAGATATTTAGCATTGTTAGTTTCAAAGTTTGTATTGATGAATGCTAGTATCTAACCCTTGTTTAATTCTTATCATGATGGTGTTTATTCTTTGTTTTAGCTAAATTGTAGAACTATTTTAGGTGGTAGTTCTTGCTTCATTTGATTTAGCATTAAGCAAAGTATACATGCACACATTGTAGACACTCAAATTTAGTAGTTTACACTTTGGAAACCCTTGATTTGACTATGTGCCCTTGCGATGATAAATACTTCTCCATTCCCACTTAGCACTTTCCAAGGTCCATTGTTTAGCTTGTTTATCCTTATACACTGACATGTCAATACATTTCAAAAATACAATTCACAAAATCAATAAAAGAACATCATTTTATTAGCCCCAAACTTCATTTGCAATATTTCATACTCTAAGTCAAGACCGTACAGTTTGGTCAGGAATTTATATCCAATCTTGACCCATTTGTACGATCTTGGGCCGACGTGTCTTACAAATGCACTTTCATATTAACATATTTCATTGGGTCTTATACTTCATCTGGGCCGACCTTTTTTAGGTAAATCATCTACAAAACCCTATATAAGTAAGTAAACAATACCTCATTTCCTAAGCTAGAACTCCTAAGGCAATGCACTAGAGCACTCACTTCATACACTTGAAAAAGGCACCCAAAGCTCCCTAAATCTTGCATTGTCACATTTGAAGTCATTATGGCAACACCCACATTAGGTTTGAGAATAAAAACTAGGTCAAGGCAACCATATCTCTCTTCCAAAAGCACTCAAACATCTTCTTTGCAAGTATTTTAACAAGAGCAAAGTCAAAGCAAATTCCAAATCTGATTCATCTATCTAGATATCACATGTTAAGTGGAGAATGATGTGCGATTTGATGCCTCTTCAAAGTAGTGACAACATTGATGGTTCACGGGGGTGCCCACAACCCTTCTAATGTTTGTTTTACAGGACACTTCATTCATGGCTAGGGTTTGAGATGATGATAATTCCATAAAAATAGCCTTATTGCATTTGTGACAGCTAGGGTTTGACAGTGACAAACAAAACTACGAAGGAAAGCACCATGAAAATTTATAAAATATTATTCAGAGTAATTTAAAGACTATACAACAGGGTCATGAATGAACGAAAAGGTCTTGGTAGTTTGGTACGACCTTGCTTAAGGTGGATTCATAGTTCTAGCCTTTGTTGCAAAGATTATTCAAGTTTAGATCTCTCAGTTTCACTGTTGCATAGACCCATATCTCTCTATAAGTCATCTACAATATGCTAAGTACCTATATACATTTGTTTTGTATTTTCAATTGCATGTTAGATTGATGGGTGTATGATATATTCTTTCTATCCAATCTAAGTTGTTATTTTTATTGTAACATATTTGTAAGATATGTAAGCAACACTGATCTAATCTAAAACCTAATTAAATTGACCCAAATTTTAATTAAGGGTTAAATAAGTCCACTTCACATGATTGTCAAACACTAAGCTCCACAACCTATATCATCCTACTGGACCAAACCATTTGATAAGACCAAACCGTCAAATGGTTAGGTCTTGGGCAGAAAGATCCCACCCTAGGTCCACTCAACAATCATTTTTTTCGTTTGATATATTTTTATGGGTCGATCATTTCACTATGGCCCAACATTAATGCAAAATTATACCTACAAAACCCTATATAAACAAGTCTAAGACATTCATTTACTCACATAGCACTTTCAATAGGGACTAGATATATATCAATCAAAAGGCATACAAATCCCTCCTGAATTTCTATAAAGTAGTAGAAGACATTAGTAGAAGCCCCTACACAGGTTTGAAGCACTCTAAACTAGGTTTAAGAGTTAATATTCCCAACTTATAAGTCCTAAAATTCATCTCAAGCACAAACAAACTAAAACATTACAAAACATCATCAAGCAATCATGTTATCAAATATAGTTGCATTCATATAGTATTATATATCTTAGTGGAGATCTAATTTATTTTGAGGATGCTTCAAAGTAGTACCAACGTAGGTGGTGTACAGATTACACTTCAATCCAAATAATAACATTTTTACAAGGGTTTTACCCTAGGTTAGGGTTAAGCTGGGTCATTTCAGAATGTTTGTACATTTTTTAGACATAATATCTCACAATGAAGCATATTTGAGTTACTTATATAAGTTTATAAATTTGCATAACATTACCTTCTACCTAGATTGAACTAACCAAAAGAACAAAACCACCAAATGGTTTCCTCCCGGTATACAGTGCACTCCCAAAATCAAAGATGAAACACCTACAAGAGATTTCCAATCAATCCATCCATTTGTCACACCCAAATCATCTTCCAACCCATTCAAATACTAGCTAAGTACACTCATCTTCTTGTGCTTTTCTATATATGTAATGTGTTCCTTAATTGAATGCAACTTAGTTATCTTATTTTATATGTCCAGTCATGTTTGAATGTTGGATCATTTATTATACAAGATATAATTGCACGTTCCTTTAACATATAGTAACATTTATTTATGATATTTATAATCCTTATTGTAATTAACCATTTCTTAATTCCAATAAAGGTTGAATCATTTGGTGGAATCAAATCCTTCACCTATCTAGATTATGTCATCCCATTCCAAATTGCGCCTTCTATCTATAGCCCTAATTTGCATTGGGGTTTTTTCTTTATCACATATTTTCGAGCATAACCCTAATTCTAGGATTTTCTCTTCTCGTTAACTATATTCATTCCCCATGGTTTCCCCCTCTACAATGAAAATATTTGATGAAACTTACATTAGGTATGAAACTCTTCCCCCTCAAGCCAGTTTGGGCTACCATCCATTTAACTAGGTTCATGCCTCTCATTAACTCAAGAGAAAGGAGCAACCCTTCACTGATTCATGTTTTAATAATCATTTTTTAAATCCCCAATCTAATCTTAGAATTGTATTAATTTTCAATTTGAGGTCATACATGCCACTACTTGATGCCAAATGGCTCACATGAAACATTTTTCCTTGGTTCCCCCTCATTTGAAGATCGTTCTAGCTACCATCCCCCCCCTTCTATTTTCCCTAAGCTTATATTGGGATCTACAGTCCATGTTGTCAATACAAGACAAGGAAGGTCACCCGCTAGGGGTGATCAACCTATTCCTCTACCACATTTTTCTCCTACTTATAGACCCAGTACTCCATCAAAGGGTTATGACATATTGAATAAATTGAGCAATACACCTACAAATATATCTATTTTGAAATTATTCAAGCAATCGATTGCTTACAAGGACATTTTATACAAGGCATTACAATCTACTACTCTCCCTACCACTATACAACCATCTAATGCTATTACTTTTTCTCTCTTATAGAATTACCTCCTAAACATATAAGGGATCAATGTATACCCCTAGTTATCACAAGATGAATTCAAAAGTTTATAAATAAATGGGTACCACTTGATAAGGATTTATATTAAAAATTTATCCTAGGTCCTTGCTCCAACAAATGAGTATCTCCATCACCACCATTAATAAATACATTATTGTTGTTAATTTGTCTTTGATAACATCTCATGACCCATAATTGGTAAAATCACTTTGGATGTACTATTTGGCCCTAAAAATATCCCCACCATGGTTCACATTATGGACAATACATTATACTCTCTAATTGGGGCGGCTTTAGATCCATGTTATGGAATACATTCCATATACTCTTCATCAACATGTCAAATTTGTACATGATGGATCATGTGATATACTATTATAGCAAAAGAAGAACCTTTCAAATATTGTAAAGGTGAAAATTATACTTCTATTAAGGTTATTATCATACCTCTGAAATAACCTATTCCCATTGATAAGTGACACATGTATGAGGTTGGTGAATGAAGCAATAACCATCAAACTAAGCCTCTTATGCAACTAGTCTTTAAGCCTAAACAATGTTTTTCAACGCATTCACATGTACATGTGTATGCTAAAATTTAAAACTTCACGAAGGAACAAACAACAATGCTAACCTTCATTCTAAATCCAAATAAACACCTCATATTCAACAAGGGAAAAGAAACAATACTTGTACTTACAAAATGCAGATCAACCTTATTGTGTGGATTTGCTCATGCTTGGATGATTATAGTTGCTCAATGGGTTGTACAAGATTTTGGTAATATGTACTTAATGGATGGAATGATAATTTCCTAAAATGGAACACTCTACCAATGGAATGGTTTCCCAAAATGGATTGGTTTTCAAAATGGAAAGGTTTCCTAAAATAGAAAGTTGACATGTTGTATAATGGAATCTTGAAGGGTAAATTTGAAGATTTTAGGTAGTGGAGGTAGGTGAGATTCAAGAGATGTGGGATATTGTGTAGTGGAGGACAATTAATTAATGTGGTGGTGTAATTCATGTGTCTACATTTCCCCTTCTTTAAAAGGATGTTGTGGTTAACAACCCCTTTTCAAAGAATGTAGACAAATAAATGGGTGCAAGAAAATGCCCATAGTGGCATTGATGGAAGGGATATGTCCCCTCGAGAGGATGCGTGAGGATGGAATACATGAAGGGGCTCTCAAAATGGAGAGGAATGTGAAAATGGAGGGTTGATGCTTGTTGATGTTGAGCATGCTCAGTAGTTGTTACAATGGATGATGTTGTGATGATGTTCTTTATGTTATTGTGAATATTTATGGATGGAGATGTTTATTTATTTTGTGTGGATATGAGGTGATTATATTTAGGCTATGAATGAATGAGTGGTGATGGATGATAGAGGATAGATGAATGTGACGAAGCATGTTGCATATATTTCTCAGATATTTGTTTGAGCAACGTAATAATAATATAGCATATAATTGGATGTACCATGAGATAAAATGCCACATGATGACACTATTGTGACATGTGAGAGGACTTTGAGTCAAATATATAAAAAGTAAAACAACAAACACACACAAACAAGAACCATCAAACACCCAAAGGTTAATGTAATGCAATTATTTGTTCTAGATTTAAAATTAAACCCAACTAATTAATTATTGCAATGATGAAAGTCATGATTTGCACCAAGAAACAATGTATGCTTGGGGTTGAATTAGGAACGATATATCCTAAAAATGGTGATAATGATAGCCATGATTTTCCCCAAGCAATGATGTATGTAAGGGGGCTTATATTGGGAATGATATATCTCCAGATAATATTTTGTACACCTAGAATGATGTTAAGAACCGATTTGGCATATGCAAAAGAAAAAAATAAGGATTTTTTGAATTTTTGCATGTTTTGAGTTTTTTAATTTATTTTTAGTTTTTTGGGGGTTTTGGGGTTTTAACAAGGCTAATGAAAAGGGAAAACCAATTCAAGGTTCATGGACATAAATATAGGAGGATAAGAACAATGAAGGATCCTAAGACAAGGATTATGTTGCAATGTGCCATGATGATAGCTTGGATATATTGAGATATTTCCCCAAATAGTTTTTCAAACTATTCCACTTTATTATTGAAGTCGAAAGAGGGAAGAAGATACAATAGGTTTGGTCTTATACATGGGTGGACTTGAGTGAGATGGAGTAATCATGCTCCCAAGTGTATGATACTTATAGAAAATGAACCTACACACGAACGCCAGAAATTGGTTTTCAACATGGTACTTAATCAAGGCAACATAAACATGGTTTTCACAATTAGATGTATTTTCTCTCTCTTTTTGAGTTTTTTGGATTTTTTAGGTGTAGAATCACTTGAGGTGCATGATCTTCATTGGCTCATCAAGATCATGTCTATATTTCGTAGCCAATATGTAAACTCCATAGCCAAAGTTAGCAATGCCAACATATGTGCCCAACCAATTAGACCACCAATTTCAAATTCTTTGGATTTGATGTGATTGTTTTACCATAATTTGTTTTGGTATACCTTTAAGTTATTCATGGTATTGAGTTATTTCTCATCCAGAAGTTCCAACTCGTGAAGATGCAAAACATTGCACTCTTCATTATTGATTAAATCCTTCAAGGATATGCACAAAGAGGGTAACTCGATCTCAAGAGGAATTATGGCTTCAACTCCAAAGACAAGGGAGTAAGGGGTTTCCCTAGTGGGTGTGTAGATAGAGGTACAATAAGCCCATAGAGCAAGATATATCCGAAGGTGTCAATTCCTACCATACACATTGATTAGTTTCTCAATGTTTTTTATTAATGTTTTGTTGGAGGCTTCTTCCTAACCAAATGTACCCTAGGGGTAATAAGGTGTGGACCATTTGTGTTTGATATGAAACTAGTCACAAAGGGATTTCACATTTTGTTTTTGAAGGATTTACCATTATCAAAAATGATGGCTAAAGATATGCCATAACAAATGATGTGGTTAAGGATGAATTTGGAAATCGATTTTCTAGTCACGTAAGTGGGAGAAATGGCTTCGACCCGGTTAATAAAGTATTTGGTTACAGTGATTATGTTCTTATGGCCATCATAGGAGGAAGGGTTTATCTTCCCAACGAGATTGATCGCTCGTGTAGAAAAGTGCCATGGAGTTGTAATTAGTTGTAATGTTTGTGATGGTGCATGAATTAGGTCTTCATGTTTGTGACAGGTGACACATTTCCAAACATATTGACAATATTTAGATTCCATGGTGGACCAATAATGTCCAACTCTGAGTAATTTTTGGATAGGACTGTACTGCCAGTGTGTGCTTTGTAGATGCATTTGTTAACCTCTTTCATCGCTAGTATTGCCTCTTCTGAATTTAAACATATCAACAAGGTTGCATCATGGCCCAGGTGATAAAGGGTGCTACCAAGGAGAGTATATCAAGAGGCGCATTAGATGATGGAGTTTTGTTGGCTTTTTAAAAGGTCTAAAGGGATAATATGGTCATGGAGGTAAATGTAAATATCTTGGTACCAAGGGTAAAAAGGACCTATACTTTCATAACCATATATTATTCAAGAACGTCATATGTTGGGATCATTAGGTGTTGAACAGGAACTGATATTCTTTTCTATCATCTATCATTTCAAGTTGAGAACTGATGGTAGCCATAACATTCATAGATTTGTTATGGATGCGAGGAACTTTTTCAAAAATGATATGTGAAAGATACCTTCTTAAGTTGTCAACCATTCTTTTATATGGTATCAAATTTTCATCTTTGATGTTGTATTCATCATCGATCTTTTTAAAGATGAGTTGGGAGTCATCAAAGATTGATAATTATTGAGCGTTCTATTAAATAACCACCTTAAGACTCAAGATGAATGCTTGATACTTAGTGATATTATTAGTGCAATGAAACCCAATTCTAAAGGCCTTATGGATGGTATCAGAACTTAGTGTGTTGAATAAGATTCTTTCCTCTGAGACTTGAGCAGTAAAGCAACCATCAAATAAAAGCTTCCACTCAAGTGACTCCTCAACAGACATGATTGAATCATCTTGAAATTCCATGTTCAAAGGTTGGTTATCCAATGACGGTTCCTTTGCAAGATGATCTACAATGACCTGCCCTTTAATATATTGTTAATGCACATGTTTAATTTGTCAAATTCACTTAATAGGATGATCCGAGTAACCATTCTTCCTATGAGAGCTTGTTTTAATAAGATATATTTTAGAGATTGGTTTTGGTGATAAGTGTTGTCTTGTTATTAAGCAAATAATGTCTTTAACTTTTGGAAGACAAAGAGAACTATTAGAGACACTTTTTAAATTTGGGTATAATAGAGTTCATATGCTACCAAAGCTCGGCTTAGATAATAAATAACTCTTTCTTTACTTGATTATTATGTTCAGCCGCAAGGGCTCCCAAAACAAGTTGTGCTACTAAGATGTAAAGTAATAGATATTCTCCTCGAGTAAGTAGAAAAAATAGTGGTGGATTGGAGAGATATTGTTTGAGATGGTCAAAAATTGTTGACATTATTTGCTCCAATGAAAATAGACTTCTTTTTGAACAAAAGTGTGAATTGTTGGCATTTATCTGCAAGCCGCGAGATGAATATTCAAATTGCTTAGATTTTTCCTTGGAGACTATGAAGTTTCTTGAGATTTTGAGAAGGAATTTTTATAATCACTCTGACTTTGGACAAAGGATAGAGAAAACAAGCATCATTTCTCATAATCAAAGAGCCCACACATTCAAAACCAAATTGCAGGGACAAAAAAAGTACTACTAGAAGTTTCAAACCCCTAAAATGTACAATGACACTAGTGACAAACCCAAATAGTTACGTGACAACCACAAATGCTGACTTTATTAGAAGCTTCTAGGTAATTTCTCTACTCTCATTTATGATTTGAATGCTTGAAGAAGTTTTTCCAAGCATTTCCAGATCATGCTGCATCTTATGTGAGTGGTCCACATCGTCAAACGAACTCATCTTTCTATTGTTTTATCTTTTCAAATAAAAGAACCACATTTCAATTATTCTTGAACAATTTAGATTTATTGCATTTACTGCCACATTTTGAATATTCTGAATTAGTCCATGTTTTGATGTTATTTCATATTGTTATGCAAAATAGTTCAAAACATGTTGAGCCTAAAGTGTTTTGAAGCCTCCTTAAGTTGCATTTAAAAAGGATGGCTAGTGTAAGTTTTTAGCTATACTTAAGTTTACTTTAAGTCAAAGGACTCCCTCTTCTGAGTAGAATTAGTGGTGGTGTTATTATACATGGACTCGAGGGATCTCACTGCTGCTGCTTTCATGGCGGTATGAGGTTTATGGATTCCTTAACCGTAGTTGCGGAAATTAATCAACGCCTGATGTGGGCTCAACGGCAAGAAATATATATTGCTGTGGATCGAATACAGACAATTTCACTAGTTTCATCGTAAACTTATGCCGATTGAAGCAATTAAATAATTTAGCGATTCGTTTGGGATAATGTGAGAGAATTTTCAATTGTCAATGTGCATGACAAAAGATCACTAGGAAATCAACAATTTTGTAGTGGTTGATGTTTTGAGTTTAATAAGTAATTGCAGCACACCTATCCATGTGACTCCGTGGCCCAATGGATAAGGCGCTGGTCTACGAAACCAGAGATTCTGGGTTCGATCCCCAGCGGAGTCGATGGTTCAATTTTTTACTAACAACATGCTTTGAACGCAGGAAATCAATGATGAATAACTGTAACTTTGTACATGCAATTAGTTGAAATTCAATATTGTGCTTAACTTCTGAGACAACGAAGAGCTCTGGACTGATTTCAAAGTTCCCATGGTTGATTATTTGATGCCAAAACAATCTACAACAGTGATGTCATATATGACTATGTAGCGTTCCAGCTTAATGGACGGGCCTTTAATGACATTTGGGTGTCGATCGTTAGGACGTAAAATGCCACAACAATCTACAACACTGATGTCATATATGACTATGCAGTTTTCCGGCTTAGTGGACGGGCCTTTAATGACATTTGTTTGTAGTTATGATATAATGAAGTGTTGGAATATGTGTCTCATACTTCCATGGAGTTGATCCTCTAAGACATTAGGCTATTTTCAACAATTATGAATAAACCCTGAAGGGGGTGTCTACAGGGCTGGAATTTCAAATTATATGTGCTTGTCAAACCAAAATTTGCTGACGGGTTGGCTCTTTCACGTGGTTGTAATGTCAAGATTTTTTTATAAATATATGTATAATCCGTTCATATATATATATAAATAGGTATTATGTTTTTAAATAAACCCCTTAAAAAAATTTACGGTTTTAAAATTTTTTAACCTGTTATTGTCTACGGTTTCTAAAACTTTTTCCCTGTAATATATAGTTGAAATCACAAAAAACGGCCTACAGCTTGTCAATTTCCAGGCCTGGGTGCCTAATAATAATGAAAGCTATGCTTAGCTTTGTGACCTTGAGTCTTAAGTGGAAAAAACTAGGGTTTTGATTTAAAGCTTAGTAATAGGCTTTGTCCCTAAGGGAGTTGCGGTGCAAGCAAGATCTATTTCAAGGAGGTACACTTCTATATAAGTGCATGCTCTCTCATTAGAGACGTTGTTGAAACCCAGTTCGGTTACAAACTGTTGGAATGATAAAATGGCCATTAGTGTTAGAACTTGGGATACAATCAAGACCATGGGTTGGAAGATGGTGTTACTATCATGGATACTATTCAGTGTAGAGCTAGTTAACAAGTTGAAGAATCCTAGGATCAATTCAAATATGATTAAGGAGAAGGTATTGTAGATTAGGTATGGGAAACTATAAGCTAGAACCTGATTGCATGTGCATGCAAGTCTTGAAGGTTGCATATTAGAGCATGATGGAGTGTTGTATGTATGTCTTAGTGTAGAACCTTGAAGAAGGTATATTGTATTTGTAAGTTGGTTTAAGTTATTACAATTATCAAGGTTTGGGCGGGGTTTTACCTTGAAAGGGTTTTTCCAGGATAAACACCGTGTCAATATTTTGTGCATGTCATTCTGCCATTTAGATCTACTTATATTTCTACATCTCTAGTTTAGTTTATTCCATGCATATTTTCTTGAAATCCCCAACATGTGGTATCAGAGTTATGATTGCTCAATGAGGGGCTTCAGTTGTTTGCTTTAAATAGTAGTGAGATTGCAAATTTGGGTTGTGGAATCTTGGATATGGGAAGTAACATTAAAATTGAGATTGAACATGTTCATGTCAGGGGAGTAGCAATCCAAGTCTAAAAATAGATCTATGCCTCCAAGGAGAAATTTGAAGAAGTGTTGGATCCATGGTGAAGTAGGGCATTTCGAGAAGGCGTGAAAGATGGAAAAAGACAAGGAGTCCCTTAAAGAAGCATAGTCTAAAAAAGGAGAAACAAACATGGATGGAAGAGTGTACGTTGCTTCCTTGAGTGTGCATTTCATGTATGGTTGTTTGGTTCGAAAATGTTGGAGGTGGTGTGGTAATCTTGGAGGAGGCCAAGTGTGAGTCATGATTGTCTATAAATATACTTCCTAAATATGGACGAAAAGTTTCCTTAAAGGAAGAGAAAGACAATGAAATATCGACTCAACGAAAAAGTAGGAATATTTAGAGAGGAAAATTTGTTGCAATTCTCGGTACAATGGGAATTGGAAAAGTCTGTTTGAGACGTAATGAAACCTCAGGAAGAAGTTTTGGGAGGAACAAGTGGGCATCAAAAACTAAGACTGGAATAACGAGAATTGAAGGCGAACATGTCGGGTATGGTGTAGTATTTGGCAGAAAGGGGTGGGTGTGGTAGAGTACTCACCTAGGCGAGATCTTCATTGTGATGGAAAGTTGTAGGAGAAGAATTGTTGGATCAAGATCTCATGGATGTGTAGGTGGGTGCGGTCAAGTACACGCCGCAACGAGATGTGGATGTTGGGGATATTGGTGTAGTTGTGAAGACGAGTACTGAGGGAGATCTCGCACCCGTGAGATCTCATGATAATAGTAGTGAAGATGGGACTGGGTGCTAAGGAAAAGATGAGGTGTCACACCAATGACACATTGGGTCCGCCAGAAAAGGCACATGTGAGGTGTCACCTCAACAACACCTCAGGTCCGACGAACATGACAATGCAGGCCAAATGAGAGGTGTTTCCCCAATGACACCTCGAAGCTGGGGAACAATGAAAAGTTTTTGGAGATGTCACGACATCTCAGAGGTGCAAAAAAGTGTTAGAGCAAGGTCAGGGAAACATGAGGGTGTAGCGACATCCTGACATGGTTGGGGTTTAGCAGTAGAGTTGAGGAGGTGTCACCACAACGACACCTCAGACCAATCTAAATAATGTTGAGGAGGTGTCACCCCAATGACATCTAGGACAAGTTTGGGGGCAACAAAGAGGAGTTGTGGAGGTTTTTCCCTAGTGACATTTGAGAGAATTTGTAGGATGACAAGACAAAAGTGGAGGAAGATATCACCCTAGTGATATCTCAGAGGAGCTAGTTCTGGGTCTTGAAAGAAGTGGAAGAAAATATGTTGGCTAGATTTTCTGCATAGCATCAAACCTAGGCAGTCATGAGATAAATCTCCCTCATTTAACCGGTGAGGCTCCCGTGTCAGATTTGTCAATATAAATGTGTTTTTATCTATCAGGGGTTTTACTTTAACAACTTAGTTCATGAACCATAACTAAGAAGTTCTGCAGCAAGTAAGCAGCTGTTTAAGAAAGGAAAATTACAGAAGAAGGAAGTAAAGGAATTACAGAGAAGAAATGAGGAAGATGTGCATCCCAATTAGTAGATTGCAGAGCTAATTGCATGCACATAGAAGAAACTCAAATAGATTTGAACACACAGAATTATAAAGCAAAGGCAGCTCTAGATCTAGATCTAAAATAACACAAAGTCTATTAAGAGATCTAAGATTTAGAAGCAAGAAACAAAATACACCGTGACACAAAGTTCTCCGGAAACCTGCTTCTTTGTATTCCTCTGCAACAAGTGGCTCTCAGGGGTTCAGCACAAAGTCTAGAACACAAGATTGCTTCTTAAAAATTCTGACTCGATCATTAACCCGTAGGTTCTTCTCCTACTTATAAATGTTAGGAGGGAAAGTACAAAATAGAAGAACTCAAACTGAACTAAAGTATGAAAAAACAAGTAAGAGACATTTGGCCAATCATCCTCAACTAAATTTTCTTAAGTGACACATGATCACTTAAACTAATAGAAAGGTTCTTACATGGACTTCGAGTAATGGTTGCAAAACAATAACTTAGAAGTTTAAATTTCATCCCCGGGAACACAGAAAGTAGAAGACTGGAATAACGAGAATTGAAGGGCGACATGTCGGGTATGTGTAGTATTGGCAGAAAGGGGTGGGTGTGGTAAGTAGCTCACCTGGCGAATCTTCATTGTGATGTAAAGTTGTAGGAGAAGAATTGTTGGATCACGATCTCATGTCTGTGTAGGTGGGTGCGGTCAAGTACACGCCGCAACGAGAGATGTGGATGTTGGGATATTTGGTGTAGTTGTGAAGACGAATGTACTGAGGGAGATCTCGCACCCGTGAGATCTCATGATAATAGTAGTGAAGATGAGGACTGGGTGCTAAGGAAAGATGATCGGTTGTCACACCAATGACACATTGGGTCCGCCAGAAAAGGCACATGTGAGGTGTCACCTCAACAACACCTCAGGTCCGACGAACATGACAATGCAGGCCAAATGAGAGGTGTTTCCCCAATGACACCTCGAAGCTGGGGAACAATGAAAGTTTTTGGAGATGTCACGACATCTCAGAGGTGCAAAAAAGTGTTAGAGCAAGGTCAGGGAAACATGAGGGTGTAGCGACATCCTGACATGGTTGGGTTTTTAGCAGTAGTAGAGTTGAGGAGGGTGTACCACAACGACACTCAGACCAATCTAAATAATGTTGAGGAGGGTTGTCACCCCAATGACATCTAGGACAAGTTTGGGGGCAACAAAGAGGAGTTGTGGAGGTTTTTCCCTAGTGACATTTGAGAGAATTTGTAGGATGACAAGACAAAAGTGGAGGAAGATATCACCCTAGTGATATCTCAGAGGAGCTAGTTCTGGGTCTTGAAAGAAGTGGAAGAAAATATGTTGGCTAGATTTTCTGCATAGCATCAAACCTAGGCAGTCATGAGATAAATCTCCCTCATTTAACCGGTGAGGCTCCCGTGTCAGATTTGTCAATATAAATGTGTTTTTATCTATCAGGGGTTTTACTTTAACAACTTAGTTCATGAACCATAACTAAGAAGTTCTGCAGCAAGTAAGCAGCTGTTTAAGAAAGGAAAATTACAGAAGAAGGAAGTAAAGGAATTACAGAGAAGAAATGAGGAAGATGTGCATCCCAATTAGTAGATTGCAGAGCTAATTGCATGCACATAGAAGAAACTCAAATAGATTTGAACACACAGAATTATAAAGCAAAGGCAGCTCTAGATCTAGATCTAAAATAACACAAAGTCTATTAAGAGATCTAAGATTTAGAAGCAAGAAACAAAATACACCGTGACACAAAGTTCTCCGGAAACCTGCTTCTTTGTATTCCTCTGCAACAAGTGGCTCTCAGGGGTTCAGCACAAAGTCTAGAACACAAGATTGCTTCTTACAAATTCTGATCGATCATTAACCCGTAGGTTCTTCTCCTACTTATAGAATGTAGGAGGGAAAGTACAAATAGAAGACTCAAACTGAACTAAAGTATGAACAACAAGTAAAGATGACATTTGGCAATCATCCTCAACTAACTTCTTCTTAAGTGACACATGTATCACTTAACTAATAGAAAGGTTCCACATGACTTCGAGTAATGGTTGCAAAACCAATAACTTAGAAGTTTACAATTTCATCCGGGAACATAGAAAGTAGAAGAAGAAAGAAATAGAAGAAGTCATGCCAGCTGTAACATCTACATCTTCTTCTTGTTCTGATATCTGATATACTTGTCGAACATATAGTTCAGCATCTTTCCATCTGTTTTAGCTACTGCTTCCTTTTCTGTCCTGAATTGCAGCAATCCTTCATTCAACACTTTGCTGCATGCTTCCACTTCTTCCAAACTTGGCCCAAATCTCGCAATGTCTGCCTGCAGTGTCACCAGCCTACTGATAGAGTTCATTGTGAAAGGCTTGGTGGCTTTATCAATCCTCTTTTGCACCATCAGAAGAGAACCCTCCAGAGAATCATGCACTTCGTTAGAAACAATCCGCGCGTATGAAGTAATACCTCCATCCACTCTTTCCTCAGTGAAAGAAATAATACTGTCCGGCAAATCTGATGTTCTACTCTCAAGCGCCTGCATCCTCTTCAGCAAAACTCTGCAGATCTCCAAACGGAAAGATACTGCAAACTCTAACTGCTTCCCCTTCTCAACTGATCCATCCGGCACAATTTGCTCTGCAACCAATACATCTCCCGGCAGCTTGTTGATCTCGACCAAAACACTCAGGTTACTCTCTGCAACTGTAATTATTCCTTTTATGCTTTCTATCAGTTGCTTTAGTTGATTTTCTGCATCGTTCATAACCTTTAGGCGGGCTGGCACTTCCCCAAGTTGCACAGAAGCTTGACGAATAATCAGATCCTTCCATTCGTCAATAGCCTTTACTTGATTGCTTGCATCTTCCATTTCCTGCATAAGATGATCACTCACCTGCGCTGAAATGGGCTGAACGGAAGATTTAGCAACCTTGGCTACGATCTCACATAATTGAGATATTTGCTTCTGCAGCTCTTCTTTCTCCGCCTTTTCACTGTCAAGCCTAAGGAACAAAGCATCCAGCAACGTCTGCGTGTCCTGCTTCAATCCTTCAGTGGTAGCTTGACCGAGTGGTATTTTGGTCACTGTCACATCTTCTGCCGTGAGTTCCTCTTCTACCTTTCCTTCCGCCGGGATTGATATCTCAGCAAACTTCTCTCCCGAATCCTCGATGATCAACCTAGAAGTTGCTTTAGCAACTTTAGGCCTCCTGTCTCTTCTGCTCAGATCCTGAAGTAGCTGCAAGTCATGTTCCTCTAAGTTCATCTCTATTCTCGCTTCCGGAACCAACTGCAAAGCTAACCATTCCGAGAAATTACTTCTCGGAGAATGAGAAGTTGCTGAGTGCGCTACTATTTCCCGCTCTGCATCCTCTCCATCAGAAAGTGCTACAGTATCATGGCTGCCATCCTCTGAAACATCCAAGGACAAAGCTCTTTCGAACTCCGTCATCTGCAGCTTCAACATCTCCTCTGGAACGGGTGCTGAACGAAGTGGCTGCGGAGAGAAGATGAACGTTGCTGGTTTTAATGAAGGCATGGAAACATCCTGCTGCTGTGGTGCAATAGTTGGTGATCCACTAGGTACTGGAGAAGTCGGAGTCAAAGCTATGGTCGTAGAAGTGGTCTTCTCTTTCTCTTGAGATCTTCTGCGTACTTTCAATTTCTCGGACCTTCTGCTGCTCTCTCCTTCATGTTTTCGCTTGAGGGAATCTTCTGCGCCGAAGTTGCCCGTGATTTGATTCATCAATACTTCATCAAGGCAGTATCCCCTCGTTAGCAGCCAGCTCGAAGTACTCACCAACACAGCTCCGGATCTTTCTTCTATTGTGCTGCAGCCGCCATTGCTATCCTGTAGTAGAGCTTTATCTCCTCCCATTTGATGGTAAGTGTCCAGTACCACGTTCCCATCATCTTTAAGATCCGCAGGTATCCGCGCTAGACCAAAGTCAAATACTTGCTTTGCCGACAGCCTGCTGAAATCTTTCTTTCTGACCTCGTACTCACTTCTGCACTTCATCCAGAAATCTTCTAGCGAAGGTACATGTGCGTACTCCTGGGAGATTGTCTTCCTGGCTATTCCAAATGGATCAAAATTAAGCCGTGCAGGGAAGAACTCTTGCTCATACTCGGACAACATTTGTGCTTCCATTCCTCGAGCTCTGTGAATGCTGATGCAACTGTAATATCCCACAGTGAGTGGGAAGTAGCCCGTAGACTTGTGCCGCTTCGACTGAAGGTCGTGTAACTCCACAAGTTGCCTGCTTAGCTCCATGGCAATCAATCTGTCACTTGGGTACCTTGGCATCTTTGTTGGTTCACCTGAAAAGCTCGTAACCCTGAGGTATGTGAAATCTGCAAACTGGATGAATACACTGCCAATCTTGGACACTGCTTCCCATGCTTCCTTGCTTACTCTGTGAGTCTTCAAGTCTTTGTCTAACCTGCAGATGAAATCGTAGAAGAAACCATCGTTGATCACTTTGAAGTCCTTCTCGCACGCAGGTGCAGTAAGCTGTGGGTAGCACTCGAAAATGGGATCCTTGGAAAGAATACCACATCTATCCAGCTTGGAAAAGACACCCTGTGAAGCTGCAGCATATACCAAGTATGAAGTCATCTTGAAGCTGAAGGTACGCTTTACGTTCCGCAGTTGCTCACCGATGTTGCTGCTAATAATTTCTGACCAACTGATTATAGAATCAACCTTGTTGATTTCAATGGTCCTGATGAAAGCATACATCCATGTCCGGAAAGTGTAGGCATTCGCTTCACCATTCAACCTGCATAGCAATTTGACAATATCATCCGCCTCCTGCACCAAATTGGATCGTGGAAGAGTTCTCGGGAACCTGGAAGGGGATCTAGGCTTCTTCATGAACCGGCTATTCATGATGCTCACACAGTCAGCTTTATGTTTCTCCCACCTACTGTCAGCATCCTGAATGCTAATAGAAGTCACCACCTTTCGCACTGGAATCTTCAGACAATAATCGAAGAATTCTGCATCCAAACGAATTATTGTTTTTCCCGCAACATCACGTACTGATCTGGATGAAGGATGGTAAGATCTAGCACACTCCATCACAAACTCTGGCAATTGGGCTGTACATGGGAAAGCTGCAGCTCGAATAATTCCGCTACTTTTGACCGCACGCATGAGTGAAGTCTTTCCAGCTCTGGATCTATCAATCAAATCAGAAAGAGATTCTGGGCCTAGATCCGTGTCTCCTATGTCTGTGAGTTTAGAAGCAATGCATGAATCCATCGTGCTCTCTTTTTCATCTCCTTTCGCCATAGCTTTATCAATCTTTGTCTGAATAATTCTTTTTCTTCTAATTTGGCCTGCTTTCTTCAATACTGGTGCAGATCTGGACAATTCTTCAGATTCGGAGGATATTTGCAATGTATTGGACATTGATAAATACTCCTTTTCTTTTATAAAGCACCTGTAATGAGTTCCTGCAATTTATTCAGACAAAAATGGCCACCGGAGCATGAATAGTGAATTTAAATTATAAAAATCTGCACTTTTCAAGCCTGCTGCCCCAAAAATTGGTGTTTAATTTGCACATAAAGAGAGCATGAATCCTTTCAATCAACACCTGAGCTCCTTTAACACCTGTGAAAACAATTGTGCAGACGAAGATGAACCTTTTCCAAAGCATGCGCCAAATCTGGAAGCTTTTAGCCTTTGTTAGCAATTTGTCTGTGCAAAATCCTTCTTCTAAAGGGGGCGCACTTTTCCTCCTTGCTGCAATTCTTTACCTGTGTGTTGAATAATAAATCCATATGGCTGCCCATGCTTATATAACCTTCACAATTCTATAATTAATAATTGCCCTAACAATTAAAGGCAATTAATTAATTAAAAATCATGCTTTTCTCTTTTAAAAATTGCATGTTTAAGGACAGCCATCCAATAAATTAAATTAATCCAATTTAATCCTTCACACAGCACTTAACTTTAGCCTCACAGTGTGCTTTGACCATAGCCACTGAAAATAGAAATTAATTCAATGATTTAATGCCTTAAAAATCATTAAATAATGCCCAAATGGGGCGCACTTTTTCCAAGGAGAGGGGCAGCCACTAAATAAATTAAATTTAATTAATTTAATTGCTCTATTTTAATCCTCCTTTGACTTTTCAACCTCCTCAAGCTTGGGCGCACTTTTTCCAAGGATAGAATTTATTAAAAATAATCAATTTAATTATTTTTATCCATCACCAAAGGGGGCGCACTTTTTTGCACATGTAATTCTATTTTTAAGAATTTTCACCATAATGGGATTCTTTACCCTGCAAGGTAGGCACCACAATCCCATGATCCACTTAAGTGATTTGACTTTTGCAATGGGATTCTTTACCCTGCAAGGTAGGCACTAAAATCCCATGATTTCACTTAAGTCACTTTCCTTTTATTATATCATGGGAATTTTCACCCTGCAAGGTAGGCAATAAATTCCCACCTGCCTACAGCCTCTATTTTTCCCACTGCAGCTTAAGTGACTTTTATAACACGGGAAAAAGTACCCTGCAAGGTAGGTATACAATTCCCATCCTACCTGCGGCTTATATTTTTCCCATCGCAGCTCAAATCCTTTGTTTTCCAAAAATGCGCCCATCCCCGCAGGGGCTTTCCTGTGCACGACTTCGCTTTTTCCCAGTGATCCAGACCTCCGATGATGACTTCCTCCGGGCAAAATGTGCGTGTATGTTTTCCAGCTGCTCCAGGCCAAAAATCGGGCTTACCCGGCGAAGGAGTTGTTCCAGAGAAATTTCACAGAAAACAAAACGGGACACCACAAAAACACGAAAAATTGCCAAAAGTTACAAATAAAGCTCAAAACTTAAAATAAGTTAAAATCCTTCTGGTATACAGGAATAATAACATATTCGCTTATAACGGAGTTAAAACGGAGCGCAAATAGCCTCATACGGGGCTCAAAATAATTAAATACAAATTTCCCGCAGACAAATCCCGACGACAGAATAAAACAATTTTGGGCATCTGGGTATTTGGCGAAAAGGGCTAATATGGCTCTTTAGGATTATCTTGACGCAATACAGGAACTTTCAGGCAATAAAAACAACAAATGACCCACTATTTTAAAAGTACGAAATTTTTTCGAATTGGGTAGTCACAGATTTCGGGGTGAAATCTGAGTGACACCAAAATATTTCCTTAAGGGTATCTTGAGGCTGGTTAGGATATCTCATCTATAAAGTGTCTAAGACACAAAAGGAGTTAGAGAACACGGTGTAATTTCTATTTGTACTTGCGGCAAAAGACTTGATGTTTGCAATGGTTTGACGAGACCCGAGATTATACAAGCAATGGGAGTTGTTAGTAGAGGTATTTCCAATTTAGGCATGGAAGATTAAAGCGATGTGAAGCGGATCTTTGGATATCTATAGGAAATTTAAACATAATTTTGCTATCAAGAGTACTCCTTATGGCAAGATCTTAATGTAAGAAAGGGGAGTTTTCACTCTCGTGATTGTATGATGATAGTGTAGAGGGTTTTGAAGGTAGGGCATTCAGGCAATGTGTATTGAGGGGAATTCTTGGTATAGGGAAAAGATGGTATTGGTAGCTCAAAAATGTTGTATAATGGGTTTGTGATCTCTCTGAGGGAAGTATTCAATAAGTGGGAGATTGTTGGAATATGTGTCTTATACTTCTATGCAATCAACAATTTAGGAGACTGAGCTATTTCAAGCTATTGTGAATAAAACATGAAAGCAACACCTAATAACAATTGAAGCTATCTTCAACTTTGTAACTTGATTATAAGTGGGAAAAGATAGGGATTTGATTTAAACCTTAATGATAGGATTCATCTTTAGGAGACTTGCGATGCAAGCAAGATCTAATTTAAGGAGGTGCATTTCTATATAAATAAGAGCATGCTCTTACATTAGAGAAGTTGCTGAAATCCAATTAGGTTAAGAACTGTTGGAATGGTAAAATTTCCACAAGTGTTAGAGCTTAGGAAATACTCAAGACCATGGGGCGATAGACGAGGTGTTGTTATCAAGGATACTGTTTGGTGTAGAGCAGGCTGACAAGTTGCTAGAAACAATCATGTTTGTAGAGGATGTATTAGCTAACAAATCTAGATGTTTCTATCATGGATATTGTTTGTGCAAAGTAGGTTGATAGGTTGAAGAATCCTAGGATCATTTCAGATATATTTAAGGAGAAGGTAGTGTTGCTTAATACTAGAAAACTGCAAGCTAGAACATAGTTGAGTGTGCATGCTGACATACTAGATCACAATGGAGTGTTGTGTTGGAGTTTAATTCACATAATCCAAATAATGTGAGGTGGCATGTAGCATTCACCTCTTTTTTTAGATTAGGTAAATATTTGGTTTTGGGGGGACCAAAAAACCCACAGTACACACACATGTTAGGAAATAAGGGATAAAATATGCAGAACATTCCCTCACAGAATCGCAACAATAGAAACTAATATGCATAAAATATTACAGATCTAAAATAAAAGTATAGAATAAAAGAACACAACACAAAGAGACAGTATTTAACGTGGTTCACCCAATTTGGGCTACGTCCACCAAGAATCACTTGCTCAGATTTTATTACAAGCCACCACTCTTTCAATACAATACCTAGATCTGTTTGGAGCTATGCTAAAAAAACTCTACAGAATTCACACCTGAATTCGTACACATCTACAATGTTACATACATGCTACCATATGCACAGAACCACATAAGTAGACAACTGCTTAAGTAGTTTTACAAAACCGTGGGTATCAAAACCATGGGTCAAAATTGTCCCATAGACCTATGGGTCAAAAGTACCACCCATATGAGAAAAGCACGTTTCCCGGTATATCGGGCATGTTTCAAGGCCAAAAAAAAAATCTTGGGGGCTGCGCCCCCAAATCTCCGCTACTGGGGGTGTACAATCTTCAACACTTTCTCACATGAAAACAAGCTCCATAACCTAACAACACACACATATACGAGATAAGCAAGAGCAGACAATGATAAGACAAAAATACTTGGCCAACACAAAATCCCAACAAGAGGCAAGGCACTAAAAAACCTTAATTACAATTTTTTTTTGGTTTTTTGATACACCAACACAAACCAGAAAGGACAAAAGGAACAAAATCAACAAGACCCACAAGATAGTCAACACAAGGTTTGCTAACGTTTCATTTTCTTACTGCTCCTAGTTCTAGAGATAGGGCCATGATTCAGACCTTCCTTATTGTGCCCTTGTTGCCAATATCATCCTCCTCCTCATCGGTGCTGTTGATATCCAAATGCATACCCCTCTTTTGTTTATCGAGCTTTGGCAATTCGATCTTGCATAATAACAATGCTATGTTCATGCATTCTAAAATCTGCCTTGAGCCCATTGATTATTTTATCTTGGATAATGGCCTTTATGTGTCATTCCTTCATATCTTGGACCAAATGTTTGGTAACCTTGAGAAGAGTGTCAATCGCAACCTCCGTATTCGCAGACCTAGTCTCCCTGTTAAGGTCGTCAAGGTTTTCTTCAGCAGTTCCCTTCCCTTTTGAGGATTCCCTAGTTTTCATGACAGAGAGCACCTCCATAACAACATCTTCACTTTTAGTAGCCACAGGTCCCTTCTTATGAATATTTCTCAACTTATTGGCTAAGGTTTACTCGTCATAGCAAGTGGGTTGTGGCATGGGAGGCATGACCGGTTTACCACTCTGGAATAAGAGCATTATTAGTTCATGATGTAGGGGAGTATCTACTTTCTCCTCTTTGAAGTCTGAGATAGACACCATGAGAGACCACAGCAAGAAGAATGGAAAAATCATTGCTTGGTTTCTATGGAAATAGTTGAGGATCGAAAGGTGATGAGTATTAATTTTCCAGAATTTTCCTTCCAGGGTTAAGTATTTCATAACAACTTTACAAACATCAGCCCACCTTTTGAAAAGGGAGGTCTTGACAATGTCGTCCTCATACAAATGCACCCTTTCAGTTGGCCTAAAGAAAGTAGATATCTCATGGTTCCTACAATTCTTTTATTTGAAAAGTTTTAAACTCTTCGTAGGTATACCCGTGACCTCTGCAATAAATTGTTCAGTAACATGCATTTCAACCCCCCTAATATTGACTCTACCATGGTCCCAAGCTTGACCGACATCCAAAGCTAAATCAGGGTCATTACCTTTAATCCGCTTGATGAATTTAGTGAATCCTCCCTTCATGAGCAGGCGCCAAACCGTGGCATCTTGTTTGATCGCTTGAAAATAGGTGGGTTCAGTCCTGACTCATTCTCCTCCCATTTTGTAGTAGTTATGCACTTTTGTTTTTCTCAACAAATTTCTTATTAGATATATTCCTCATTATAAGGAATATTGAACTTATATTTCAAATGTAACTCTTTTTCCACTTTACACTCACTTCCCTTAAATTCATGAGAAATAGTAACACTAGGAACATACTTGGAAGGTTGGCTAATGCAACGATTGGAGTTACTTTGTAACTCCTTATTCTCTCTTCACTCTATTTTAAGAGTATTTGGGTCTTTTCTTTAATACTTCTTCACTTGTTCAATTTCTTCTTTTAGAGAGCTTTTTAAGACTTATTTTAATCTTTCTCCAATTTGTTCTCTCTCCATTTTCTTCTCTCTTAGAATAACTTCTATGTATATTGTGGTATCTTGTAAATGCTTTGAGCCATCTTATAATAACATGTGGGATTTTCTTCTTATGTACAGGTTTCCCCACTTGACAAATATTGTCTCAACTCTTTAATAGTATGTTTTATGTTTCTATTAATTTCATTACATTTTATATGTACTTATGATTCAATATTTTAGTAGTTGATCTTCAAATTATTTCTTACATGTTGTCTGTATGTCTTGATGTAGAGCCTTGAAAAAGATATATTATCAAGTTTTTGGTTGGGTTTTTAACTCAAAAGGGGTTTCCCAGGATAAAAACCTTGTCAATATTCTATGCATGTGATTGAGCCATTTATATCTCTACTATTTTCTACTTCTCTGTTCATTTTAATATGCCATAGTTTACTCGAAAACCCGAACAAATACATGGAACTTTAGATATTTGACATATAAATTTATTTATATTGGAAAAAAGTTCTCTCTTTAAATTCATCCTAAATGATATATTTATTAAACATATGATTTGACAATGAAATGGTGACTTTCAATTCTGCATGAGTAGTGTCAATATGACTATTACAATGCCACCTATTCGGTAATTAAGGAATTCAAGTTTTTGATTTGTTAATTAATGGGTTCTCAGTCCACTGGGGCCCAAACCTAGGTCTTTTGTGGACCGCCATTGGATGCTTTATTTGGCTTATGATATAATAATACATAAGGCTTTAGAAATTTGGCACATAAAAAATGTACATAGGGACAAAATTCTTTCTTCAAAGTTAAAATGTATCATGAATATACATGTTTATTATGTCGAGAGGCATCTTACACTGGCAGCAGGGTGTGTAATTACGTGAGTTGTTGATTTTTATGGCCGACTTATTAAAAAATTAAACATTAAATAAAAAATAATATTGTCGACTTATAAAAAATAATATATATATATATATATATATATATATATATAACAAATTAGTGATGAGAAAAAATATATATCCATTGTTGAGATTTGTTAGGGTTTTTATTTCGAGATTAGGTGGTACGTTTTATTTTGTTTTTATTTTTTCTACATTGAAATAATTATTGATTTTTTGTTTGATTTTCATTTCTCCTGTTATTCATGGTAAGTTATATTAATCATTTATTTCCTTAATAGTTCGTCTATTATTTGAATAGAAAAAAAATTCAATTAAAAAGTTATTCAATAAATCAACTAAAACATGTTAAATTTGGGGAAGAGAGATTTATTTATATGGTAAATCTTAAAATCATATCAAAATACTTAAATAATAATATAAAAGACATTCTATAACTAACAATTGTACGCGAAATGTACGATGGAAATGCCGAAGGGGATATTTTTAAGGATTCATATTGGAAGGAGAGAAACAATGGGAGAGGAAGAGGGGTGAAGATGAAGTGGTTAGATGGTGGAAAAGTGTAGGGGAAACAAAAATAGAATGTAGAAACTTGATGTGAAACTCAAAAGTCGAACAACATGACGCCATATATGGAAATCCTTTGAAGGAGAGTAGGGTTGTTGATCAAGATGACGTGGAAACACCATTTATAGGTATATATATATATATATATGAATGTAAGGAGTGGTAGAAAAATATTACTGAAGTGAAAATGAGTTTGTATTTTTATTTGTAGCATTTAGAGACATGAAGATGTGGAGTGCAAGTAACATCCAGAGGAAGCGACTTCATGTGAAGTTCTCCCCATCAATGATTGTGATGGCATCGATATTCAACAATCACCAGAAAAAAGTGATAGGTGTGGGTTGTTGTGGATTTTGATTAGACAAGGGAAATTAATCACCTGCATGGGCCACACCTTTTCCATGGATGAGATTATTCCTCCCCAAGAAATATGCAATATA
The DNA here is from genome assembly GCA_019776745.2 of Taxus chinensis. NCBI lineage: Eukaryota > Viridiplantae > Streptophyta > Pinopsida > Cupressales > Taxaceae > Taxus > Taxus chinensis. The sequence continues at coordinate 897,860,558 of CM034149.1, forward strand.
TGAGCTCAACTATATATTAGAGATTTCACATGGACTATTTAATCTCGCTTGTATTACTTACATGTGCGCAATTGGTGCTTTAGATGTGAATTTTCCTTTATGTGGACTTTTAACACTTGGCATTCCAATTATGTGACATGAAACATAAAAAAATCATACATATTTCACCATCCCATGTAGTTTGATGCACACATTTTCCTTTATTTTGTATTATTATAATGGAAACTGGAGCAACAATGCACAATTTTTCAGTGATCGGATTCCTTCATTGGCCAATAACAATATATGTAAATTTAGTATCAAATCCTCTATCATCTACCACGACTGCAATCTTGAACACACTCTCATGTTCTATAGTGGACATGTTACGATGTAATGAACTATACTTTGATTCGTGTTTGCTATGGTTTGAATGTAAAGATCCATATGCCCTGAATGGTCTCTAGTATCTACGCTGCCATCACAATCATTGATGGGGAGAACTTCACATGAAGTAACTTCCTCTGGATTCTATTTGCACTCCACATCTTCATGTCTCTAAATGCTATGTATAAATGGGCCACACCTTTTCCATGGATGAGATTATTCCTCCCCAAGAAATATGTGGTATATGAGATCAACTATATATTAGAGATTTCACATGGACTGTTTCAATCTCACTTGTAATACTTACATGAGTGCAATTGGTGTTTTAGATGTGAATTTTCTCTTATGTGGAATTTTGACACTTGGCATTCCAATTATGAGACATGAAACATAAAAAATGCATACATATTTCACCATCCCATGCAGTTTGATGCACACATTTTCCTTTATTTTGTATTATTATAATGGAAACTAGAGTGACGATGCACAAATTTTTAGTGATCAGATTCCTTCGATGGCCAATAATTATATCTATAAATTTAGTATCGAACCCTCTATCATCTATCATGATTGTAATCTTGAACGTACTCTTGTGTTTTTTAGTGGACATGTTACGAGGTAATGAACTATACTTTGATTCGTACATGCTATGGTTTGAATGTAAAGATCCATATGCCCTGAATGGTCTCTAGTATCTATACTGCCATCGCAATCGTTTATGGGGAGACTTCACATGAATTCACTTCCTTTGGATGCTACTTGCACTCCACATCTTCATGTCTCTAAATGCTACTGATAAAACTACAAACTCATTTTCACTTTGGCAATATTTTTCTACTTCTCCTTACATTCACATATATACCTATAAAATTGTTTCTGCATCATCTTGATTAACACCCCTGCTCTCCTTCAAAGGATTTCCATATACGGTGTCATGTTATTCAAATTTTGAGTTTCACATCAAGTTTCTACTTTCTATTTTCGCTGCCCCTGCACTTTTCCACCATCCAACTGCTTCATCTTCACCCTTCTTCCTCTCCCGATGTTTCTCTCCTTCCAATATGAATCCTTCAAAATATCCCCTTTGGCATTTCCATCGTACATTTCATGTACGATTGCTAGTAATATCCCAATATGTTGGTACAATTATATAATAAAAACATATAGATACAAAGTTTTTCAATCAAATGAAACACAAGTAGATTCAAGTTTAGATAGTAAAATAACCTTCTTAAATTGTTTAATTTGCAAACAAGAAACAAGCTTGCAGATACAAGATCTTATAATTCATTTTTCTTGTCCCAAGTGATCAATGTATGTAGATATAAGGAGATTTACAAAAATTATCTAACAACATTATTTTTAATATCTTATAAATTAAAAAGTGTCTCTTAAGACAAATGGATTTTTGAAATCCTTCTAATAAATATTTTAGCTATAACAAAGTGATTGAAGTATTTCTCATTTTGTATACCTTTTGAAGCGGTAGAATATAAAGGATTTGTCAGTGGAAATGTTGTTTATGAGATATATAGAATTGAATAGAGGAATGGTATAACACATGGTAAAAAATAATCGAGAGCTTGCAATGAAAATACCCTAATAAAAAATAATGAGTGCATAAGAGATCGTATGACTTAGCTATGTACTCCACAACCTATATTTAATAATTCTATTCATGATTCGTGAACCTAAAATTCCTAATAGTAGAGTTGATAAGCTCTAGTATCTACGGAACATATGGTTTGAATATAAATACAATTACATGTAAAAATTCAAATAAAATGCATATGGTGGTGGATTCACCTAGAAATTTGAGTTACGAGACTTGTATTCTTCATATCAGTTGCAAACCCTGTTAAGATAATTAGGCTCGTATAGGTAGTGACGATGTGTAGTTTGGAGAAAAGGGGCAAGGTGTACTTACTGTTAGTATATCAGTTGTTTACATTCATACACACCTATGAACTGTTTACATCCACACACTCATAACTCAATAAACAATTGTCATTATGATCTTAGCTATATTTTATGTTTACATTCAATGAATATAGGGATCATGTTTCTTATTTCTTTGTTATAATATAAATCTTGTTAGTTTTATATAAGGTTTGAGGTAGTGAGCATTACAACTAATATTAACAATAGAAAAGAAATCAACATAATAATCCTTGATTTGAGCTTAATAATATGTGATTTGAGGTGTTGAGTAATCTATACAAGATTATATAGTCCCTAAAATTTACAATTAGATCAGATTTTCATACACATTATTATTAATATTAATATGAAAAACAAAAAGTGAGTATCACAGTTTAAAGTTTTCTATGGCAGGAAGTTTTGAGTGTTATAAAAAGGTTTCTAATTTAATGGGCACTGACCTTTTAACTTTAAAGGCTTAAATATAGTATATAAATCATTTTAGTTTTTTTTAAATATATATATTTTTTATTATTTAATTGAAAAAATATGTTTCATGATTTCCAGAATGAATTATAAAAAATAATTTTATCATTTACCATTTACTAGCAATCACATGTGTACAATGCAATGTGAATGCCAAACGGTATATGTTATTTGTTTTAGAGGGATAGTTATTACTTTTGTAGTTGATGTTGGTAATGGGTGTGATTGATTTTGTAAGTGTAGAAATATAGATGAATTATTTCACTTAAAGGTTCTATCTCTACATTTTAGATTTGTTACAAATTCATATATATACATTTGCAAATCTTATATCATGAGTGGTAGCGTTTTGTAGAGTAGTTTATTTGAACTAAACATGAATACATGAAGACTTCCGTATATTTGCAAGGTTTGTGTCAATTTTCATTGGCAGATGGCATACATTTGACATATCGGGCTACTCTTGCTTTAATGTTGCATATTAGCTAAACATTGCAACCATTAATATGTAAATGCTTTCTGTAGTCTGCAACTATAGTTGTAAATAATATTATGAAAAATTGGTTACGTGACTATTAATAAATATACCATAGGCATACACTCTTGTCTGAATTCAAAAGAGTAAACATAATATTATGAAAAACTTGTTATGTGACTATTAATAACCATACCATATGCATACACTCTTGTTTGGATAATTAATCCCCAAGCCATTTTAATTGGCAATTGTCTTTAATTCCCTCTTAAAATAGGGGGTATTAGAATATGTAACAATTTGGAGGGATTCCAACATGGGTCATTATATCCATCAATTTTGACAACAAATAAAGGTATTGTTGGTGGTGGCATTGTTGTGTTGTAAACAATTTCGGTGATTATTCCTATAGCACCATTTACAAAGCCCGCGTCAACCCATAAATTAGCAATAAGCATGATTTTTGGTTGTTTCTTGCTACTATTGTGCCCATTTTGTAGCAATTTGAAAATTTATTTATGTAGCAATTGGACTTCAAATTGTTCAGTTATAAAAGATTGAGTAAAACTAACAAAAATCATAACATAATCCAGTTTATATTCCAGTAGATTCCATGTGCAATTTTATTCAGATAATTCTACTTAAACGAGTACCGATCTTGCATATAACCTTACCTTTAGAGTGGATTGGATTTTCAGCCAATGCAATAACTCTTGATGTTATTAAGCTATTTGTGATTTTTCCACAATTGTTCTTGCTTTTAACATAGTTTGATAATGATCTAACTGAATGCCACATAACATGACCGGGTAAGGGTTTGTGTCAATTTTCATTGGCAGATGGCATACATTTGACATATTAGGTCACTCTTGCTTGACTGTTTCATATTAGATAAACATTGCAACCATTAAGATGCAAAATCTTTATGTAGTCTGCAACTATAGTTGTAAATACTATTACGAAAAATTGGTTACGTTTAATAAACATACCATAGGCATACACTCTTGTCTAAATTCAAAAGAGTAAACATTATATTATGAAAAACTTGTTATGTTACTATTGATAACTATACCATAGGCATACACTCTTGTCTGAATTCAAAAGAATAACATAATTTCTATGGTTACCACACAAGTATTGCTTGAGAGAATACAACTTCAAATCAAATGTGAATTTTACATATCAAGTTTGTGGGAAAGCTTCAGATATTATGTATGTACTGGCATGCAAAAAAGATAGTCATTAAATTACTAAACAAAATTTTGAAAGAAAAGATGGAATTCTAGCACATGTTATGATTCATAATATAAAAAACATAGAGGTTAGATGGTCCTTGATCAAAATGATGTTCAAACACGTGTTTTGAAAATATTTTTGATGGGCACATAACTTTGTAAATACAATGCAAAATCAACAGAAATTTCCATAAAGGCTTCAATAAATTGGTATCCTCCAAACAAAGAGCTACGATGTTCATCATATTTAAGGCACCATGAACTTTCACCACAAACACTCTTCTAGAAGCCAGGATTTCTCTTTATATCTGACAACAACAATTAACGTAGATCACATACATCCAAACCTTGATTTTCACTCACCTTCACTATATACTTAATGATATGGCGAAAAAAATCTAACCATGTTGAGTAGCTTCAGTCAATCTTTACTGATGAATATATTTTACGCACAAATCAGAAGCATCCATAGAATCCGATTGTACCAATCAATACAAAGAAAGCATATGATATGATCATCATGTAGCCAAAGTAGAGAATTCTTGAAACAAGCTTAGTATTCTCCAGTTTGGTGAAGAAGTAGAATATCACATATAAAAACAAATCGAGTACTGATCAGCCTGAATTCAGATATACTCTCCACCACCAATGGTAATCTTCACTGCACAAATGGAAGTAACAGAGAATAATAGTGATCTCAACACAAGTGACCAGAAGGATAAAACATACAATGAACGGGAACCCAAAGATATAATAAAATTGGTTCAGCCATATAGAAGTAAGAATGAAAAACAACTCAATGACCGTCGCACCAAAAGCTTGAACTAATGGTGGAGAGGGATCTCATCATGTTAATTAGTTGCTACGCCAATACCCTCCTGCACGATGGAGCCGGGTATACACCCAATCAGGCCCAACTCATTCAAGAACATGACAAACTCATTCAAATGGGGTCTCTAAAGTCCAAGTCACATGCCCTTGTAGCAAGTACTAGCAAGGGAAAGAAGACTGAAAAGAAGGAAGAAACAAAGATCAACCTAATTAGGATCTAATTTTTTGATCTTAATTAATTTTTTGTAATTAATTAGATTTAATTTAATTAAATCTATTTTTTATTAATTACAAATTAATTTGCTCTCATTTATGGTCTAGTAACTTAAAAATCGACATCTAAATAATCTTTTTGTCGTTTTTAAAAAATCTCCAATAGCTCTAAAATAATAACATTGGGCGTTTCCAAATGTTAAAATTTAGGTGTTATTGGCATTTTTTTCTCTAATCGTGCACTCAAGTGTGTAGTGATACTTCAACACCTATTTTCCTTTTGAGCTCCTTTCCAGTGTTCTAAAGTCTATATGAACTCCTTGAGTTCTCAAACCTTGTATTTCACCCTTATTATTGCTTGCGACTAGTGAACGTGTTCGCCAAAGTCTGTAGTAAGGGGGTTTTTCATTTGCAACGTGAGACACTTTTTCTCACAGCTCTAAGATTGACTTTCACCTCCTTCCTTGTTTTTTACTTTTGCTTGTTTACGGTGTCCTTATTTGTTGCACTCCTTGGAAAATTGTTGTGTTTTCCTCTCTTGCGCGTTATTACGCTGATTGCAAGACGATTTGCCAAGTGTTTCAAACTACACACATGGACCTGATTGTAATCAACACACTAAACTATACAGTGCCGAAAGTAGGGGGTTGTTATTATTGTCTTGGGTGGTTGTGTTTCTTTTTTGTATTTCTTTCTCTCTCTCTCTCTCTCACTATAGATGTTCTTTCAATTCCTTTGCTTATGTCATTTAACTTCTCCAAATGGAGATCGAAAATAATAATGAAACTAAGGGGTAAAGGGTTACTCCGCATCACCATGGGAACTGAAACTAAACTAGACGAAGAACTTAAAAAATCTAAGTGGTTAAACCGTAGTGATGAAGCTTTAGGTATTCTATGCATGTTTGTTTCTCCTAACTTGCTCTTAGACATTGAGGCGTTCTGAAACACCTAAATCTGCGTGGAAAACGTTGGATGTGATGTTTGGAGAACTAGATGACATGAGAGTGCATAAGTTAGAAAACAAACTACTAGGGTTAAATCCTAGTGACTTTGAAAACCTACAAGCTTTCTTCTCAAAATTTGTTCACATTAGATTGTTGTTAAAGGGATGTCAAGTAGAGAAGAAAGATTCTCAACTGATCTTGTCAATTCTCTCTAAGCTAGGTCCTAAATATTTTCTCTTCATGTTAAATTTCTATGCTATAAAAGCTGCTTTGGGCCATGCTTGGATTATGCCCTTCTTTGATTGTTTTTCGTCCCAACTCATTCGAGAACAAGACAAACTCATTCAAGAACAAGACAAACTCATTCAAATGGAGTATCTCAAGTCCAAGTCATATACCCTTGTAGTAAGTACTAGCAAGGGAAAGACGAATGAAAAGAAGAAAGAAAGAAAGGATCAACCTAAGGAAGAAACCAATACCAAATGTAAAAATGACACAAACACTTCAAATTATGAGCCTAAGGACATAGAAAAGAAAGTTTTTGTGTTCCTATTGCAAGAATTTTGGTCACAACGAGTACCCCTTTTTTCATAAACATATTGATCACTTATCTCATTTACTTGAGAAGAATAAAATAAGTGTTCCCGAATTCATATAACAAAATGCTCTGAAGGCCAAGTCATTCTACTGTAAAAGGTTCTAAAAATGATAAGAAGAAAGGAAAGGCCGTTGTAGCTAGAGTTACTCCTTCATCGATGTGGATTATAGATTTCGGTGCCTTGCACCACATGGGTTCCTTTGCATGTTGAGTTCTCCAACATCAAACCTTGTGGAATGTCCCAAATCATGATGGGTAATGACACGATAATGTCAGTTTCTGGTAGTGGATCGATAGAGATGGATGGGGGGAACATTTAACCACAGTGTTGAGTGTTCCTGATCTCTCTACCAATATCCTATCAGTTTACCAAATTACTCACCTTGGTGAAGGAATGTGAGTGTAATTTAGTCCTAACTCGGTGATTATTCATGAGCTTAATGATGACACTACAATGGTTGAGGGAAAGGTAGATCACCATTCATGGTTGTACACCTTCTCCCACTTTACTTATGATTCTACACTCACTACCTTGCTCGCTCATGCAAATAAGGTTAGCAAGCTATGGCATGAGCATTTTGGACATCTAAATTATCACTACCTTGAACAATTGAGCCAAAATGAAATGGTCAATGGGTTACCTTTCGTTAAGTTTTCTAAAGGTCTTTGTGAGGGTTGTACCCTTGGAAAGCATCCTTAAAATAACCTTTGATAAAGGAAAAGCCTGGAGAGCTACTCATCCCTTGGATTTTGTTCATAGCGATATTTCTAGTCCATTTACTTCTCCCTTGTTTACTAGAGTTTTTTATGTGCTAACCTTCATTGATGACTTTTCATGATATACTTGGGTATATTTTCTTAAGCTTAAGTCTAAAGTCTTTGAAAATTTTCAGGACTTTAAGGCTGTTGCTGAGAAATAGGTAGAATGGTCTATCAAGGTTCTTTGAACTAACAATGGAGGTGAATATGTAAATAATAGGTTCACGGATTTATATACTTCTGAAGGGATCTCTTTGTAGGATACAATTTCTTATAGCCCTTCGCATAATGAAGTCACAAAAAAAAAACTGTACTCTAAAGGAGATGGCCTCTTGTATGATTCATTCGAAGTCTCTTCCTCTGCGGTATTGGGCCGAAGTAGTGAATTGTGCAAATTACATTTAGAACCATGTTCCACACAAGGCAGTAAGAGGGATGACACCCTTTGAATCCTGGTTTGGATGTAAGCTTAATGTTGATCACTTTCGACTCTTCAGATTCAAGGCTATGGCTCAAATTCCCAAAAAGAAACATAAGGACTTGGAATCACAATCCAAACCTTGTATCTTTGTAGGGTATCCCAATGGTGTGAAGGGATATCGACTGATGAATCCTATTTCTCATGAGCTGTATATTGAGAGAAGTGTTAATTTCGACAATTCTTCTTCGACTTCTACTTCTCCAACTATTGAGGTTCTTCAGCTCATTGATTCAGATTCTGACTCATCAGATGCTGATGTTGTTAAGTGTGGTCCTCTTCCTAATCCTCCTGACCATTAGATCTCTGAGTATTCTAATTTTGACAGTAGTGATGACAAGGACTATGTCCCTTCTCACTCAAGTGAAGAATCTTCCGACTCTGAGCCTGATCCTCCTGGTCTCCTTTGGGATAAGAAAAAGTTGCAAAGCGCTAGAGATTTAGTTGGAGATACTTCAGATATGAGATGTACTCACTCAAATTTTGTTAGACCCCACTCTTTCTTGGCCTCAGCTTCTAATCCATAATCTTTCTGGGAGGCTTCTGGTATTCTTGAGTGGGATTTTACCATGGATGAGGAGTACTCCTCTCTCATGAAGAATGATACTTGTGATCTCACCCCTCTTCCAAAAGGAAGAAAAATTGTTGGGTTTAAGTGGGTGTTCTGAACAAAGTATGGAGTAGATGGAAGATGCCAAAAATTTTAAAGAAAGATTAGTAGCTAAGGGTTTCTCCCAGATAGATGGGGTTGATTATACTAGAAACATTTGCTTCGGTTGTGAAGATGACTTCTATTCTACTGACCTTAGCCATTACCGTAGCATTGAATAAATGGAAAGTCCATCAAATGGACGTTAAGAGTGCCTTTCTTCATGGTGACCTATAGGAAGAAATCTATATAGAACAACCTTTGGGTTATGTCCAAGATCCCTCCCTTGTTTGTAAGTTAAAAAAGTCTCTTTATGGTCTTAAACAAGCCCATCGGGCTTAATATGCTAAGATGGACTCCTTTTTACTTATATAAGGGTTTACAAGGTGTCACTCTGATCCAAATGTTTATATTCTATGGCAAGATGAATTCATACTTATTCTTGTTCTCTATTTTGATGACTTGTTGATCACAGGAAGCTCTTTCTCTATTATTGATTCTATGAAGATTGCCTTGTCTAAAAGGTTTTCCATGACTGACTTAGGTCTACTTCATTACCTCCTTAGGATCCAGATTTTCACAATCTGACTTGGGAATTTTGATTTTACAACCTAAGTATGCTCTTGATTTGCTAGCTCATTTTTAGATTTTTAATTACAAGTCTTATCCTACTCCTTTTATTTCTAGGGTTAAGCTTGGTTTCAGATTTCTCTACTCCTTTGGTTGATGGTAATCTTTATCGAATAGTTGGTGGGGAGATTGATTTACTTGACTCACACTCGACTATATTTACCATATGATATTGGGATCATGTCCAGATTCATACAGAAGCCACATGAGCTACATTAGAAAGCAGCTAAACATATCCTTAATTATGTTCATGGAACTTATGGTGATGGCATTCACTATCATGGAGGAGTAGATATCGACTTGATTGGGTTCACAGATCCTGATTAGGTTGACGAATTAGATCATCGGAAATCTGCTTCTGGCTATAGTTTTTATCTTAGTTTGGGTCCTATTAGTTGGTCTAGCAAGAAGCAAAATGCAATTGCAATATCATCTGCAGAGGCAAAATATAGAGGAGTAGTTAACACTACCACAAAAGCTATTTGGTTATATGGTATTCTGACAGAGTTTGGCATCCACCTTTCGGCAGCCTACCATTATCTTTTGTGATAACATGAGCACAATCTCCATTTGTAGAAATCTAGTTCAGCATCAGCAGAATGAAGCACATTGAGAACTATATGCCCTTTATACGTAAGCTTATTCATGATGGCATCATTGACATTTAATACATTCAGACAACTGATCAGATTATAGATTTATTTACCAAGCCCTTCACTGAGATGAAGTTTCTTCACTTATGGTATCTTCTTGGGGTGGGGTCTTCTGCAGTTGTTCATCTCCTTCGAGGCTATGTAGTCCTTCTTATGTTCTTCTTCTTCTAGAAATATTGTGTTTGTATATGGGCACCTTATCAGGGCTTTAGTTGTTCCGGGCCCCATTGACATGTCTTTCTTAGTTTTTTAGGACTGTATTCTTCTTTCAGTCTGACTCATCATAGCTATTATCCCAACTTCGATGAAGGGGGGTGTTGGTGTGAGTTATCCTATGTGTCCTCCTCACATTTTGGAAGGTCACCTCACATGGGTTAGGTTTAGGGTTTACTATGTGAGTATTACACTAGGGTTACTCAGCACCATATATGTACCCTTTTACTTTTCATTTATGAGCATGCCAAGACACTCCACTGTCTTTTCTCTTAGGTGCAAGGTTTGTTCTATTATGTAAGATTGTTCATTTGTTGATCGATTGTTACTTGTGATTACATTGGAGCCATTATCGATTTAACTAGAGTACAACTTGATCGTGGAGCACAGTTTCCGATACGATCCGTCAACTCTTTCAGATGCACCAATTAGTATGGAAAAAATGGGTTGCATATACCAAACCTGTTCTAGAATTTGTCTGGGAATTTTGTTTATTTTCACTGGATCGTTAATTGCAAGTTTCTTATACCCAAAGTAACTGCCAACAAAAACCAAGGGTGCAGAAATTCCAAATCATAAAAAGCCTAAGGAAAACATTGTTCCAAAGAGTAAAACACCAAATGATTTTCACCCCATATCAATGCATTCAGTATGAAAAAAATGCCAAGAAAAACAAAAGCAATCTTCAGTGTATTTTTTTTCCATTATGTGCCCTTGAACATTTTATATAAATGAGCTGAAGATTAGCCAAAAAATAAACCCATGAACACCCACAATAGAACCATAACAAATCTGCACTGAGCTAAACAATGTGCATTGTAATTGTACTGCCACTGTAGTTTTTTCAATGTCTGTCACAACAATATTTGTTGGACCTGCCTCTTAAGAACGTATTATCTTTGTTGAATCCGTAAAGCAAATTAAATTGCAAGCATCCAATCAAACCATCTGATGTATTTGTTGCCAGATAATCTAGGGGCATTCTTAGAGGGAAATTTTTAGAACATAGAATGTTCACAAATATTGTGTTTTAGCTACTTAGATTTGTTGATTGCACAAAACTGGGGAAAAAGATAATGTGCAGAGTAACTAAGAATGATTTACAAATTATGTCAGAATATAATTATGTAGTGGATAAAAATGAAAATCTAAGTGCCAGTGAGTGCATTCAGTTGAGGTAAGCATGGTCATAATTTGGACATTTGGTATAAAAATAAATAGAGAAAGCTCAGAAAGAAGAGGTTGGGAAGAATCCGCTTTGTCCTCCAATCCATGATGACTTATATAGAATTAAAAGAAACAAAATATGATCCCAAGACGACTTACAAATTGGGTTGAGAACATCTTAAAAGCCACCTTGATAGATGAAGATGCTAAAGGAAAGGATGAGAAGACCACATTTACCTCTAATAAGAAGGCCCCAAGGAAGTAAACTATGAAATGTAGGTCAAATAAATAAAGAAGAATTACAGTAAACCATGTCTATGGATCCCAATGATGAATCTAAGAACTTTGTGGTAAGGAACAACAAACAATATAGGGTTCAACAACAGATGGAGGCATAAGAATAAGATATTGTTCCAGAAGAAAAGCTTGCTAAACCCACACATCACAAGAAAACAGAAAACACTCCTGTCAGGACTATAGGCTATAAGTATTGACCGAGGACTATGAGGATATCAGGAGGATCCTGTAGATGTAAATCACTCAGATTGATCATATATGACCATGTCTTGAATGTGTATCCCGACTCCCAACAATCCCAAATCAATTAGTTCATTAAATTTTGGCAACAGAGCTACCTACGCAGTACTTACCCCTTTACTTAAATCTCTTGTATCATGACCAGGCTTCACAATTTTTGGTGTTCATTGCGCATCACAAGTATGTTGTGGTCTTCTTTCAATGCGCTTATTAATATGATAATTCTAGTAGTAGAATCTTGATTTTTTCCCAGGTCTGGCTACAGTTTCTGAACATTATTGTCTAATAATTCAAGCGTAGGGTCATGAATTTCTTCCTGCAGAATTATCTGTGGATAAGAACAAAAAAAAGAAAAAATTAGTGGAAAATCCATACCTACACAATTGAAACAAGGGCTAAAACCTTAAAAGTATTAAGTCCATCTGCTACAATCATTGTTGTACAAGAAATCATTCATCCATATCTAACATACATTTATATTAGAGCACTTTTAACTGCATAAGAATTTATCACCCTATTGCATTTGGTGAAACGTTGCCAGGGCTTTCTCGGCATATCCATTTATGATGTAGCCTACAATCATTATTGTCCAGGAAATGACACCTTTTTCAGAAATGTCATCAAAAACTTTATGACCATCCTCAATATTTTAACAATACATGTCTATTAGTGAATGACACATCAACGAATTGGACAAGAAACCACATTTGATTGTATGAGCATGGATTTCCTTACCGTGTTGCAGAGATGCTAAGTCTATACATGTGAGCATAATTTTTACCATGGTGATCAGATTGGGTTTCATACCATCATGAATCTCCATGCCCTATCACAGGTTCACCAAGATTCCATAAGCCTTCATAGTGTTGATTTCAATTTGACTGGCTGCATGCTACTACATATCAGTAACCTAAGGTAATCTCATTCTTCAACTGATCTAATTCCTTGCCCGAGAAACCAAGAAAGAACCTTATTGTTTTTGTCGCATTCTTGTGTGCTGGGAAGCATAGTGTGGCCATGATTAATTGATGGTGTAAGCAAGTGCTCGATTTCGCAACTAACATGTTCTAATCAATAAACAATGGTAAATAGAATATCAATAAAATTATGCTCTCAATCACACAGTTACAAAAAAAATTAGACTTGAAACTACTCATAAGGTGTCAATGATTTTATTGTTGAGGGCTTCTCTTCCTGAGTTACTCTGGAAATATATATTGTTCAAATTTTGTACCCACGGTGTAGGTGGATTAGCAAGGCCCAATATTTTAAACTAGGAGATTTAGTTTGATACAGTTAAGAAAATTTACAATATTATATATATATATATATATATATATATATATATATATAATCGAATCACGAAAATGACAACTATGCTCTCAGCTATCTACCATATACAACGAGGGCATCTCATTTACAATCCATTTTGAATTAATTTACAAACTCTCATAGCAGCTAATGACCAAAAATGAAAATCTTGCAGTAGAGCTTAGTCAAAGTTCTCGTGCCAGCACCCATGAAGATAGGGAAAACCCTTTTGCCAAGTAATACTACAGTCAAATTAGTGTGCCTTTACCATTGGCAGGGATTGTGCCAGTTCCTCCTGTGAGAAACTATTGCACATCCACCTATTAAAGATTGCACGCTGGGGGTGGGAATCTATATGATGGAAAAGTGACAAGCGAGCATGGGAATCTACAAGTAACTTTTCCTTGCACCCGACTTCTCGAGGTCGTGCTAAGACAGCCTGGTGGGGATGGAATATGCGTGGGGTGCAGACAAACTAGTTAGGCAATCTTATGTCTTCGACGTCACACTAATGGAATCTACGAATCTAAGGCAAAGAAGGCCCTCCTAACCTGAACTGGCATGATAGATCATTTCAGCGAGGATGATAGCTCAAAGGCTCCAATCAATATTGATCTCTGGCATGATTCGATCTATATGTTACGTGGAATACGTGGAAGATAGACCTATGGGATGCTTCGTAGATATTCCCCGACAGGGTCATGAAAATGGATGATGGATATATAGTGGATTCTATGGGTGATTCTCTAGTCTAGTCTAGAAATCCTTAGCTTGATTAGCTGCTACGTCTAGTGAGGATAGTTGTGTGATAATGGTTGGTGGAAGTGGAGAGGATCTAAATACTAATGTGCGTAAACCAACATCAATGTCTGATTGACCTGTGGGATCGTTGGGTTGTGGGACCTATGGATCACAACCATAGGTTGTGGTCGTTGTGGGCCTCCTATGGTCATGTGCAGAATCAATCCCTAATCCCTAATATCTAGTAGTCGTATGCCTTTTCGGCCTCTATGTTTAGAACTAAAAGTTGCGCAATCTTCTCAGAGTACCTTACAGGCGTTTTGGCAACTTGAATTCTTAAGCTAGTGTCTATGTCAATGAGGATGTCTCCTGCATCTGGCTGTGGGATCAAAGGATCACAACCGAACGTTTTCTCTCTTTCAAGCCCTTCTACAGTCATGCGGATATCTATTTAGGGAAATCTGTAGTTTGGCTGGTTTGACCAAAATGTATGTGCTTTGTCATCTTCTATGTTTAATCCTCTTAACTGTGAGATGATTTCTTGTAGGTCTGTTGTTGTTCGGAAGACCTAAATTCGAAGATTATGGTCTATGTCAGTTTATTGCTGCAACAAAATTGGGTTGAGGCACGATTGGCTCGAATACGTATTCTCTGGGCTCCCTAGGTCCCGTGATTGTCATACAAAAGAAACAATATAAATCTAACTAAAACAAAGTAAACTAATTATGTAAAGTATATCCACAGCATATATAAATTCTCTATTTTGTATTTTTGACAGAATATTTAACAGAATTAAGATAACAACTATTTAATAGAATTGAAAGAGCAATTATTTAATATCTAGAAAATGACAACTAAGCTAATAACATAATTTAAAACAAACAAAGTAGCCGAGTATAGCTACCTACCTATGTAGTTGTGAATCTATTCTGAATAACCAAATAACTGATCTAATCTATTTGAAATACCCCGATCTTACCTCAGAAGTGAGGAATGAATCATAGTTTCTCAAAAACTATCAATCCCCACAGCTTCCCTTGGAAATATCGAAAGTGAGATTAACTGAAATGAAATGATTCACTACTCTATTTGATATGTTTTAACTAGAACTTTGATAGCTTGAACCTAGATTTTGTCAGAACAGTGGCGAATCCAATTGTGTGTGGCTTTTTCCCCTCAGTGTGGTCTCCTCGTTCCTTCGTGCTCACGTGAATCTAGAAAAGCGTGTAATGCTAGCATCAACAGAAGTAGGTATTGGAACAATGGCAGCTTTGGATGTAGACTAAATACAATGTGAGTAGGAGAGGGATAGCGCAAGAGAACAGAGCTTGGCTTATGTAATTCCTAGTGGGATTTATTGCGAGTCATGTAACACAAAACATCCAGAACCTGAAACTATCCTTCTTGACGAACAAAACCTGTAACTCTAATGGCTTCAGACTGAAAATGAAACTATCCTACCTCAATTGATTGTATGAAATAGTAATAACACTAGAACAAGAAGATCATGTGGCTTCTAAATAGCAAAATAAGACTAACTATGCATGCAACAAATGAAAACTATTGAATTCCTAAGCAAGAACTGAAAGACTAAACTATTGCAATGAGAGGATGAGAGGCAGTTTTTGAGGGGCCATTTGCTTGTAATCAAACCAGCTATTTATAGAATTCCCATTCACCCAAAGGTAACTCCAACTAGGACTCTTTTACTATAAACAATGAAGAAACACTATTCTAGGGAACCAAAATCATAAATACAAGCAAAAACGGATGAGAAAAGCTAGGTAAAAGTTGAAAATTTATGTGATTCACGTGTTAAAAGAAGTGTGCTGGAAAATGTGTGAAGGACCACTGCCCTGAGCAGGGTGGTGGTTACAGGACCGCCGCCCTGCCTGGGCGGTGGTCACGAGACCGCCACCCGGTGGTCACGATGGTCACCCAGGCAGATTTCATCATTGAAGACCAAAATGCAAAGGAAAAGAGGGGGAAAGAGTAAAACAGAGCACACAGAGGCTAAGCGGGGCATGTGGGATGTTAATGTACACTTAGAGAGCTTTTCTGGATCCTAAACACCTTACGAGGAGACCTGTATCATCATTGGGGCATGTGTAACATCGTTCTGGCAGCACAGTACCCTTACAATTTTGGGTACGTACATATTACCCCCCTCGGAGAAGCATTTTAGCCATGAAGAGGTGTAAAACGGTGGGTCCGAGTATGGCGGTCCCTGAAATGGGAAATTAGAAATTATACCTGACACGTCCATGTGTCAAAATGATGCCATCCAAAATTCTGCTACCTGCAAAATGAAAAGAAGACTCAAGTGCAGATAGATAAAATAAGATGAAAAATAAATACTAAAATAATATGAAGTGAGGACTTACCATTTGTGCGTGGGGATAAGAACTTACCTCCATCGGTGCTCCAAACCTACGAAAAGAGGCATCCAAGATGAGTTCAAAATGCTATATATATAAAAATGGGCCCATTTTCCTATTCATTTGTATGTGTTGATTTGATTGATTTTGAGCTCTGGGACCCACGGTGACGGTTTTTGACGAGAGTATAGTCGAAACGTTCGTGATGAGATAGTGATCATGCCTCCATGAGTGGAACATCGACCCGCGAGATCTCAGGTTAGTTCTTCTCGATTTACCGTTTTTATACCTAAAATGTAAAAATGATGAAATCTTCGCCATGGGGGGGGGTAATTTTTGAAATTTTTAGTTTTAAATGTGTCCTTAGGGGGGACGCCTAATGGGTAGGCTCTCATTTTAGTCAAAATGGTCTTTTTTTATGTTTTTGAGTGTTTTTTAGGGCACGTGACCCATTTGAAAAATGCGGGACACGACGGCCGCCCTGAGCAGGGTGGCAGTTATAGGACCGCCACCCTTCAAAGCGGCGGTTATGGAACCGCTGCCCTGCTCAGGGTGGTGGTCCTTTACAGAACACTAAAATAACATTGTTTTGAACCCATTTTTTCATTTTTAGTATTCTCATATATTTTAATGATTTTTCCAATGTGATTTTGGTACTTACTCTTTTTTTTGCGTGTTTTTGTGTGTTTTGCAGAAGAAGGAAGAGTACATCAGATGGAGCCGTGAGAGAGAGTGTGATTGGCTTCCAGCAGTGTTGGATGCACTTTCTCAGGCCGAGCAAGATACTCTTCAGAGGGCCAACATATTACGTATATCACGGGTTCCTCATGTCGCACCTTCTAGTCACATACTATGTGACCTGTTTTCATATTGGGATGTTGATCGGAACACTTTCTGATTTCCAGGAGTCAGGGGTGAGTGGACTATCACCCTGGAGGATGTCTACCACATCTTGGGAGTCCCGATCATCGGGAGATGGCTTACACTTGAGACAGTGGGGTCACGGGCTTAGATAGCTCAGTGGGCTACATATATGGGAGACACAGTTGTCTCCACTGGTTCGAAGAAGGGGGTGAGGGTCCGTTCCATTCCTAGCTTGCCTATCCCTTTGATTCGTCAGGCCATTATGGGGATCCTTACCTCGAGATTGATCAGGGACAAGGGAGGGGACACCTTACTCTACTGCTGGTCCCCTATTATTGCACAGATTGAGGCACATGGCCGGATTTATGCCTAGGGAGCCGATATACTTGGGACCACCTACCATGACCTATACAGGGTGGTCCGCTTACAGGGATAGTCTTTGAGCCATCAACCCTGGTTATGAGCTGGGTCTATGAGCGTATCATCCCCTATGGGAGAGGCGTAGAGGTCAGGATCCCAGAGCTATGAGGGAAGCCAGATGGACAGAGATGTCGGTGCTTAGAGCACCCCACCAGCCAGTTGCCTCCCTGACTACTGATGATATGGAGGCCACACCTTATCAGGCCATGGTAGGGTTGTGGGGTGAGGAGACCCTCACTTTGATTTCCTGCTCTACTATAGGGCAGCTTGTGGACAAGATGGGGAAGGTAGAGACACACCCTTTTGATCGAGTGCCTCAGTAGTTTGGCCTTGCCTATGTTGGTATGCTTCCCCTAGTGGTGTCAGTGTTCAGATCAGTTTGGGAGGCTAGGGGAGGTCCTAGAGGCTGGGGTTGGACTGTTGTTACTCCTGGCATCCCTATTGCAGCTAGGTGGGTGGTACGTGCCTGAGAGAGAGTCGGTGCTCCTCAGGCACCTTTACTTCAGATTGCCGTCGGTCCTGCCCATAGCAGTGATGACCCTATTGATATAGACTCTGAGTCTGAGGAGTTCACAGGGGGAGACAGAGGAGGAGGAGCTAAGGACATGGAGGTTAGCGAGTTGGGTGGAGAGGAGGATAGCGATCCCGAGTGGCATGACACTTAGGAGATCTTACAGGCTGAGAGGGCAGAGCAGAGTGCGGAGAGGGTGACTCTAGTCTCAGAGGAGTTTCCCTCTCAGGACCTAGGCAGGGAGGATGAGTCCGTAGTAGGACGCTATGTTGCCCCAGACACAGGAGGAGGACATCAGTCAGTGGTGGCATCTGTGGTAGGTGCTGATCCTAGGGATCCCTCTTGGAGGCCCAAAGATCCGAGTGAGTTGTCACTCTTCTTTTAATATTTGTTTTTAGCTAGGATTGCCTTAGTTGCTATCTCTCCTTTTGTTCATTTTTGTTTTTATCTTTTGATTATTTCTAATTTGTCTTCTTCTTTGCTTGTAGAGACTACTGATGAGTGGCGAGACTTGATTCACCGGGTATGTACTGATACCTTAATGCTCCCCATGGAGAAGACTCATGCCGAGTTGTTCGGTGGATGCGGGGGAGCCTTCAGTAGCTGGTAGGCATAGTGATGTCTTTGCCCTTATCTGGCACGTGGCCAAGATGGTGACTTCCCTCTATACTGAGTTAGCTTGGGTATAGGACTGTAGAGCACCTGATGAGGAGCCACTCTCATAGCGAGGCTACAGCTACTGTTCAGGACTGTGAGCCTTTAGTGCACTCAGAGCGCCTGGCGTAGCCGGAGTCCTAGACGTGGTCATGCACCTTCAGAGGGATCTCATAGGGGTTGAGAGGCCACTTGGCTCTTTTTGTAGTGACTCTTGTTAGATTGTTTATATGATCATTTTGTATTTTCTAGGCTCATTGAGCGTTTTGACCATGCCTAGCGCATGATGGCATTGTACATAAAACTTGATTATATATATATATATATACTTCTATTTGGATCAGACTCTTGGTGTCTAGGATTTTGTGATTCATTTCCACATGTATATTAGATGCTTATTAGAATTCTTGTTTTTATATGCTTTTCAGAATGTATGCAATGGAGAACAAATGATACAAATGCTTTCTTTCCTTTTTGTATTTCATGATGCTGATGTATGATAATGTAGACACAATGTGATCTTGAACTTTAGTTTCTATAAGCAATTTTCTGGTACTTCATATTTGTTTTGACAAAATGTGATGATAAATTGATATGATGAGTAGATGAACTTTCCCCACTCCTAACTCCACGCAACTAGTAAGATGCGAGGGCTCACCACCGAGAGCTAGAAAGGGCACAAGCTATGAGGTGTGTTGAAATGATAACGATGGGAGATAGACAAAGAGTTGGTGGAACCAAATTAGGATGCTACAAACCTACCCTACTCAAGTGACTCCATAGTTTAGAATGTGACTTGCTTTGCAGTTTATCTAGACTTAGATCCGTAGATGGCCACTTGGTTGACAAAATCTAGTTTTCAAGGTTTTGAACTCTCTTGGAATTTTGGACATCTGATTCATTTGTTTTTGACTCAAGATTTCAAAGGTTTATTTGAACTATTTGCTTATGACCTTCAACGTTACTGTCAAGAGGACCCCCTACACCTTGCCCCATGCTACTAGTAAGAAGCATGGGCTTATCACCATGGACAAGGTATAGGTGAGTAAGGGCATTCCCATCCTTTCCCAACCCTACATCACTAGTAAGAGACACAAGTTCATCACCGAAGGTTGGTAGGGCAAGGAAATGTGTAAAAGTAAAATTTTCTGTTTGATCTATATTCGACTTATTTATTTGAGAAAAATGTCAGTATGTTCTTATTTCCAAAGAGATCTATATATGGGATAGATGTGACACCATGAAGCTTCTAGAACAGACCATAGGCAAGACACCTATCCTAGGAAGAAACAAAAGTGAGAACAAGCATGCAGGCCTTGGTATGGCTACCGTTAAGACTTTGTCATATCTAGCTTTAATTGATGAAATGATTCTGAAATAGTTGATGATGTTATGAAAATGAAGAAGTATGATTTGAATGCTTCTGCCAATACCATCAGAAGTTTGTAATGAATTGCTTAAGAATAAGTCCCTTGATCACCAAATTTTATGAAACGAGTGAACAAAATGAACCTATCTAAATGAAGATGCAATGTAGATATAATTATACAAATAGTGCCGATGCTTCATGCATAAAACCGTTTAAGGTGCAAGGAATTGACAGTTTCACAAAATTCCTCACCTTCTAGTGTGCACAAGAGATATGCACCATTTCCGTAGTCCTTCATGACTCGATATGGGCCCAACCACTTGGGCCGGAACTTTCTTCCTTCACTGATTTTCTTATCGATCCAGCTGTCTAGTCTTAGAACTAGATCTCCTTCATATATATCTCATTCATAGTACCCTTTTTATTATACTGTCGGTACATCCAGTCAGCATAGACTCTATGCCACTATTCAGCGTTTAACCTGGCCTCATCTAGGCTTTCTAGTTGAGAGAGATGTGCTTCTCTATAAGCTTCCTCATCCAGAATCCCTTGTAGCGAGATGCAGAGACTGGGTATTTCAACCTCAAGAGGGAGAATTGCTTCTACTCCGAATACTAATGAGAAAGGATTTTCTCCTGTTGGTGTTCTTATTGAGGTTTGGTGGGCCCAAAAGGCTAGATATAACTTTAAATTGGAAATATCGTTTGTTTTCTTTTACGGTATTTTGAGTAGAATAGCTTTCCAGAGAAACTTGTATTCAATGCCTTAACCTATCTGTTGGCTTGAGGGTAATATAGGGAGGCCGTATGATGATTTATTTTAAATTTACTTGCATAGCTCATCGAGACCTCGTGATTCTTAAAGGACGTGCCATTATCTGAGATAATGACTTATGGGACACCGTACCTGTAAATGATCTGATTCAAAATGAACTTGGCGATCACGAGCTTCTGGTACAGTGGTAAGAGGTATAGCCTCTACCCATTTGGTAAAATATTTGGTGGTCGTGATTATGAACTTATGGCCATCCTGTTGACGAGGGAGAGAATTTCCCTATCAAATATAGGCCCCATGTAGAAAAGGGCCATGGATTCAGGATTGGTTGTAGAGCTTATGCCAGGCATGTGAATCTCATGGGAAAATTCTTGGCATTTATGGCATCTGTGTACAAAATCTACTGCATTGTGTTCGAGAGTAGGCCAAAAATAGCCCATTCGATGTATTTTGTGAGTGGTGGTGTCACCGCCGAAGTGGCCTCCACATATTCCACTGTGATATTTGTAGAGAATCTTCTTGGATTCTTCTGTGTCAACACACCTTAGAAGCATTCCATCGAAAGCCTTACGATAGATCACTTGTTCTATAATAACGTATTTAGCTACGATAATGATGGTAACGGTGACCTTCTTTGTTGTGGTGTAGCACCCTCTGGATACGTATGGTCCATGATAAAATTGATAATATCAGTATACCAAGGACATTCAGAGATGAGAGGTCTGGTTTCATATGTAATATATGCATTCATCGGGAAAATCTAGATCTACTAAATCGCCTCCGTCTAACGAAGTTTCAGCTAACCAATCTTCACCATGAGAGCTACCTTGGGTTTACAAAAGTTAATTCAAATTCACCCATTCAGGTTATAAAGCATCCAGCCTTTTTAGACGAATGACCCTTGCGTGAGGAAAGTTCTTAAATTATGCTTTTAAAATGACCCTTGATTTCTTGATTTAGCATGTAATGTCTTAAGCGTTTGGTTGCAAAGACTATGGCAAGGCATTCTCATTCTTCCTACGTATATACATGTTTATAATCGAAACGTTCAGCTAATAAAATAGACTGCACGTTCTCTTTATCATCGTCTTCTTAAGCCAACATGCAGGCTAGCGAGACATCCATTAGCTACCATGAATATAAGATCAAAGGAGATCTGGTCTAGGTGGAATTAACATGGGAGGAGACAGTAAGAAGAATTTAACTGCTGGGAAGGCCTCATGGCATTCCTTTGTCCAAATAATCTAGCAATCCTTTTTCAACAAAATTGATCTATGAATATCAACATGACCTAAGATAGTAGATATATTCTCAGCTTAAGTGAATGAATGTTAGAAGAGCTTTGCAAGAAATGTTTCTAATGCCAAAGTTCAGTCTGATGGTGGGATCATCTCAAGAAAGCCCAGATTTTGGCTGGGATCTACATCGATCCCTCGTGATGATATAACGTAACCTAGGAGTTTCCCTCTGTCACACCAAATACACATTTTTTAGGTTTAGTGTGACTCCGTATTCAATCAAACATGAAAGAATGATTAAAGCACTTCTCAAAGTGATCACAGCGCTTCCTAGCCTTGGCTAATAGTTCATCTACATAGGATTCCATGATTTTATGAATAAGATCATGAAATATGTATGTCATTGCCTACTTGATGAGCTCCAACATTCTTGAGACCGAATGGCATAACAATGTAGCAATAAGTTCCCCAAGGAGTTATAAACATGGTTTTGGCTTGGTCTTGTTTAGATATTCTAATTTGATTATATCGAACGGAGAACCCATCCATGAGGGAAAAGTCAAATCCAGCTGTTGCGTCAATGATAATGACATCTAAGCTCCATCAAAGTGGAGAGTCCAATGTTTATGTCTGGGAAGATGGATGTTGATGTCTCATATCTTGCATATCTATTTCTTCTTTTTGAGAGCAGGTACGATATTAGATACCCATGAGAGTTCCACCTGCTTGATGAACCCTACCTAGGAGAAGCTTCATTACTTCTTCCTTCACCATGAGAGCTACCTTGGTAGTTTCATTAGGTCTCAATTTTTGTTTAATTGTTCCTTTGCATCTAATTTGGTGACGAGGTTATGTACCGCGATGTGTGGTGTAATTCTCTTCATTTCTTTATCTCTAAATGCAATTGCAGGTTTTGATGTTTTTTGAGGATTTGAGTGTGTATTTCTATTTCTTGTTAGAGTTAACGAAGATCCTAGTTTCAAGATCTTTGGTTCTTCCTCCAGGTTATAATGTTTATATCAATGATTTCTTCTATCAAAGAAGTGTTACCTTCTTCTAAATCATGCGGGGCTAGAGTGTTCCAGAATCTTATTTCCTACCAAATAATGTAGAAGGGATTCCTTCATGTGGGTGTATCTCTACCGCGTGAGGATCACGTTAAGTTGGTTTCCCGATCTATAGGACAAATCTACCAGTGAGGATTGTTTTGGGTGTAAGAAGTGATGTGGTAGTATTATAGTTGATCAAAGTGGCTTTAAGGCTGTCATAGCCTCTTAGTGTATTCTGCATAGGTGTGGAATCAAGAGTTTGTTCACTGTCTCCATACCCTAGCTTTTGAAGGAAAGAGAAGGGGACTATGTTAACTGCTGCCCCATCGTCAACCATTGCGTGTTTAACATGTAATTGTTATAAACCCACACTTGTAAATGTAAGGTTGGATCACCTCTACGTGTAATCTCAACATCTATTGGCATTTTGCTTATGTCGAATATAAACTCGGTATCCCTATCCGGCTGCCCTAAGGGTGGATATCAAAGTCTATATGGTTTACCTGTGTTTGAGGAGGAGTGATGTTAATTAAATGACCTAAACCTAATGCTTCTAAAAGAGCAGCCCTATGGGTAAGAGAGTTCTTCAGCAAGTCCAAAAAGGAGATGTGAGAGAAGGTCTTTGTTAGGTCATTAATTAAATCATAGGCACCTACGGGTTTTACTAATGTTTGTTGAATGTTATCTGGCTCTAGTGGGTAACTTGGATTTGGCTGAGAGGAATACTCTCGTGTCCTTGTTATGGCTTCCACGTGTAGCTCAGTGTCTAATTCCACTAAACCGACTATCTTGGTTCGTGGCTGACTTCCTAATTGTGGTGCGACAGGTGGATTTAGTGAAGTTCGAGGCTTCATGATCATTGTTTCCTGTCATTACACCCTTGTTCATCCCATTTGGATTTAATTTGTTGTTATTGTGATTTGGGAGTGGATCATTGAAGATCTTGAGGGGTGCGTTTTGAGGGGAGACCTCCCCTATGAAAGTATTTGGCGCAGGTGATGCAGGATCTGCTAAGAACATATCTATGAAAAGTTGTCTTTGTTCCTCTAGCAAATGTTGCATGAATTTATTGTAGTCACGACAAGTCCTAGTGTCATGGCCTCAAATTTTGTGGAAACCACAATACGAGTTGGGATTGTAATTCCTAGGTTGTTGGTTTGGCATGTGTTGTGGTCCTAAAACTCTGATTAAATCGTTGACTATTAAGATTAAAGTTTTGTTTGTTGCCTTTGGTTTTGATATCCAGTTGAGTTTTGACTTGGACCCTATGTCTGGATCTGTTGTTGTTGTTGTTGTTGTTGTGGATGATTAAAATCCACCGTGTTGATTGTTGGGGTAAAATTGTTGTTTCGTTGATTGTTAACCGGTGGTGGAGCATTTACAACATTTGCCTTTTTTGCTTGGTCAGTTACTCCATCTGTTGTGACCCTACGCAGTTTTTGTTAAGGATTTTAGGTCCTTGATTGGCGTTTGTGGTAGTAGGATAAGTCATAGTATTTTGGTTGGGGATGATTAACCTCCCATTTGTTCCATATGCCTTGTGACCACTATCTATTGCAGCTTGATCTATTCGGAGGGCACTCTCAAGCACTTCATCGTAAGTTCTTAGTGGGAACTTCTGGACTTCTTCCTTTATCTCTTTGCTGAGAGAATGAAGGAATAAATCGCATAGTTCCATCTGATCCATGTTTGGAGCGCTTGCTGAAGAATAGAGGATTGTACGCCATCTTTGGATGAAATGAGCAACATATTCATTATGTTCTTGTTTAATATGTAAGAATTCCCTGATTCCTGTTCTCAACAATTTTTTCATGTCGAACGCCTTGATGAAATCTGAAATGAGTTGTTTAAATGAATGGATGGAGGCTTCAGGTATTCTGTAATACCAATCGAGGGAA
Organism: Taxus chinensis; assembly: GCA_019776745.2. Taxonomy (NCBI): domain Eukaryota; kingdom Viridiplantae; phylum Streptophyta; class Pinopsida; order Cupressales; family Taxaceae; genus Taxus; species Taxus chinensis. The sequence continues at coordinate 897,885,921 of CM034149.1, forward strand.
ATGCCCTCTAAAGTTTTGGGGAATATTTTAGCAACAACTCCATCCCAAGGGAGCAGTTCTCAAATGGCTGTGGCATAGGCCTTAATATGTGCATTCGGATCTCCCTCCCCTTTGTACTTGGGAAAATCGGGAAGAGGTCTTGGAAGCATGATGCTTCGTATAGTGAAGTCTAAGGGCTCTTTCAAATATTCTAAATAAGTTCCTATCACATAGGTTTCGACCATTGATGGTGTTTGCTGAGGGGGTGGAGGTGGAATGGGTTGTTGATATGGTGTAGCATATGTATTTTCAGGGACATAAGGAAATCCCTGTGGTTGAGCGAACATGCCAGGAGAAGAGAACATATCTCCATGTGGTGACTTGGAATACATGTTTAAATATGGAGGAGCATTGTTTAGAAATGGATTATTTTGTACTAAACCAGGAGGTATCATATTTTCCACTGGAGCGGCGTTAGAGAACGTAGTTCTAGTTGGCATTTGTTGTGAATACTGAGGAGGCGTGCCCAACGTGCTTGTTCCTGTGAGGAGGTCTACTTGGCTAGGATGATGTGGAGGATTGAAATTTCCTGCCTGCATGAATTACAAATTTTGACTTGCTTGAGCAAGTTCCAACCCTCTAACTTTCTCAACTAAGGCTGAGATGACCTCGTTTGGTGAAGATACGGTATTTTTCCTTAGTGGTGTTTGTTGAGGTTGTATAGGCATATGGTACCCAGCTATGAATTGATTGGTGTCTTTCCAAGTTTCACCGAGGGCATTTCCTATAGGTGGAGGAATGGAGGTGTTTTCTTGAAAAGAGACCTCAGGTTGTGTTTGCAAACCTCCTATAGGTGGGTACATACTTTGAGAGCATTGTTCACTCCTAGCATACTGTGCTAAATGTTCATCATCTAAAAATAGATATGGATCTGATTGTCTACTGATTTGTGGTCTAAGAAACACCTGAGGAGATGAACCAGATTCTCCAGTGAGCATCATGTTATTCGAGCCTGAAGGCTCTAGTTGTTGCATTTGAGTGAGCTGATCCAACTCCTCTATTTGGAAAGAAGAACTATATCTAGTCCTTTGAGGTGGAGTTTGTGTTGAAAAACGGTTGATTGAATAGTTTTCACCCCATGCTGAGAGCGAGGGTGATGGTTATCTACTCAGTTGATCATAGTATGCTTCAAGACCTAGGAGATGTCTGCCATATACATCGAATCCTGACATATTCGGGGGGTATATGAATACCCATAGAATAATGGGAAGAAGCGAAGATGGATGAAAGAAAATGAAACACGAAAAGGGGAAAGGAGAAAATGAAGTAACTGTTCCTTTCACGTTGGGTTCACCAATTTTGTTGGTAAAGCTAATGTGAAAAGCTAATGAGGTAGATAGGGTGAAATGGTTGTGTGTTTCATGTTGGGTTCTTAAAGGCTCCAATAAATAACTATTTTTATGATGGAAAAGTGACAAGCGAGTGTGGGAATCTACAAGTAACTCTTCCTCGCACCCAACTTCCTGAGGTCATGCCAAGACAACTGGTGGGGATGGAATATACGTGGGGCGCAAAAAAACTAGTTAGGTAATCTTATGTCTTCGACACACACTAATGGAATCTATGAATCTAAGGCAAAGAAGGACCTCCTAACCTAAACTGACATGATAGATCGTTTTGGCGAGGATGACTGCTCAAAGGCTCCAATCAATATCAAGCTCTGGCGTGATCCGATCTATAAGTTATGGGATACGTGGAAGATAACTTGTGGGTGCTTCGTAGATATCTCCCGATAGGGTCATGAAAAATGGATGATGGATGTATGGTGGATTCTATGGGTGATTCTCTGGTCTAGACTAGAGATCCTTAGCTTAATTAGCTGCTATGTCTAGCGAGGATAGTTGTGCGATAATGATTGGTGGAAGTGAAGAGGATCTAAATACTAATGTGCATAAACCAACATCAACGTCTAATTGACCTATGGGCCCATTGGGTTGTGGGACCTATGGATCACAACCATAAGTTCATGGTCATTGTGGACCTTCTATGGTCATGTGAAAAATCAATCCCTAATCCCTAATATCTAGTAGTCATATGCATTTTTCGGCCTTTAAGTTTAGAACTAAAAGTTGCGCAATCTTCTCAGAGTACCTTACAGGTGTTCTGGCAACTTGAATTCTTAAGCTAGTGTCTATGTCAATGAGGATGTCTCCCGCGTCTGGCTAGGGGACCAAAGGATCACAACTGAATGTTTGCTCTCTTTCAATCCTTTCCACAGTCATCCAAATATTTATTAGGGCAATCTGTAGTTTGGCTAGTTTGACCAAAACGTATGCGCTTTGTCATCTTCTATGTTTAATCCTCTTAACTGTGAGCTAATTTATCGTAGGTCTGTTGTTGTTCGGAAGACCTGAATTCTGATATTTTCGTCTATGTCAGTTATTGCTGCAACAAAATTGGGTTGAGGCACGATTGGCTCAAATACGTATTCCCTGGGCTCCCTAGGTCCCGTGACTGTCATACAAAATAAACAACTATATAAATATAAACAAAGAAAAGTAAACTAATTACGTAAAGTATATCCACAACATATATAAATTCTCTATTTTTGTATTTTTTATTAAGATAACAACTATTTAATAGAATTGAAAGAGCAATTATTTAATATCTAGAAAATGACAACTAAGCTAATAACTGAATTTAAAACAAGCAAAGTAGCTGAGTATAGCTACCTGCCTGTGCAGTTCGGAATCTATTCTAAATAACTAAATAACTGATCTAATCTATTTGAAAGACCCCTGATCTTACCTCAGAAGTGAGGAATGAATCATAGTTTCTCAGAAACTATCAATCGTCACAGCTTCCCCAACAATATCAAAAGCGAGATTAACTGAAATGAAATGATTCACTACTCTATTTGATATGTTTTAACTAGAACTTTGATATCTTGAACCTAGATTTTGTAGAATAGTGGTAAATCCAATTGTGTGTGGCTTTGTCCCCTCAGTGTGGTCTCCTCATTCGTTCATGCTCACGTGAATCTAGAAAAGCATGTAATGTTAGCGTCAACAGAAGTAGGTATTGGAACAATGGCAGCTTTGGATGTAGACTTAATACAATGTGAGTAGGACAGGGATAGTGCAAGAGAATAGAGCTTGGCTTATGAAATTCCTAGTGGGATTTATTGCAAGTCATGCAACACAAAACATCTAGAACCTGAAACATCCTTCTCGACGAACAAAACCTACAACTCTAATGGCTTCAAAATAAAAATGAAACTATCCTACCTCAATTGATTATATGAAACAATAATAACACTTGAACAAAAAGATCATGTGGCTTCTAAACAGCAAAATAAGACTAACTATGCATGTAACAAATGAAAACTATTGAATTCCTAAGCAAGAACTGAAATACTAAACTATTGAAATGAGAGGATGAGAGGTAATTTTGAGGGGGCCATTTACTTGTAATCAAACCAGCTATTTATAAAATTCCCATTCACCCCAAAGGTAACTCCAACTAGGACTCTTTTACTATAAACAATGGAGAAACACTATTCTAGGTAACCAAAATCATAAATACAAGCAAAAACGGATGAGAAACCTGGTAAAAGTTGAAAATTTACGCGAGTCACATTAAAAGAAGTGTGTTGAAAAATGCGTTAAGGACTGCAACCCTGAGTAGGGTGTTGGTTATAGGACTGCCGCCCTACCTGGGTGGCGGTCACGAGACCGCTGCCCAGGTAGGGTTGCGGTTTCATCACCAAAGACCAAAATGCAAAGGAAAAGAGGGGGAAATAGTAAAACGGAGCACGTGCAATGGCTAAGCGAGGCATGTAGGATGTTAACGCACACTTGGAGAGCTTTTCCAGATCCTGAACACCTTGCGAGGATACCTGTATCATCATTGGGGCATGTGTAACATCGTTCCAGTGAACTGTACCCTTACAATTTTGGGTATGTATAGAATCCAAAGTGATCAGGGTAGTGGCCTAAACGAGCTAAGAGCAGATAGTGCATAGAGTGATTTTGAGCCTGAGCCTCTGTAGTCATTTTTATGTACCCTTAGTACAACTTTCTAACCCCATGCGTGCCAACCTATCACCCAGCGGGCACTGGGCACTCACGCAAGGCATGTGCTGGCGCTAATCCCCTCCTTTATGTGAGCATTGTGAGAAAATCTTGCCATTGTTAGAGGATTAGTTGCAAAAAAGTAGATATTCATGTAAAAGCATAACATGAGCTACCATATCCTTATACCTATGCATGAAAATGAGAGAAACAACATAACATGGATTATGAAGAACACATATGATTCATAATATGAAGAAATGACACTAGGGTTTGCACACAAGATATCCAGAACCATGATACAAGATATATATATATATATATATATATATATATATATATATATATATATATTGATCAAGAGTGCTAAATAACCACATTACATTCAAAAGGCCATGCCAGGTCGAATATAGTAATTTCCAAGGATCCGACCCATATAATATATGTTAAAAACAAAGATCTAACTTATATACCAGGATTCCTAGCTATTCCCCCCCTTATTACATAAATTTTACAGACCCATCCCTTAGATATGATGACCTTCTTGCAACTCCCTAATGAAAATCCCCAACCCTAGGGTCTCCTAATACTTTCTGCAGAGCTTCCCCTTTTCCCATGCTATACGTCTATCCATATATATCTTCATGTCTCTTCTTCTACCTGAGCATTATCTTCTTATAGGTCCAGTACCCACCATCATGCCTTCCTTCAGGAGTAAATCACATGCCAAGTGTCCATGTGGTCCTTCATTCATGAATGCTTATCCTTTTCCGAGCTCTCCACTTTCTGTAATGATGTCTTCCTAAGAATATTCCCTGCATGGAATATACTTTTCTTGACCATCAAATCTCCAGGCTAGGCACCTTATCCACTTGGTATGCCTAGTCAGGTCACGTTTTTCCTCAAGTGCCTCTCAGAATGCCAAACATGGCTAAGTCCTTAGATCTTGTGTATTGTCTCCCTACGCGTGCCCTGGTCTCTCCTAAACCCTTCTTAAACCTCTTTTTCATGCATGCATCTCCCCCCACACCCTTCTCTTTATTGCTGCTACACACGCGTGGCCTTTTGGTACTTAGCCAATAATTCGGGGCCCAACATCGCCCCACACTAAGCTTGTTCTCCGTCCTTGGAAACATCCTGCTTCCGCAAAGAATAAAGAACTGGTGGGACTCAGATAATTTGAATGAAGAATGAAAGAATGGAAGAATGGAGGAATTAAGAATGGAAGAATGGAAAAATCTGCTATTGCTGCAAGAGGAGTGGGAACTCCTTCCTCATTGTTGCCTCAATCTTCTCCCATGCATCCACTTCACCCTGTGCCTGCTAGAGTAGGTCACCCATTATAGTGCTCCACATATTCAAAGCTCAATTCATCACCCTTAGCATTCAACATATCTACAATCCCTTCCAGCTGCTTTCTAAGGTCGTCCAACACATCCATTCTGCGAGTGACTTGGGGGTACAATTCCTTAAGCTGATTTTTAATCAAACCTCGCAAGGTTTTGATTGCTTCCATTTTCTTCTCAACTTTAGCTAGGATTTTATCCCACTCCACCCTGTTTCCTTTATTATTTTCTTGTAATTCTTTTAGATTTGCCTCATGTGTAGCAACTAGTATACTTGTTACCCTATCTTTGTCAACACAGTTATCATATACGACCTCAACCATTCATGCGATGGTCTTCACAGCGGCAAGGAGCTCAGAATACCAAGTGAATGTCTCCTTGATATTTCATCATTTCTTCCTTCTATGTGGCACACCAATGCCTCTTCTTCTTATTCTAGTGCGAGCGACCACCTTTCCATGGTAAGGATGCGGGTTAAGTCTTCCAAAGCATTACGAGGTTGAGTCAATATTGTAGGAATCAATCACCATAACATCTAAATATACAGTTAGTTGATTATTGCTCAAGCAGGGCCAGAATCTAGTACTAATGGGGGTGGCTATAAAATGGATAGCTTCAAGATAAGTCAGTTTGACATATGTAATATATCTCTATCTATTTGGGAAGGTAGACCTGACTATCCAATACAGAGCACTTTCTGTTAGCCCACCATAACTTCACCTTTTCCTCCCTTGGAGTTTACACTAATAAGTGATAACATGGATTTAGTCTTAAACCTTGACATAAACATTCACAGGAAAGAGTGTGCTGATTATAGCCTACTTCTATTCTCCTGTATGTCTTTAGATCTCCCCTTGTACTCTTCTCACTTTTCAGCATGGATCATGTTTTGTTGTTTTTAATCTTCATTCTTCTTGCTCCAACTGACTTCCTCCAATGAGAAGTCACCTTCACCCCTTGACTGTCAACTCATGCTTTCCAATTGCTCCAAAGAGTCTTCATACATTGTGATGTACCAACCACCCACCGATACCTTGTTGATTGAAGTGTTCAACACTGAATAGAGTGCATTATGATATTTCATCAGATAATTATTGAGTGTTTATCAAGGGGTTCACTCCCTCGGTCTTTGGTATCTTCATCAACATGCCTTGGTTGACCTCGAATTCTGGCTCATCAATATGCGACTCAAAATCCCAAGATACCATCTTTCTTGTACTTTGGTACGCACCTTCTTCTTTGAATGAATTACCATGCAAGGAATTGGTCTGTAGGCACGGTAGTTTGGAAGTGCATGAGAAAAACCTTACTTGGATCATTGATGTAACCCATTCCTTGCTCCTGCGCCGCTACCACACTCTTCCCTCCTGTGTGCGCTGCCTTTTGAAATCTTACTGCTAAGTTGGGATCTCCACCCATGCTCCCATACTCCTTCCCTAAACTCTCCTCTTCTATCTCTTTGAGCACTTTGACAGTGCTCAAGCTCTCCACATCTTGCTCCACCAAGTCCTTTATTATGCCCTCTACTTCCCTTTCCACAAAACCTCTTCTACCCGCTCCTTGATGAGGCTTGGGGTCCTTTGATCCTTAGTGTTTACCTCCTCACTTCCCCCTTTCCATGAGCATCTCCTTCATTCCTCATCCTTTTCTTCATTCCCTTCCTCCTGTAAGTCATGTACATCATACACAGGATGGTCCCAAGCCTCTTCATGCTCATCATCAGTCCTTCTCGCCTCTGTAGGCTTCCAGGCTATCCCTTCCTTCTGAGTCCACATCCTCTGCTACCTTTCACTTCTTCCTAACTGGTCATACTCTAGTATAGGGGATTCTTCCTTCTCATCTTCTTCAGCAGGTGACTCCTTCCTCAATGACTCTTCTTTTGTAGGGGGCTCTTCTTGCTCTAGCGCCTCTTCCTCAGGTGTCTTTTCTTTTTCCTTAATAGGGGACTTCTTCCTTCAAGCATATGTGCTTTGGCTTCATGCTTGAATCCTGTGCACCTACTGATTGTGTTGTTTGTACACTCGATGCCTTCTTCTCAAGCGGTGCCTCCTCTCTCTCCCTCTTCCTCGGCACATCCTTCTTCCTCACGGTGGGGTCTTCTAGGATGGAGACATCATTCTCCATGTAGGAAAATTTCTCATACTTGGGCCTAATGTACAGGTATACCCTTGTTGTAGTTCTTCCAACAATTGGCAAGCGTCACAGGTTTTATCATATGCACCTCATGGGAGACATACTTCTCCACATAAGCATGCTTCTTGGGGTATACTAGCTTTCTGTGCAAGCTCGCGGTGGTCTTGGTCCACCTTGCTGAGGTTGAACCTTAGTCTTTTGGCCTCCTTGAAGTGATTGACCTTAGCTTGGAAATATTGTGCAGTGAAGGAGAATGATAGTTTACACCATGGGCTCTTGGTGTTGTTTGCCAAAGTGAACCTACCAATATAAAAGTGATGGTACACAAAAAACTAGACTTCTCCTTGCACTAGAAATGGAATTTTCTTGGGTATTCTCCACTCAGCCCTGAAACGTGTCATGCATTTCTTGTACCATTTCTCCAGGCGTGCCTTGTAGGTGGCTGTCATGGTGTCACAAGTGTATTTCTCAAATCTCTTGGCTAGGGAGGGGTTCTCATCTGGGTACTCCCATACAAATTTGTCTGGCCCATTGGGCACTCCAATTTCTGAAAACACAATGGTAAGGAGGACATTACCAAACATGATCTTCTCTCCTTCGCGTGTAACATTGATGATCTCTTCTACTATGAAGTTGAACAGGTTATAGATGGTTCCTTCTGAAATCTTTTGACAAACATTCAACCAAGCCTTGTTTGATCTGTGTCCACCTCTCTTGTCCATTCAACTTGGTCACTAAGTGCATGGCCATCCTCATCACAGGGTCAGAAATTACTGATATGTCAAAGTATCATGACCCATTCTTATAGTCATAGGCCTCCACAATTTTCTTTATGGCCTCCTTTTCCTCCAAGTCATCATCAAATGAATATCCTTCATAGGTAAGACTAGTAAATTTGGAGATCAGTTGGGGAGTTATCCTCATCCTTCACCCCGTGAAGTAGAAATGGTCTTCATGTATGTGTGACATCAACCATTGGTACAACTACTCAGGTTTTACCAAAATAGGGCAACTCATATAGTTGCAATAATGCATTGGCCTTCTCCATTTTCACCTTCACTTCATCGTCATAGATGGGCATTCCATCTAGGTGTCCATCTTTTCTATAGGTCTAACCATTTCTAACACCATCTCTTTCTCTGTGGTGCTTGTTCGATGGTTGTAGTCACTTACAACCATTTTCCTCATGTGAGACACCCACTCTTTTCTCAGTAATACACCATCTGGGTATTACATCTCTCACATACCACTCCTCATTGAAACTAGTGGAAACAACTTATTTCCCTTTTCCCTTGCCCTTCTTTGGTGAAATAGTTGCCTTCTTTGGTGCCATCTTCTTGTCGGGTTACTAAAACAAACTCTTCCCTGCTCCTCTTCCTCGCTCTGCTCAAATCTATGGCTTACCTTGGTGCAAAAAATCCCTTTACTCTTGTTGCCCTAGCTGTAGAACCCTAACCTGGAAAACCCTTCCACAAGACGATGTACTCTCCTGAAACCTTCTTCCCTACGCCCATGTACTTCTTCCACTCTTGGTTCACAAATCACACTAGTCATGCACTCAAATTTTCACAATTTTTCCTTCACACAAATATTCTTCGCGGATGCCCTAGTTTGCAAGAGCTCTTCAATATCATAATTGCAAGGTAAACAATAATGTGCCCGACCTTCTACTTATAGATTTTTGCTCATCTCTTGCAATAAATGTTATGCCACCTATCAACATACTTTTGCAATAAAGGTGATATTTTTCCACTAAATCCAACCTTAAGCCTCTTTACCCCCACCCAATCCTGCTGAAAAAAATCTCTACAACCTTCTAGCACGCAAAAATCCTTACTGACCGAAGATCCTCACACATGCGCTAGCAACGCCGAAGGCACTTCTTCTGTCCAACCTGATTTTTTCCCTCACCTACCTCATGTTGTTCCTACGCTTCTCATCCTTTGTACGTGGTCTTTGTAAATTTATCCTTACACCAAACTCCTTATGTCCACCTTTTCTACGCGTGCTCTTCCACAGTATGCACTTTTTTATCCTTCAATCTGAGCCATCAAAACACAACTTCCACTACCAGCTTCCATTTTACTTCGCATTACTCCACCCCACACAAAAACAGATGTGCGGTCCTCTATGCATACATAACCTTTTGAAAATAAATAAGTGGCTACCACGCGCATGCACAAGGCACAAAACAACAACACAAAAAGAAAGGAACAAGCAATGAGAAAGGGAAACACAAGGAAAAGAAATGCATTAAGGGAAATCCTAAGCTAAATGGAAATACTGCCTTATTTATGAACACAAGGAAGACTTATTTATAGTAGGGCTTCAACCTACTCCCATTGAAATGGCCTAGTAACTGTGTTCCATCCAGTGCTTGTAACTAGAAAGCACCTGAATCAAGGATGTATGAGATGATATATGGCCCTAACCAATGGAACTTTTAGTTTCCCAGGATGGCACAAAAATTTGGAGTCATAAAGCAAGACCATCTACCCAACCTTGAATTGTTTGTTTTTAATATGACGATCATGTCATGCTTTTTGTCATGCCTTTTTAGTCCTTCTGACTCCATCTAACAAGTGATCACCTTTCGTCCAACTGCATTAACTTCTCCATGCGCTCTTTAATTGCTTGTTCATCAGCTAACCCTCCTACACGTAATACGCAGGGATGGTAGCATGAATTCAATTGGTAAAACATAAGCTTTCTATGCCAAACACCAATTGAAATGGTGTGGCCTTGTTCAATCTCTTGTAGGTTGTCCTATATGCCCATAGAATGGCTGATATCCTTGTCATCCCACATCACAAATTTTGGTTAGTGTGACTCAGAATTTTGTTAAATGCCTCAGTAGTTCCATTAGCTTGGGGGTGATAAGGGGGGGTCTTGTGATGGGCCTACCATGAACTCTACCAACAAAATCCTGACTGTTTCATTTAAAAAATATGTACCCTTGTCACTTGTCAAGCTTAAGGGACATCCATACCTGTTGATTATGTTCTCCCATAAGAATCTAGTAGTTGTTGTTGTGCAATCCCTTGTAGGTGTTGCCTCCGGCCACCTTGTTAAGTAGTTAGTGCAAGTGATGATATAGCGTGAACCAGTCCTTCGTGTGGCAGGTGAAATTGGTCCTAAAAAATCAATGGCCCACTTTTCAAATGGTTTTGTGCTAGCTATCGGCCTCAAGGGAATTTCATCCCTTCTTCTTGGCTTGCCAAGGCGCTCAAATGGTCACAAGCCTTGCAAAACTCAATGCAATCCTAGTAGATGCTTTCCCACCAAAGCCCTGCCAGTAGGATTTTTCATGTGGTGGCATTCCCTGCATAGTGTCCTCCTACAATCCCACCATGCACTTCCTCCATGATTGCAATATGCACTCATGCTCCAACACACACCGACGCAAAACCTCATCGTGGCCTAGTTTGTATAAGTCTCCATTGATTAACATGTAGGGAATGTGTGCATATGGCTAATTGTTTTCTTTCTAAAGTCTTCATTCCTTCCGGTGCCACACCCATTTTGAGAAACACAAAAATATCTTCTAAGTCAGAGGGTGCACACCACAACCTAAACATTTTACGGGTGTGACATAACATCCTCAATGCTCTTCGCGTCCTCTCCTGAATCAATCCTTGATAAATGGTTAGGCCTTGAGTTACTCTTTCCTGAAATTGTTTCACAAACACAGTGTAAACTCAAATTCTTGAAACAACAGGAACCACAATTAACATATGCACCCTTGCAAAACAGGCTTGTTCACCAAGTACCTCAGTGTCATGTGGTCTGTGTAGAATGTGAAAGGTGTTGCCAAAATATATTTCCTGAATTTGTGCAGCACATAGATCATTGATAGTGCTTCGTGCTCAGTAGTAGTGTAGTTTTATTCTACTGGTGTTAATTTCCTACTAGCAAAACAAAATGGGTGGTCAATAATCCCTTCTCTATGTTGTGTCCTAAGATTACCCCAATCGCTCATCCCTGAAGCATCAACATGTACATGGAATGGCTTATCCCAAGAGGGAAAATGTAATATGGGCACAATTGATAAGCCTATTCTTTAATGTATTAAACACTATCTGTGTGCACCTCTCCCTAGTGAAATGCACTTTTGTGTTTTAGTAACTTCTCCAATGGCGTGGTGATCTTGGCATACCCCTTAATAAATTTCTGGTAGTACCCTGTATGCCTAAGGAATCCATGCACTGCGCTTTGACTTGTAGGCTCCCCCAATCCCACAATAATGAAAAATTTGGATGGGATCCACCAATAAACCTTCCTTACATATGATATTCCCCAACAGGGTTCCAAATGGAGTAACAAAGAGACATTTCTTGATGTTGAGGGATATGCACAATTGCCGACATCTTTCAAACATCAACCACAAATTGTCACAATGGTCTTTCACTAGTCCATACACTGTCAGTCATCAAGGTAGACCTGAAGGAATTTATGGATAAAATCTTGAAATTCCTGGACCACTATGCACAAAAACACAGCAGGCACGTTCTTCAGTCCAAAAGGCATGACGTATAGGAAAAATTCCCCATTCAGTGGAAAAAGTTGTCTTTTCTTGGTCTTCTTTAGTAATTCTAACTTGATGGTATCCTGAGAATCCATCCGTGAAGGAATATATTTTGCGCCCAACCACTCCTTCCAGGATCTCCTCGTAAAAGGGGTTAGAAAAGGATCAATTATACATACCACATTTAAGTCCTTGTAGTCAACACAAATCCTTATCCTTCCATCCTTTTTAATGTTGATGACCATGGGCTTACCCATTCTGATTCCTCCACAACTTCAATGATGCCTGAAGTGATCATTTTGTCTATCTCCTCCTTGACTTTGACGTGAAGATTCATATTCATTCGATAAGGCCTCTTCTGAATTGGGCAGTGTACCCTCCTTTAACTTGATTTTCATTTCTCCCAAGGAGTGGTGAACACCTTTAAGCTCATTGTATCCATGTGGAAATAAGTCCTGAAACTCGCGCAGTAGATCAATGATCTTTGAAACCTCCTTCTCTAACCAATAGTCTCCAATAGTGGCCTCCTTAGGTTCTGTTTCTGAACTGATGTTAACCTTCTTTGTTTTGAGGGGCTCATGGTAGGCACATGCTTTCTCATCAACACTATCAATAACTTCACGTGCGTACCTTCAGTATGGTTAACATCCAAACTCTCCATCTCTTCGCCATCTATCACATAGACCATCTTTCCCTTTTCTTTCTCCATGCATGTGTGCTCAAGTTGCACCTCTTCTGAATCTTCCTCATCAAAGTGCAGTTCCAAATCAGGTTCACCCAATAACTCCAATATTCTATCCTCCGCCATGACACTATCTCCCATCGTAAGGTGCTTAACAACTTACAACACCCTATCCACCAATGGTTTAGTACTCTGATATTCAAAAGCTTGAAGGAGGTCATCTGTCAACTCCTGCCAATTTCCTGTCTGACAATGCATCTCAGAGTGAATCTACCATGCGGCGCGCACAACCTTGTAATGGTGGAATACAGCTTATGCACCCATAAAGAAGGTGGCAAGGCTTTCACGCCTTCCATCCATGATTTCTCACATGTTTGGATGTGAAACAAGTGGGTTCCTTCCCATGGTAGTCTTGTATTGATAGTGGGTGCATTGCTTTGGGAAAACCTAACAGAGAACGCGATTCTCACTTCGCACCACTCTAGAAGGCTATTGTGATGTGTTTCCCACCAACGTGTTGTGGTCCTAAACAAGTTATAGTTGAGCATCCCTCTTCTTTTGATCACATTTTTCCACTGAGCCTCCATCTCTTGTAAGAAAACATCAGGGTTGGCTCCTCCAGAATAACTCGACAACTTCTTCCCTCCCAGGTGCTTGACTGAGTGCACATTTATCACTCTTGTAATAGAGCCTCTTAACTATCACCCAATTAACTCATAAGTCCCATGCGCCCAATTATCACATGCCACACTAGTTATATCACTCATGGAATGAGCATCTTCAAACTGAATAACTCCCTCTGTAGGATGAATCACCTCAAGGTCCTTGATAGAGCACACATAAATCCTGTCAAGAACTTCTTCTCCCAAGGGCTCAGTATAGGGTGCTGATTTCCCATCGGTTAAGGGGATGATGACCTGTTCTTCCTTATTTTCAAAACTTATGTACCCCTTATTGAACTGTAGGTCAGACATTATTCTTATAGCACCAGGGGTGCCCAAGTAATGCTAGAAAGTTGTCTGCCTCAGCTAGCACCAAGACTTTGAAATCCTTAATGATTTTTTCCCCTTGGATAGTGATAACAACATCCTTCAAGACACCAATGGGCATTGCCTTTGTCTTGTTAGCCATATATAACACATTTGAAGATGGTTGTAATGAGGGCCTTCCCATTTGATGTCATGCATCTAGAGTGAGGACATTGACTTCAACGCTTGTGTCAATTAGAATATTTCTCAGAAGCCATCCATCCACAACCACATTCAAGGTAATCTCCTTATCATAGTCAAGGTTGTGGGGAGGAAGGTTAGCATGTAGAACCTGCCTTTCACGCTCTACTCCAACACATGGTACCTTTTCTCATAACCATTCCCCTAGCAAAGGAATGATATTCTCTTGCCTTAACATCTTACATACTTCTCTGACCTCATCCAAATCCTTCTGCGGAGCCTCAACACTCTTCCTTTTCTCTAACTGCCTTAAATGTTCTTTTAAGCACTGGATCTCCCCTTGTAGGCTTCGAATTACATCTATGGTCTCTTGATACACTTATTTCTGATGAGTAGGGTCCGGATACTTTCCATGCACCACCTCTTCTCTAATAACTAGTGGTTTCTGCCTTGGTACTATCCCTTGCGTGCGTAGCCTTAGCTCACATCATACAGGCTCTAGTTCCGACTCATGCGCCACTCTTGGCATCCATTGTGAATCGGCCTTCTTCATGCTTACCATTTTGGTGCCTTTGTCTTTCCAGTGCTGCTCGCTCATATGTTCATAATAGCTCTGGACACTCCTCATACTTATGCTTCTTTTCACAATAAGAGCATTGTAACAGATCAAGGAATTCATGTTTATAGTGCTCCTTAGACCCACAATTGTAACATGCTCCACATGGGAACTCACTTCTCCCTTCGTGGTTACCATGACCATGAAATCCTCCTTGAAAACCTCTTCCATGTGCCCTATTCGACCCCTGGAATATTGACCAAGTATGAAGGCGTGTAGGCACACAAGGTCCCAATTATGGAATGTATGGGCAAGGTAAAAGCACACAAGAGAAGGAGTTAAGGAAGCATGTAGCAGCACACGATGCGTGAAAGGATAGGGACTTATTCATGTGGGACATCTGGAGCAAAACACATGAAAAGCATGACCCGGTTGCACGTGGGTCAAGATGCCAGCTTGGCGACAAATAATGGCCTAGGAAGGAGCATGCTTGCGATGGAATATTCTGAGAAGAACATTTTGGAATGAAGTGGAGAGCTTAGGCTTAGAGAAGCATGCTCACATAGAGGTGTGGCATTTGGACACTTGGCACCAGATCTGAGGGCGTTGGAGGGATCAGTTGACAGTCTACCTCCTATGCCAACAGCTATGAATTTATCCCAAGGGCCTACAGAGATAGAGAGGGTAAGTTTAGATGCACATGGAGATTTACAGGGACAAAGATACATGTAGACACCTAGAGACATGAGTGGATGCATGCAGAAATGCTGTGATGACTCTGTCAGTGAATAGTTGTATTCGGGAGAGCAATGCACTAGGCCTAGAGGTTGCAAATTTCCTCTTGGGTAGCTTAGTTACATTAAGTCCAGTGCAATGCATGACCGCGGTCTACTTCTCTACGATGCCTCTGTAATGGTTCCATGGATGTAATAAGGTTACCTGTTATCAATATATACATGAATATCAATAGGTTCTGATGCATATTTCTCTCTTATGGGTTCTCTTTCCTGTCATGCTAAGTCCATGAATGCTCATATGTTTCTTTCTGTCACAATACATGTTGTGGATTCTGTTAAGCACTCGATCTAAAATGACTGCAAGGATTTAGACTTTTGCATTTCTAAGCCCTATGGTTCACTGCATGTCTTAACTTCCCTTCAATGAATTCTGCTTAGCACTAATCATAGATGATCTTAGATCCCACGGTGAGGAACTCACATAGAAAGAGAGACTCGGTACAGACCGTGACGTGCCTCGAATGAGCACTCGGCTTTCACTGGGTGATAGGCCGGTGTGCATGGGGTTCCTACGACTTTTGTGATAAGAGTAAAAATGCTATCCGGAGAGCCACTTCATCTACACACCCTTCATAGACCTGATGACCATCATCCTTGGAATGCTGTGACAACATCCTGCGAGGTCAATAGGTTTTGACGCGCACACACCAATATCAATGGCATCATGTATCTGACGTCAATCAAAATCTATAATCGCGCTTGGTGTCATGAGTAGTAAGAGGTGAAAATATTACAATACAACCCCCAAAATTTTTACGGATCACTGCGCTGACAACTAGTTCCGGGCACATACTTACACCAGGTATTCTCCACCTCCGATTTAGGTCTCACAATGAACCACTATCATGGTATGTACCAATCTCCATAGGGAAACTGTCCTTTGTATGCCCCTCTACCTCACAATCCATGCACCATAGGCCACTTGCGAGTATCATGCATCGATTTTCAAAAGCTTCTCCAACTACTTCACCATTAGCAATTTGAGCTTCAAGAAAAGGGCTAACACTGGTATCCATGCTTCTAATAGCCTCAAGCATGTAGGGAAGCCTCCAAGGCCTCATGCAGGTCTATGAGGTCTATGAAAGTCTCTCCTAAAAGGTGTTATCGACCCTTCTAACAAACCATTGAGCATGCTGAGAAGGATGAATATCATAAGATAATTTTGATAAGAGAGTCTTGAAATGTGCATCATACTCCTTGCACACTCTCTGACATACCTTGTTGAATCTCCTTCAACATGTTAATGCTCTTCTGTTCAAACTCAAGGATATGAAATTCAGCCAGGAAGGCATTCCATAGTGTGGTGTAATCCACCATTATTTGATGGGGGTCATACTTTTGGTACCAACTATGTGCATGTCCTTGCAACATCATTGCAAACTAACTTGCCTTCCGCTCATAGGGTAGTGATCCCCTTTGCACAAGCCATAAAATCTCACACTTGTGTACATGCTCTACAACATCCTCAACACCTTTTTAGTCTGGTATATGCAAATACATTTTGAAAAACACTTGTTGAGGTGGTTGAGGCCCTTGCCCACCTGATCCAGAACCTTGATTTCCTTCAGTGTTACCCTCCACCACCAGATCCACTAGATCCACTAGGTCCTATGTTGCCTCTGACCCACCATATCCCCTAAGATCCGCCAGGTCCACCAGGTCCTCCAGCTCCTATACCACCAGATCCACCTCCTGTAGCTCGTAACGGGCCTGAAGTGGTCGCGTCTAGTGCCCCCAACATCCCACTATGTATGCACCAATAGTTTGTGATATTACACTACTACCAGATGTGTGTCCCACGCCGCTTCCAGAATGTGATACCCAAGCTTTGTGTACTCTATACTTTTCTCCAAACGTTGTTCCATAGACAATATTCCTCCAAACACAGGAAATGATTGTGCAGCCATAGATGTGCCAAATGAAAAGTATATCTCCTTGGTGTTGATCGGTCACTTCCACCCATACCAAATGGGTTAGCAATACTTATCTCTGGATTTGGAAAACTAAGCACCAAGGGTTGGTCACCAGGTGGATTCATATGTGCACCAATGACCTCTCCTTTCTCCAAGTGATGAACTCTCATAAGAAGATGAAGGGTCTCTCTCCCATGCATTTTCCAAGATGGGGGTAGCAGAGACTACTTAGGCTCTATGTCCTCTGCTGTGAACCTCAATTCCTTCCTGCAACATTTATACCTCCATAGATCCATCACTCATGTAACCTCGTCATTGTCTAGCCAACTCCCTTTCATGAGCTTCACTATACTTGAGTCGTCTCTCTTCCTCTCCTTTTCTAGCCACAAGGCCTCCATCATCTTCCTCCACCCTAGCTTCCTTGTCCTAACGCTCAAAAGAAGCTTATCCGGCCATAGGAAATGCTTCCAAACTTAGTGTAATGATTAGGATCTTTATGGATAAGGGGATAACATGCAAAAATAATCCTCTAGGCTCCCTTAGGAACTCAAACTCAGCAACCTCTGGACAAGAATACGTAGAAATAACGTATTCTAGGGTATAACTGGTCAGCACTCTTCTCCACCAATGATCAACAACACATGTGTCCAAGTCAGATCATTATCCTGTAGCCTCTGATATTCATCTTGGGTCCACATGTTAGATCTATAATACCATCTTTATCTAGATGCGTACACAGAAATCCATTCATACAACTCCACTGGAAAGCAACAAAAGAAGGTCTCATACAGCTCATGATATATGTGTCTCTTCTACCCATCTGCATGCATCAAACTCAGGTACAGTACTAAGTCTCTGAGAAAAATCATCCTCCATGCTATTAAAACATGTTTCAATAATATCTAAGGTCAAGCACTTTTTCATCACGCATCATTCTGAAAATAAATTTGAAAAGATGGTCCCGGCAATGGAAGTAAGATGTAGTTAGTTTTCATGTACCATTAGTACAAATTTTTAACCCCATGTGCGCTGGCACATTAGATCACCCGGCGTGGTGCACTAGGTGCTCACCCAAGGCACAGGTGCTAGCACTCGATCCCCTCCTTTATGTGAGCACTATGAGAAGATCTTGCCATTGTTAAAGGATTAGTTGAAGAAAATTAGATATTCATGTAAAAGCACAATATGAGTTACCATATCTTATACCCATGCATGAAAACGAGAGAAACAACACAACATGGATTATGAAGAATAGATTTGATTTATAATATGAAGAAATTACACTAGGGCTTACACCCATGAACAAGATATTCATAATAGATATATATATATATATATATATATATATATATATATTGATCAAGAGTGCTAAGTAATCACATTACATTCAAAAGACCATGCCAGGTCGAATACAGTAAATGCCAGGGATTTGACCTATACAATATATGTTAAAACAAAGATCTAACTTATATACTAGGAGTCCTAGCTATTCCCCCCCCTTATTACATAAATTTTATAGACCCATCCCTTAGACATGATGACCTTCTTGTAACTCCCTAATGAAAACCCCCAACCCTAGGGCCTCCTAATATTTTCTGTAGAGCTTCCCCCTTTCCCATACTATACGTCTGTCCATATATATCTTCGTGTCTCTTCTTCTACCCGAGCATATCTTCTTATAGGTCCAGTACGCACCGTCATGCCTTCCTTTAGGAGAAGATCATATGTCAAGTGTCCATGTGGTCCTTCATTGGTGAATGCTTATCTTGTTCTGATCTCTCCACTTTATGTAATGATGTCTTCCTAGGAATATTCCCTGCATGGAATATCCTTTTCTTGACCATCAAGTCTCCAAGCTAGCACCTTATCCACTTGGCATGCCTAGTCGGGTCACGTTTTTCCTCAAGTGCCTTGAGAACGCTGAATACGGCTAAGTCCTTAGATCTTGTGTACTATCTCCCCACGTGCGCCCTGGTCTCTCCTAAACCCTTCTTAAACCTCTTTATCTTGCGTGCATCTCCCCACGTGCCCTTCTCTTTATTGCTTTTGTGTGCGTGCCTTTTGGTACTTAGCCAATAATTCAGGGCCCAACAACCTCACCGACACAAAAAGAAAGATATAAATAAAAAAAGTTGGGCTATTCCAAGACGCTGCCCACACTTTGATGGACAATATGTCAAATAGTTATCTGACATAATGAGCGCAATTTGAGGGTAGTTGGGTTCTCTGTTTTGGTCAAACAGAAAATTAAATGCTGCATACTGGTTAACGTGTTTTCTTCCATTGAATTTCTTGCCTTAGAATTTCAGACAAGCAATGAATGGGTTGATGTGGATCAATTTATTTTAGCAATTTAGGAATAGAGGTAGGTTAAAGGAAAAATAAAAAATACAAATTGCACTGGTTTCGTAACTAAAAAAAGAAAAAGAAAATACCCATTTTGGAAAATCCAACTTTGAAAATAGGGAAAATTGGTGAATGGATTAGTTGTTGCAGAGTAGGTGCCTTATTTTGTGCTACCCTTGAAAGTTCGTCTATTGACAGTTGAACGAAATGCTGTAAATTTGTGCCAATGTGGATTTCTGTAGAACCCATTAATATTCCTCTGAAGCCTATTATATACCAAATCCTTAATAAGAAATCTAAATTTGGGTTGGATAAAATTGGATTGCAAAGGTAATTTGTTTATTGATGGAGAAATGAAATCCTTGTGTTGTACTAGAGACTGGATCTCCATGACCCTCAAATTCTTGAAGGGTAAAGTGGGGTACATCATAAGAAATGCGACTTTGTTGGACTTGAGCATTTTTTTTATAACAGTTTCAAGAACACACAAGGAAATCAAGTAATATGTTTTACAATTACAAGAGAAATCAAGAATGTAGAAGCAAATCAAAATTTGTAAGAAATATTTCAGACACTTACAATTTGTCTACTACGATTATAGTTCTCCGTGAGTTTATACATCTCATTTGTAAAATCTTGTAAATTTGAGGTGGAAGATCCACCCATTCTAACAGATTGTGTAGCCATCTCCTTCAATTTATGTGCACATTTCCTCATCTATTTTCCTTCTTTAGTGCTTAGGAGTAATCTCAAAAATTTCTCTACCTTCACTTGACAAGGAATCTCTTCTCTGTGCTGACAAAAATGGACACCAAATCAGAGTTCTTCGGCGAGCATCTTCGAGTTAAAATGTTGATCTGTGAACATCGGCCATGTGACCAGCGACACTCCCATCAAGATGATTTCCAGTGTAGAATTCCATCCGTAGTGGTTCATGAGTAGTTGTGGCGCCCATCCCCAAATGACCAAACCCTTGGCCCTCTCCATAAACCATTCCGGAAGGTAGGCAGTGTAAAATCCCTGATCGCTAGCTTCTAGACCCGTCACGAGTGCCCTGGTTTGACCTTTTGTAAGAAACTCCTCACTCTCAAATGAAACGTACACAACCAAAAGAAGGCACTGAGAATTCAACCAATAAAATCCTTAGTAAACATGCAAGTGCGGCATTCAACATGTAAGTGCTAAAAAACAACAAAAAACAATGAATGAAAGTAAAAACATCAAAATGCCTATCAAATTTAAGTTGAAACGTCAAAATGGCCGTCAAAACTAGGCTAGTGGCATGAATGACTAGAAAGGCCTTTCCCATAAGGGAAACAAATTTGACGTAAAAATGTAAACTATTAAAATATATATCAAATTACACGTGTAAAAACATTGTGTTTACGACATCCAACTTGGTTGTGTTGGAGATGCACGAGTGATTTATGAATGACGGCAGAAACCATAGCCCGCTGAAAACCCTCATTCGAAGCCAACTTCTTTGCATCTGCAATAATTTTATCTGTGTATGTCTACATGGCACCGCTGAAAGAATTTCATACAATAATATCACAGATGGGCTTGACATCAACTGGTATTGTCATTTCTTGGCGGCTGGTCTCTATTTGAAAGAATTCCATGGCCGACATTGATGCACAGGCTTGAACAGAGCAGTCGTCCAGAGCATATAAATGTTGCAGCAGTTTTTGAGATTTATTGGCGACATCAATAACCACAGCTACAAGATTCTTTAGCGAAGATGTATTTATGTTACCCCTGTGATTGAAATGAAGTGACATAAAGGCTCGATCGTTGGGACGAGCAATGTTGCGTGGAAATTTTTTGGCCGCAGGATTTCAACGCATCCCTTCCAAACTCCTCTCCACCATCCATTTTCTGACGGTTGTCACATTCAACCAGACTCGTCTCATAGGAAAAACACCTTATGACGTAATAAATATTTAATAAATTGTAGTAGTATACCTATAATATATGTTTATATATACACACACAAACACACACACTGCATAATATACCTATTTAATACTTATACATAATAATATGTAATTAATTATATGCTAATATTAGGTATACATATTATAAATATATACTTAAATTAGACATAATTATAAATATATTAACTAATTTAAATATTAATATACTAATTTAATACCTATATATTATAAATAATATACAAAAATTATATAATAAATAAGTATTATATAGTATAATTATATTTAGTATTATAAATATTATAATTATTAAATCATTAATAGTTAAATATTCTATGCCTCTATATATATATATATATATATATATATATATATATATATATTTCTTAAATATAATTAATATAATTACGCTAAAAGGCATTCCAAATGGGAGCGATGACTCTTGTGTCTGACAAGTGATAGGTAAATGGATGGTGGGGATGAGAGGAGAGATGATGTTGACGTATGAAAAAATTCCAACCATCTGTGTGGCAATCCTTGCATCCTGCAGTTACATGGAAACCCGTACTTCAATCCATGTATCCTCTTGGCACTGACACATGTCATGTCGATCAACTGTGAGACAAAGTACCACATTTCTTGTGTTAGAGGAGAATGCAGTAGTTGGTAGGGATAAACATCTTAATTAACAAGGGAAGTTTTTAATGCTACATGGATGAAGATCAAACAAAAAACTTCTTTTACCTATGAAATCTGCCATATCTGCACTTTGACAGTGTGGATAAAACATGTGAAACAAAGATATAGGTAAGGTTATATGCCTCGGTCACAATTTCTTATGAGGCACAATCCTACTTCACAAACTCCATCTATGGCTGCCTAGCTGACATTTACACTCTCTAGAAACATCTCAACATTCATATATTTACTTAATGGTAATTTATCTATTAAGTTGCATGTTATTGTTGCAGGTTTCTAACTTCCACGACGAGATGGAAAAATTATTATCTTCACAATCTTTACCCAACCATGGTGGCTTAGTTTGGAGTCATTTCAAATGGGAAAAATCACTCTCTGTAGCTTTGTATGTCTGGGAAGAGTTGATGCTATGAAGAAAATTATCACTTATATTATCTGTAATCTAACACGTTGCTTTTAAATATATTTATGCATTCTTATTTTTGTTGAAAATGACTCCAAAATGACATTTACATATGTAAACCCATGCTACATTGTAGGGTATGGTGCAGGGAAGTTACATGGATATCAGAAGAAGAACAAATAGTTACAAGAGCTCCTCTTTGTAATGTTCACTGGTTTTTAAAAATTTTCCGTCGGGAGACTATTTTGTATACAAAAGAATTTCCGTCAATGATTCTGATGAATTGATTGTTGTATAGGCATAAAAATGGGTTTGTTGTAAAGACCTTAGAAACTCTTGCGCAAATGCAATTGGCAGGTGTAAATCCATATTCCACTCCATACGGTCTCTAACTTGTTGTTTTGTTCTCTACCATGACCACATTACACATGTCAATGGCGTATTCTGAAGTGTGTGACGTGTAGTCATTAAAACAACAGATGTGGAAGTCTAATCTTCTTTTGGGATTAGCTCCTTCTTCATTTAACACGTTTTGGTTTCTTTGTTGCATATTTTTTGTTGAAGGTGCCATTGGCTTCAAACTACCTTGTGCAGACATGTTTGGAGGCAATTTTGATGAATTTGGAAGTGGTTTTGGTGTGATGGCCAAATCAGTTTTAAAGGTCTCTGTTCTGGAATGATATCAACAAGCTCTTTCATTCATTTCCATTTGGCACTTCAAACTAAATAGAATAAACATTAAATATTTGTGTTTTTCTTAGTGGATCCAGTCACCCTTTCCTTTCATGGCAAGACTTGATTCAGATGCCTGGTATTTGCTGTGGTATTTCTCTTCACCTTCTTGGGCGTCTACCAAAATCCTCCTGGTATAAAAAAACTGGTTGGAGAGAAAAACATTCCATAGCTTGCTTTGGTATTGCTGTTGTATGATGTAAATGCAATGCCATATAACATGACACTTTGATG
Source organism: Taxus chinensis (assembly GCA_019776745.2). Classification (NCBI taxonomy): domain Eukaryota; kingdom Viridiplantae; phylum Streptophyta; class Pinopsida; order Cupressales; family Taxaceae; genus Taxus; species Taxus chinensis. The sequence continues at coordinate 897,909,442 of CM034149.1, forward strand.
TAGAAATTCATGTGCCAGACCTTGTTGTTCCATGTTGCTTAACTAATTTTCTTTTCCAGTTGTTCTTTTGATTGACAAGTGATATTTATTTCACATGCTCCCTTTTTAATATAACATGGAAAATATATAATTATCTCCTTTGGACCTGTACATTGCATGGTCCGATCTCATCGTTTTATTAGCAAACATATCTTGAAAATCAGAGAGCAATATGCTCTTAATAACATAACAAATCAAATAAAATTTGTCTAAAATTTTATTTATGTATCACTCATATGACCGATCAATAGAGGGTCAGGAGCTCAATTATTGATGATTTTTCATACATTATTTTTTTTCCCACACTTAAAGGTTAAAATTGAAAAGAGAGGTCACAAAGTGTTACAATAAGCAAGCATTGCTTTCAGATTTAGAACTTACTATTTTTTCCACATTCAATAAGATAAGTGAGAGGAGATGGTAAAGTGGAGCATGGAATATACCATAAGTTATTTGGGTAAGAACAATATGATATGTGGGATAGCTTTTGGATATGCAAGGATTTAGTTCTCCCTTTTTTTTCAATTTTTTTATTCATGCTTTTGTCTTATCTAACCATATAATTGAACATCTTAATGTTGTAAAAAGTAAAATGAAAAATATATATCTAAGCATTTTTTTTATATTTTCTCAATATTTTTTGTTATTGATACCTAGGGAGAAGGTCCTAGCCTACAAAAAATACATGAAGTGCCAGTCCATGAAAATAACATTCATCAATGGACTCTAAAAAAAGTGTAAAGCACCTTATTGTGCTACCTACATACATAAAAAGGGGGAAGATTTGATCTCAACCTTTAGCCATCCAAACCCTCCTAATTACTATATACAAAATCCTGCCATGCCAAATAAGGAAACATTTGAAATCACCTTTTTTAACCTACTAACCACTTATAACTGATACCAAAAATATATGCTCACTTCCTGAGATAAAAACAATACCTACTTCCCCTTATGACCGCCTAAAGACACTTTTGCAATGATTTCCACCTTCGAATCATCCATGCTCTGAGCCAAAGAAGAGGAAGGTGTCATACAACAACAAGGAATTTCTACTTTAACTTCTGCCTGAAGAGAAACCTCGAGATTTACAGCTAGAGATTCCTGACCACGAGCCATCGCCTGAAGACCCTTGGTAAGAGCGTGAACATGGAATTGTAGGCTCATTAAATACTCCTCCAAACATGCATGCTCCCTGGGGAAGATAATTTGACCCAAAGAATTTAAGAGAATGTTGGCAACACTCAAACCTTGAGCCATATCGAAGACATTGTTCCGTCCAATCGACTAGTTCGGATCCAACATCAATCTTACCATGTGCTCGCAAATGTCAGCATCCTCGACCTCTTTAAATTCCTCTGCCACCGACCAAGATTTCTCTAACCACCCTCTCATTGCCACATTTTTTATTTTTTCGTCCATTCAAGAGGTAAAGGATTCACATGCCTCTTCACCTATACGAGCCCTCTTCCTTTCCTTGTTTGGCCCCTCCTTCTGAGCCCCTCGAATTCTTAATTGCGAAAAGGTAGAAGGCCAACCCACAAAACCACCCAAATGCAAACCCAATAGAGAACCAAACCAAAAATGCAAAAGCAATTGAAATACCCCACTGGCGAATTGAGCTAAATAGACTCCCGACATGCCTCACATGAAGGAAGGAGTATGTGTCCAGCACCGAATATCATTGAGAATATATCCCATGCATTACCATAATCACACCAATTATAGTAATAAATACTTGACGAGCTAAATAATTACTCTTACACATGGCCTTCAGCTAATTTTGCATCACTCGAGGCTAAAGAGATGATGATCACTAGGGAAATTATCTTTCCACACTTGATGAATTGAATGACATTCTTCCCATACATAGACACCTTTGTTGGCCAAACAGTTGACAACTTAATTCCCAACTCTTTTAATGTGGGAAATTTAAATCTTAGAGAATAAGGAAATAATAGTATTAATCTATTGACATATCGGTTTCAACAACCAAGCCTTAGGATGCTTACCCTTAACAAATTTGATGATGAATTTAGAATCTCCTTCTATCCACAACTAATGCGAATTCTGATTTTTAACCTCCAAGAGACCAAAAAGGAGGGCCATGCCTTCTGCCACATTATTGGAGGAGACACCACAATCCACTGCCAAGGCCAACATAGGTTGGCACCTAGAATCTCTGAATATGAATCCATGGCCCACTCTACCCAGATTTCCTTTTGAAGCACCATCAAAATTTAATTTAATCCATTTTTCCTCAGGAGGCCGTCACATAATTTTTTGATCTTCCTTACTCATTACTAGGAGGCACATGAGTATAATTCCAAGGAATCAAAGGCCATTTACTGGATAAGATTCTATCCTCACTATTTCTACACTCCAAATCTTTGCTCCATGATTTAACTGATTCAAATAAGATGCCTTCTATCCTCTTCCACACTTGGTGAAAGGAGAGCTTGGTACCTTGAAAGATTATTCTATTTTGTTCAAGCCATAAAATCCAAATAACAGATGCTGGAGTGTGGTTCTAAAGAAGTTGCAACCCCTTATGAGCCACCTTCCAATTCCATTGTGAAATCAGATCATATACTGAGTAAGGAAGGACCCAATTTAAATTCCACTGCTGCCATGCCATCATCCAGATTTGATGGGTGAGGGGCAATGACAAAAAATATGATTTCTTGATTCTTCCTATTCTTCACAGAGGAAATAGAAGCCTAGTCCACAAAAACCTCTTTTCATCAAATTTTCATAAGGCACTTACCTAAGGATGCAAGCTAGAGAAAAATATTATCTTTAGGAAATCCCTCCTTTTGTCAAATCATTTTCGCCGGGAAGGAAATAGTCAAACCCCTTCCCCTCTACATGCTACAAATCCTGTTATAGATTGATTTAATTGTCACATCCCCCAAGCTTGAATTTTCCCAAATTATTCTATCCTCCTGATCATTTCTCGAATATGGGGTGGAACCCAACAACCTAAAAAGAGACATAACCCCCCCATGATTCTCAAAATCTTCATAGGAGAAGTTGATCCAACCTCTAATCCCATCTATCACACAAGTGTAATTTTCTTCCAAGGAATCCATTTGTTATTATCTTCCCCTTTAAAGGATCCTAAAATTTCATCCCCAGCTAAGGGACCTATTGAATGCCAGCTATCCTCCCAAAAATTGACCTTGTTTCTTATATGAGATTTCCATTTCAAGCTAGGAAGCATAATATCTCTGCAAATTTTGATAAAATTCCATACAATTGACCTTGAAGGAAGCTCTTGCTGGAAAAAAATAAGTTCCAAATCCTGACCATCTAAATATTTGGATCTTATAATTCTGCTCCATTCATGGTCACAATCCTTATAGACACGCCAAAGGATCTTGCAAACCAAAGCTTTATTCATCATGACACAATTTTTGAAACCTAATATGCCATATTTTTTAGGATGGAAGACATCCTCCCAAGCCACCAAAATGGATTTATTTTTGTCTTTAGATCCGCTCCACAAGAAATTCCTCTGCATTCCCATAATACATCTAGCCACTACCTCCAGAATCTTAAAAAGAGACATGAAATATGATGGAATCACCTGTAGAGAAGAACGAATTAGCACATCCCTTCCAGCCAAGGTTGACCATTTACCTTTCCAAGTGGCCAATTTCTTTTGAATCCTATCCACCACATGCTTCCAAAGATCTTTCTCAGTTGCACCACAAATCGGGGGCATGCCCAAATAAGAACTGAGAAGAGAGCCAATTAAAAAGCCAAAGATATTCACAATCCTACGCTATCGCTTAGGTCCACATTTAATAAATAAATTACAGATTTTGGAGCACTTACCTTTTGACCAACTACCTTTTCATACTTTTCCAAATTCTCTTGAAGTTTCCTAGCCTCCGCTACTGATGGTTCCCCAAACAGGGAAGTATCATCAAAAAATTATGAATATTTCACCGGTTCGATCCTAGAGGAAATGTTTAGCCCTTTCAATTCCTTTCTTTCCACAACTTTTTGAATCACTCTAGACAAACCTTTAGCCATTATAATAAAGAGAAAAGGGGAAATTGGAATGCCTTTCCTGAGGCCCCTGGAGGATTTAAAAATCCCAGTCAAAAAACCATTTATAAGGACTAATAATTTCTGGGTAGAGAAGCAGTTTCTAATCAATTGAATCCAATTTAGAGGGAAGCCAAACTTGAAAAGAGTGGCTTCTAAAAACATCTAGTTCACTCTATCATACACCTTGGTCATATCTAACTTAATTATCATCCTCGGGTTCTTTTTATGACATAAGGAGTGAATGGATTCATGAGAATCCACAATCCCACCTATAATTTTTCAACCTTCGACAAACCTGCTTTGATTTTCCGAAATAATGGAATCTAGAAAAGTCTTCAACTTTGAAGTAAAAACCTTGGATATTATTTTATAAATTCCATTGCATAAAACAATAGGGCGAAAGGCATAAAAATAATGAGCATCTTATTTTTTGGGGATTAGAGACAAAAAAATTGAGTTCCATTCTTTCAAAATTGCCTTTTTCTTCCTACTATCTTCAAAAAAAGCCCACACATCTTCCCCAATAATATGCCAAAATATTTGGAAGAAGAAAATTTGATAACCATCCGGACCAAGGGCTTTATCTTCCCCTAGACTAAAAAATGCCCATCAAACCTCCTCTTGGGAGATGGGGAGCATCATCTTATCTGCGTATCCTTCCTTTATGATCTTGGGGATGCAGGAAAGTAAGGAATCTTCGTCATCTTGCGACAACCCTTCATCATAAGAGAAGAAATTCTTGAAAAAATACACCCCCTCAGATTTGATGTCTTTTATGTCTGAAACCACTTCCCTCAAAGGGAGGGTCAATTGCATAATTCTATTCACATTCCTCCTAATAGTCATTAAAAGATATATTTTTTTTTTGTGTTCCTATGACCTTGACGACAAGGAAGCTATTCAAGAGACCATCACCGAGTATGCCTGCAAGAAAGGGTCACGGTACTATGACATTTTAGACATCAAGGACCCCGTAATGAAAATGTCTATGCATCTGGTAACTAAGCTGAATGGCCAGGAAAGATGGACACAGGTCAACAAACCTTAGCTACATGTCTACAGAAAGATTGCAGAGGGAACTATATATAACCTATCTGCATACATTGCGGAGGAAATTGTCAGTTACGTGAAGGAAGGGGACATGATCCTATTTGGCAACGTCTTGCTCACCATTGTATTCATGAATATTGGGGTGCTTGATGCACCAGACAAATTTTTATGGGAGTACCCCATCGAGGATCCCTCGCCCACAAAGAGGTTTGAAAAATATGCCTGCGATACAATGACAACACCCCACAAGGCGTGGCTAGAAAAATGGTACACGCGCTTGAGGAATGCATTCGGGGTAGAGTGGAGAATCCCTGAACAACTCCCAGCAGCCACTGAGGGAGAAGCTGAATTTGCAGTCTACCAACACTATTGCTTGAGCATATTCAAGCTAATAGATGAATCATGGAGCCCTTGGTGCAAGCTCGCCTTCACATTTACTGCCTAATACTTCCAAGTGGTAGTGAACAAGTTTAAAGAGTCAAAGAAGTTAATACTGGAACTGGGTAGGCTGGACTGGGAACACAAGGAGATGAGAAAGAAGCTGAATTACCTTGGCGACAAGTGTGTGTACGTGGAGAAGTACGTATCGCACGAGATTCAAATGACAAGACCAATGATGCTACCCATCACTGGAGGATCAACAATGCGTGTGTACTTGCACATAAGGCTGAAGTTTGAGAAGGGTGTGTATCTGGAGAATGAAGTCTCCATACCTGAAGACCCCTTTGGGAAGAAGAAGCCATCATCCAAGAAAAGAGGGAGAGGAGAAGAAGAAGCACCAGTTGTGCAGACTACTCAGACAATGAGCATGCCATCCACGAGCGCTAAGTCAAGCACTTACATGTGGAGAAAGAAGTCTTTGGTGAAGGAGAAGATGCCAGAGGTAGAGGCACCTAGGCAACCCATCTCTAAGGAAGAATCACCTAAGGAAGAAGATAAGGTCAAATCCCCTGATCAGGAGCCACCTCTCAGGAAAAAGCAGAGGGTTGATGAAGAAGCTGACTCGGAGGCAACTGATAGCTTGGAGAAATACATGGGTGGAAGAGGGGATGAAAGTGAAGAAGATGGCGGCAAGGAAGAAGAGACAAAGAAAGGCCAAAATCCACATGTGTTTAGCATCTACGACTTAGGAGAGGAGAGTGGAGATGAGAAGCAAGAGTTTGTATTCGCGCAGTGCAAGGGCACACAAGATGAGGAAGATGCCAATGATATGGAGGATGAGGAGGTTACCAGGGAAAAGGAGGGAGCCGTAAGTTTTACAAAGGAGCAGATCACGAAGGTGGTAGAGAGAGAAGCAAAAAGAATGCTTGAGGTCTTGGTAGACCAAGCATTGGAGCGTAGCGCGGACATAGTGCTGAAGGAGGGGAAGGAGGAGAACATTGAAAAAGAACATGACAGCCTAGGAGGCCTTGCTCTGACAGTAAGCTTCCCCAAAGGCACGCGCTCAAGCAGAAGAATTATGGATGTGGAATAGAGACAGGTAATGGGCTATGTTGATGACATAAGGAAGGTGTTACGTGTGTGATTCCAGAGCACCATACCCATGGAAAGGATCATAGCCATGAGGTCTTTTGAGAATGATGATGGGTACCCCAGAACCGCGAAGATGATCTCTTGGGCGTTTGAGTCCCATGTTGATGAGCCACTCTTTGAAGTCTGCCAAGGAGCACTCATCACATTGTGAGAGTCTAAGGGGGTCAATCCCTTAGTGAATGCTCAGGAGATCTCGGACGAGCAGGTCTACAATGCACTGAACAAGGTCACGGTCGAGACCGAGGCTAGATTATTTTCATGCAACGATAGGATTAGAATGTTGGAGGTGAAGTTAGGGAAGGAGGAAGAAATGGTGGAGAATGCCAAGAGCTTGAAGCAGGAGGAACTGATCAGCGCATAGTTAAGGTGCGAGTTAAAGGAAGGAAACGTAAAGGTGTATGAAGTATACAAGAAAATGGAGTCTATTAAGGGTGCCATCCTCCTAAAGCACCCGGACTTAGCACCACCCGTACAAAAGTACTCATCCCTCCTGGAGTGTATGGAAGACCTAACGCATGTCCTCACTATGGAGAGATGACCCTTGGCCCCGGAGTCTGCTGAAGAAGTGGCCGCGCACTTGAAAGAGGAGGATTGATTGAAGGTGGTCACGCTCGTTACAGAGTACAACCAAGTACTCACAGAGGTTAAGGTTGCTGCCCAGTATGTAGAAGCCACATATGATACATGCACGGATAGGGATAAGGTGGCGAGCTCCTTGGCCGCCATGCTTGAAGCAGAGCTAAAAGAGTTCCAAGAAAAGAACAAGGGGAACTGGGTGGAGAGAGACATGGTCCTAGCTGAAGTAGAGAAGAAATCAAAGGCAATTGAAGCTTTAAGGAGCTCAATTAAGGCTTAGCTAAAGGAATTATACCCCTAGATCACTAGAAGGATGGATAAACTTGAGGAACTAGGCAAAGAGATGGAGTAAGTTGTGGACATTTTGGGCACCCAGGGAGTTGGCCTGAGTTTTGATGGAGTTAGCACCTTGGTGGGGGACCTCTACCAAAAGGCACAGGGGGAGGTCGGAGTATGGAATAAGCTAGAGGCAGACCTCTGGAAAGAATTTCCTAGCTTGTTGAGTTGATGCTCCCCCATTCTTCATTATTTTTCCTGATTATTTCATTCCTTATTCTTTTTGTAAAGTGTAAAACGATTCATTGGTTCTCTGGAAAACATGCATCTTGGTTAAATGAAATGTTTCCGAGGATGGAGAACATGCGTAGTGTGGGGTGATGTTGGACCCCTGTAATCTTAACCAAGTATGAAGGCACGTGGGCACGCAGTGTCCCAGTTATGAAAAGGCACACAAGGTAAAAGCACGCGAGAGAAAGGCTTAGGGAAGCACATAGCACATGCGACACATGAAAGGAGGCTCAGGATTTAGTCAATTTGAGTGCCCAGGGTAGAACACGTGAAAAGCATGATCGGTTACACATGGATAAGATGCCAACCTAGCGATAGGCTAGCCCAGGAAAGAGCATGCCCCGGATGGAATCTTCTAGAAGAACATCATGAGGTAAAGTGGAAAGCATAGGCTTGAAGAAGCATGCTTGCATGGACCACATTCGACACTTGGCACAAGATCTAAGGACACTGGAAGGTGAGTTGGTAGTATAGGAGAATTATAAATACAAGTGCCTATGGAGTTAAAAGAAGAGGAGAAGAAGTACGAGGTATAGCGGGTTAGAGAGTGAGCGGAGCTCTGCATAATCACTGCAAGTGGATATTTATATTTAGGAAAGAATGCACTAAGCATGGAGTTGTAATTTTTCTTTTTCTATTAGCTTAGTTACATCCGTCCATAGATATGCATGACTGTAGTCTGCTCTTCGTGACACTCTGTAATGAATCAATGAATACAATGAGGTTTTTGTACATACCCAAAATTATAGGGTACTGCACTGCCGGAACAACATTACACGTGCCCCAATGATGATACAGGTCTCCTCGCAAGGTGTTCAGGATCCGGAAGAGCTCTCCAAGTATGCGTTAACATCCCGCTTGTCCTGCTTAGCCCTTGCGTGCTTTGTTTTCCTCTTCTCCCTTCTTTTTCTTTGTGTTTTGGTCTTCAGTTACAAAACCGCCGCCCTACCTGGGTAGCGGTCCTGTAACCGCCACCCTGCTCAGGGTGGTGGTCCTTCACATGTTTTCCATAATGTTCTTTTAACGCGACTAGTGTAAATTTTAAATGTTTACCAGTTTTTTTCACCGCCTTTGCTCATATTTATGATTATGGTTCCCTAGAATAGTGTTTTTGCATTGTTTATGGTTAAAGAGTTCAAATTGGTTTTCACCTTTAGGTTAATGGGAATTCTATAAATAGCTGGCTTGTGCTCAAGCAAATGGCTCCTCAAAAATTGCCTCTCATCTTCTCATTTCATAGTTTTAGTCTTTCAATTCTTAGGAGTTCATAGTTTTTCAGTTGTTTCATGCATAGTTAAGTTTTTTTGATATTTAGAAGCCACATATTCTCCTTGTGCAAGTGTTGTTATTGTTTCACACAATCAATTGAGATAGGATAGTTTCCTTTTCAGTTGGAACCCATTAAAGTTGCAGGTTTTGTTTGTCAAACATGATAGTTTCAGGTTCTGGACGTTTTATATTATATGTCTTGCAATAAATCCCGCTAGGAATTGCATAAGCCAAGCTCTGTTCTCTTGCGCTATCCCTCTCCTACTCGCATTGTATTCAGGTCTGCATCCTAAGGTGCCATTATTTTGATACCAACTTCTGCTGATGCTAACATCACATGCTTTTCTGGGTTCACGTGAGCACGAAGGAACGAGGAGATCACACTGAGGGGACAAAGCCACACACCACCGGATTTTCCACTGTTATACAAAATCCAGGTTCAAATATCAAAGTTCTAGTTAAAATATATCAAATAGAGTAGTCAATCATTTCATTTCAGTTAATCTCACTTTTGATATTACCGGGGAAGCTATGGGGATTGATAGTTTCTGAGAAACTATGATTCTTTCCTCACTTCTGAGGTAGGATCGGGGGTCTTTCAAATAGATTAGACCAGTTATTTGGTTATTTAGAATAGATTCACAACTGCACAGGCAAGTAGCCATACTCGGCTGCTTTGTTTATTTTAATTTCGTTATTAGTTTAGTTGTCAATTTCTAGATATATTAAATAGTTGCTCTTTCAATTTCATTCAAATAATTCATCAAAAACACAAAAATAAATAAGTTATATATGCTGTAGGTATACTTTATATAGTTAGTTTTACTTTGCTTCAGTTAGATTTACATTGTTTATTTTTTATGACAATCACGGGACCTAAGGAGCCCAGAGAATACGTATTCAAGCCAATCGTGCCCCAACCTAATCTTGTGGCAAAAATAACTGACGTAGATCAAAATCTCAGAATCCAAATGTTCTGAACAACAACATACCTACAAGAAATTAGCTCACAATTAAGAGGATTAAACATAGAAGACGACAAAGTGCATACATTTTGGTCAAACCAGCCAAGCTACAGGCTACCCTAGATAAATATCCACATGACTGTAGAAGGGCTTGAGAAAGAGAAAACGTTCGGTTTGTGATCCTTTGGTCCCACAGCCAGACACATGAGACATTCTAACCGATATAGACACTAGCTTAAGAATTCAAATTGCCAGAACGCCTCTAGCATACTCTGAGAAGATTACATAGCTGTTAATTCTAAATATAGAGGCCGAAAAGGCATACAACTACTGGATACTAGGGGTTAGGGATTAATTCTGTACATGCCCCTAGGAGGTCCACAACAACCACGAATCTACGGTTGTGATTCACAGGTCCCACAACCCAGTGAGTCCACAGGAAAATTAGACGTAGATGCTGGTTTACGCATGTTAGTATTTAGATCCACTCCACTTCCACTGGATATTATCACACAGTTATCCTTATTAGACATAACAGCTAACGAAGCTAAAGATTTCTAGACTAGACCAGAGAATTACCCATAGAACCCACTATATATCCATCATCCATCTTATGACCCTGTCTAGAGATATACACGAAACAATCCCAGGTCATTTTCTTCGTATACCACAACCTCTAGATCGGATCATGCCAGAGCTTGATATTGATTGGAGCCTTCGAGCAGTCATCCTCGCCAACCGATCTATCATGCCAGTTCAGGTTAGGAGGGGCTTCTTTGCCTTAGATTCACAGATTCCATTAGTGCGTGTCGAAGACATAAGATTACCTAACTATATTGCCTACACCCCACATATATTCCATCCCCACTGGCTGTCTCGGCACGACCTCAGGAGGTCGGGTGGGAGGAAGGGTTACTTATAGATTCTCAGGCTCGCTTGTCACTTTTCCATCGTACAAAATTGGTGAACCCAACATGAAAGAAATAGTTCTTCCTCTTTTATTTTTCACTCCTTCCACCCACCTTCGCTCTTTCCCATTATTCTGTGGGTATTCATATACCCCCCGAATATGACAGGATTCAATGCATATGGCAGACCTCTTCTAGGTCTTGAAGCATACTATGATCAATTGAATAGACAGCCATCACCCTCGCTCTCAGCATGGGGTGACAACTATTCAACTAACCAATTATCAACACAAACTCCGCCCCCAAGGGCTAGATATAGTTATTCTTTCACAATGAAGAGTTGGATCAGCTTGCTCAAACGCAACACCCAGAGCCTTTAGGCTTGAACAACATGACATTTACGGGAGAATCTGGTTCGTCTCCTCAGGAGTTTCTTAGACTGCAAATTAGTAGACAATAAGATCCATACCTATTTTTAGATGATGAACATTCAGTGTGTTATGCCAGGAATGAACAACGCTCTTGGAGTATGTACCCACCTATAGGAGGTTTACAAACACGACCCGAGGTCTCGTTTCAAGAAAAAACCTCCATGTCGCTACCTATAGGAAATGCCCTCGGTGAAACTTGGTAGGGCACCGATCAGTTCATAGCGGGGTACCACATGCCTATACAACCTCAGGATATACCAAAAATTCCACTAAGGAAGAATACTGTGACCTCGCCAAATGAAGTCATCTCAACTTTAGTAGAAAAAAGTTAGAGGGTTAGAACTTGCTCAAGCGAGTCAAAATTCTCAATTCATGCAGGCAAGAATTTCCAATCCTCCACATCATCCAAGCCAAGTAGACCTCATCATAGGAATAGGCACGTTGGGCATGCCTCCTCAGTATTCACAACAAACACCAACTAGAACCGCCGTTTCTAACACCGTTCTGGTGGAAAATATGATACTTCCTGGTCTAGTACAAAATAATCCATTCCTAGGCAACACTCCATATTTAAACATGTATTCCAAATCACCACAAGGAGATATGTTCTCTTCTCTCGGCATGTTCGCTCAACCACAAGGATTTCCTTATGTCCCTGCAAATGCATACGCCATGCTATATCAACAACCCATTCCACCTCCACCCCCTCAGCAGGCACCATCAATGGTCGAAACCTATGCGATAGGAACTTATTCAGAATATTTGAAAGAACCCTTAGACTTCACCATACGAAGCGTCATGCTTCCAATACCTCTTCCTGATTTTCCCAAATATAAAGGGGAGGGAGACCCGAATGCACACATTAAGGCCTATACCATAGCCATTCGAGAACTGCTCCCTTGGGAAGGGGTTGTTGCCAAAATAGTCCCCAAAAATTTAGAGGGCATCGCCCTCGATTGGTATTATAGAATACCTGAAGCTTCCATCCATTCGTTTAAACAACTCGTTTCAAATTCATCAAGGTGTTTGACATGAACAAACTATTGAGAACGGGAATAAGGGAATTCTTGCACATTAAACAAGAACATAATGAATCTGTTGCTCACTTCATCCAAAGATGGCGTATAGTCCTTTATTCTTTTGCAAGTGCTCTAAACATGGACCAAATGGAACTATGTGATTTATTCCTTCATTCTCTCAGTAGAGAGGTAAAGGAAGAAGTCCAAAAGTTCCCACTAAGGACTTACGATGAAGTACTTGAGAGTGCCCTTCAAATAGATCAAGCGGAAATAGATAGTGGTCGCAAGACGTATGGAAAAAATGGGAGGCTAATCACCCCCAGCCAGAATACTACGACTTATCCTACTACCGCAAATGTCAATCAAGGACCTAAAATCCTTAACAAAAATCGCGGTGTAACCACGGATGGAGTAACTAACCAATCTAAAAAGGCCAATGTTGTAAATACTCCACTGCCAATTAACAATCAATGAAACAACAACTTTACCCCAACAATCAATTTGGTGGATTTTAATCATCCACAAAAACAACAACAAAGGCAGACCCAGACATAGGGTCCAAGTCAAAATTCAATTGGATATCAGAACCAAAACCAAAACCAAAGACAACAAACACAAAACTTTAATGGTTAACAGTTTAATCAGAGTTTTGGACCACAATACGCGCCAAACCAACAACCTAGGAATTACAATCCTAACTCATATTGTGGTTTCCACAAAATTCAAGGCCATGACACTAGGACTTGCCGCGATTACAATAAGTTCATGCAACATTTTCCAGAAGAACAAAGACAACTTTTCATAGACATGTTCTTAGCAGATCCTGCATCACCTGGGCCAAATACCTTCACGGGAGCAGTCTCCCCTCAAAATGCACCCCTCAAGATCTTCAATGATCCGCTCCCAAATCACAATAACAAAAAATTAAATCCAAATGAGATGAACAAGAGAGTAATAACAGGAAACAATGATCATGAAGCCTCGACTTTGCTAAATCCCCCTGTCACACCACAATTAGGAAATCAGCTATGACCCAAGATAGTCAGTTTAGTGGAATTAGACACTGAGCTACCCGTGGAAACCGTAACAAGGACATGAGATTATTCCTCTCAGCCAAGTCCAAGTTACCCGCTAGAGACAGATAACATTCAACAACCATTAGTAAAACCCGCAGGTGCCTATGATTTAATTAATGACCTAACAAAGACCTTCTCTCACATCTCCTTTTTGAACTTATTGAAGAACTCTCCTGCCCATAGGGCTGCTCTTTTAGAAGCATTAGGTTTAGGTCATTTAATTAACATCACTCTACCTCCCGAGACACAGGTAAATCATATAGACTTTGATATCCACCCTCCAAGGGAATAGGGATATCGAGTTTATATTCGAGATAAACAAAATGCCAATAGATGCCGATATTGCACGAAGAGGTGATCCGAACTTATATTTACAAGTGTGGGTTTATAACAATTACGTTAAACATGCAATGGTTGATGATAAGGCAATAGTTAACATAGTTCCCTTCTCTTTCCTTCAAAAGCTAGGGTATGGAAAAACAAATTGTTCCATAACTCGGAATACACTGAGAGGCTATGATAGCCTTAAAGCCACTTCGATTAGGACTATAATACTACCAGTCACCTTAGGACCCAAAAAAATCCTCACTGAGTTTTATATTATAGATCGGGAAACCAACTATAATATGATCCTCGGCCGACCATGGATACACCGTATGAAGGCAATCCCTTCTACGTTATTTCAAGAAATAAGATTCCTACACTTAGGAAAGGTATTCGTAGCAAAAGGTGATCCGAAACCATTCGATATACACCTAGCAGACCTGAAGAAAAGACCAGGTGTTCACTCTGAGTTTGAACTCCCAACAAACCAACTTAACAAGCCAACCGACTTCGAAACCAGAAGGAAAGTTGGTACCTACAACAGAGCTAGAAGTTACGAACCTAATCAAGAATATCCCAGCCCTCAAAGATGAGGCTAACATTGTAGAAATAGTATCATTAGGAACTACTGCAAAAGACAGTCGAGTTGCTAGAACAGGATCTACCAATTTTCCTACCATTTGATTTTGTAGGCATGGGATATACCTTAGGAGTTGGTTCTCTTCCAGCAGAAGAACTCTGCATGGTAGAAGTAACGAAGTGGTAGAAATAACTGAAGCAGAAGTAACCGAAGTAGAAGAAGTTGACGTAGAAAATGTCCCAACATCCATCTTCCCAAGTAAATATTGGACTCTCCATTTTGATGGAGCTAGATGTCGTTGTGGGGCTGGGGGCAGGTGTGATCTTTACTTCGCCCAAGGAAAAGATCCTACCATTCTCCTTTAAAATAAATTTCAAACGTAAAAACAACGGCACTAAGTACGAAGCCCTCTTCCTTGGCCTCATCTTAGGTAAGAGGCTCGGTGTTAATGAAATCAGGGTGTTAGAAGACTCTTAATTAATAGCAAACCAAGTCTATGAGGTGTATGAGACTAAATTTGAACACCTACAGCTCTACAAAACAGCAGTACTAGATCTGAGCAAAGGATTTAACTTCATATCAATTGAAGCAATCCCGTGAGAACAAAATCTTCTCGCAGATTTGATAGCAACCTCAGCCTCATGTTTCACTCCAAGCAGTGAGTTGGAAGACACCTGTTTCATGGTATCCCTTCATACTGAACCGTTAGTGAAGAAAATATCAAACCCTCTTTTAACGAACATAGCTGAGAATAAATATGCTATCTTAGATCATGTTGATAGTGATAAAGGGCCACTCTTGATTACTTAAATGTCTATGCAGCATTACATCTCACCCATCACATGGTAGATTTGTCTTTAATCCCACATTCGTCTTCTTACTTTGGAAAATCCCATGATAGAGCTTCCCCCACAAAAGGAACTCGACATATACGCAGTAGAGAATGGAGAAGATCTAGAACTACCCTCCAGCCCTGCCTGAGTTTGAAGAAGGTAACGCTTCTTTAATCGAAGAAACGATTGACATTAACATCAGAACGGAGGATGAACCGAAGATCTTAAAAATAGGATCTTCGTTAACTCCAAAAGAGATAGAAATACACACTCGAATCCTCAGAGAACATCAAAAGGCTTTTGCATTTAATTATAAAGAAATGACGGGAATTGCACCACACATCGCGGTACATAACCTTGTCACCAAATCAGATGCAAATCCAATTAAACAAAAATAAAGACCAATGAAACCCAAGGTAGCTCTCATGGTGAAGGAGGAAGTAAGGAAACTCCTCCAAGTAGGATTCATTAATCCAGTTGATTATTCTCAGTGGGTATCTAATATCATTCTCGTTCACAAAAAGAACGGGAAGATACACATTTGCATATATTTCTAATACATTAACAAAGAATTCCCCAAGGATGAATTCCCATTACCATCCATTGACGTCATTGTTGACGTAACTGCTAGGTTTGAGCTTTTGTCTCTCATGGATGGATTCTTAGGATATAACCAAATCAAAATATCCGAACAAGACCAAGCTAAAACCACGTTTATAACTCCTTGGGGAACCTATTGCTATTGCTGTTATGCCATTCGGTCTCAAGAACATGCTGGCGCTACATACCAATGTAGGAAATGACGTATATATTTCATGATCTTATTCATAAAATCATGGAATCCTATGTAGATGACTTGTTAGCTAAAGCCAGGAAGCGTTGTGATCACCCGGAAGTGCTCCGCGTAATTCTTTCTTGTTTGATAGAATACTGAGTCACACTAAACCCAGAAAAATGTGTATTTGGTGTGACAGGGGGGAAACTCCTGGGTTACATCATATCATTACAAGGGATTGACATAGACCTAGCAAAATCCGGGTTGTTCTTGAAATGATCCCGTCGTCGGATGAATTTGGAATCAGGTCGTTTCTTGGGAAACTCGGTGCAATCCGAAGATTCATCCCAGAAGCTTTGCCATCCATCCCAATCAACAATCTACTCAAGAAAGATTATAGTATTGATCTGGACCGAAGACTGCAATGAGGCCTTTCGAAGCAGTTAAGCGTTTCTTGGGAAACTCAATGCAATCTGAAGATTCATCCCAGATTTAAGCTTTGCCATCCATCCAATCAAAAATCTACTCAAGAAATATTATAGTGTTGATTGGACCGAAAAATACAATGAGGCTTTCGCAGCAGTTAAGCGTTTTCTTGGGAAACTCGGTGCAATCCGAAGATTCATCCCAGATTTAAGCTTTGCCATCCATCCAATCAACAATCTACTCAAGAAAGATTATAGTATTGATTGGACCGAAGACTGCAATGAGGCTTTCGAAGCAGTTAAGCGTTTCTTGTTGTCACCACCTACGCTAATGCCTCCTAAGCCAAACCGCCCTTTAATCTTGTATTCACGAGCCACCAATGTCTCGCTAGCTTGCATGTTAGCTCAAGAAGAAGATGACAAATGAGAACATGCGATCTATTTTATTAGCCAAAATGTTGCTTGAATATGAAACATGTTACATGCAAGTAAAACGAGAGTGTCTCGCCATTGTCTTTGCAACCAAATGCATAAGACATTACATGCTAAATCAAGAAATAAGGGTCATTGTAAAAATAGACCATTTATGAACTTTCCTCACGCAAGGGTCCTTGTCTAAAAAGGTTAGACGCTTTATAACCTTAATGGGTGAATTTGAATTAACTTTTGTAAACCAGAAGTTTATTAAGGAACAAATCATTGTAGATTGGTTAGCTGATAACCCCGTTAGATGGAGGCGATCTAGTAGATCTAGTATTTTTCCAATGAATGCATATACTACATCGAAGCCAAACCTCCTATCTCTAAATGTCATTGGTATACTAATATCGTTAATTATATCATGGACCACGCATATCCATAAGGTGCTACACTGCAACAAATAAGGTGGTTACACATTATCATAGCTAAATACGTTATTATAGAACAAGCGCTCTATCGTAAGGCCTTCAATGGAATGCTTCTAAGGTGTGTTGACACAAAAGAATCTAAGAAGATTCTCTACGAATCTCACAATGGAATATGTGGAGGTCACTTCGGTGGTCATGCCACTCGCCCACAAAATACATCATATGGGTTATGTCTGGCCCACTCTAGAGCACGAATGCAGTAGAGTTCATACGCAAGTGCCATAAGTGTCAAGAATTTTCCCACGAGATTCACATGTCTGCACAAGCTCTATAACCAATCGCTACTCCATGGCCCTTTTCTACATGGGGCCTAGATTTGATAGGGAAATTCCTCTCCCTCGTCAACAGATGGCCATAACTTCATAATCACGGCCACCGAGTCTTTCACCAAATGGGTAGAGGCTATGCCTCTCACCAGTGTACTAGGTTTCGTGATCGCCAAGTTCATTTTGAACCAGATCATTTGTAGGTACAGTGTCCCACAAATCATCATCTCATATAATGGTACTTATTTTAAAAATGACGAGGTCTGTGAGCTATGCAGTAAATGTAAAATAAACCATCATACAGCTTCCTTATATTACCCTCAAGCTAATGGGTAGGTTGAAGCAACAAACAAGACATTGAAAGCTATTCTCCTCAAAACGGTAAAATAAAACAAACGAGATTGGCATTTAAAGTTATATCTCGGCCTTGTGGGCCCACTAAACCTCAATAAGAACACCAACAAGGAGAAACTCCTTTCTCATTGGTATTTGGCGTAGAAGCAGTTCTCTCACTTGAGGTTGAAATACCCAGTCTTTGCATCTCACGACAAGGGATTCTGGATGACGAAGCTTATAGAGGAGTACCGTCTCTCCCAACTAGAAAATCCTAAATGAGGTCAAGTTATAAGTTAAACAACGGCATAGAGTCTATGCTGACCGGATATGCCGGCAATATAATAAAAAGATCTATGAACAGAGATATATATGAAGGAGATCTAGTTCTAAGACTAGACATCTGGATCGATAAAAATACCAGTGAAGGAAGGAAGTTCTGGCCCAAATGGTTGGGCCCATACCGAGTCACGAAAGACTATGTAAATGGTGCATATCTCTTATGTACACTAGAAGGTGAGGAATTCAACGAAACTAGTCAATTCCCTGCACCTTAAATGATTTCTATGCGTAAGCAACCAGCACTACTTGTATAATTATATCTACATTGCATCTTCATGTAGTTAGGGTTCATTTTATCCACTCGTTTCATACAATTTTGTGATAAAGGAACTTATTCTCAAAGCAATTCATTACAAACTTCTAATGGTATTGGCATAAGCATTCCAATCATACTTCTTCATTTTCATAACGTCATCACCTGTTTCAGAATCATTTCATCCATATAAAGCTAGATATGACAAAGTTTTAAACGGTAGCCATACCAAGGCCTGTATGCTTGTTCCCACTTTTGGTTTCTTCCTAGGACAGGTGTCTTGGCTATGGTCTGTTCTAGAAGCTTCATAGTGTCACATCTATCCCGTACGTATAGATCTCTTTGGAAATAAGAACATACAGACATTTTACTTAAATAAATAAGTCAAATATAGATCAAATAGAAAATTTTATATTTACACATTTCCTTGCCTTACCACAACCTTCGGTGATGAACTTGCATCTCTTACTAATGACGTAGGGTTGGGAAAGGATGGGAATGCCCTTACTCGCCTATGCCTTGTCCATGGTGATAAACCCATGCTTCCTACTAGAAGCATGGGGCAAGGTGTAGGGGGTCCTCTTGACAATAAACATTGAAGGTCATAAGCAAATAGTTCAAATAAAGCTTTGAATTCTTGAGCCAAAAACAAATGAATCAGATGTACAAAATTCCAAGAGAGCTCAAAACCCCCGAAAACCCAGATTTTGTCTACCATGTGGCCATCTATGGATTTAAGTCTAGATAAACCACAAAGCAAGTCACATTCTAAACTATGGAGTCACTTGAGTAGAGTAGGTTTTTAGCGTCCTAATTTGGTTCTACCAAATCTTTGTCTATCTCTCATCACTACCCATTCAACAAATTTCATAGCTTGTGCCCTTTTCTAGCTCTCGGTGGTGAGCCCCTCGTATCTTACTAGTTGCGTGGAGCTAAGAGTGGGCCAAGTTCATCTGCTCATCGTACCGGTTTATCATCTCATTTTGCCAAAACAAATACAAAGTACCAGAAAATTACTTATAGAAGCTAAAAGTTCAAAATCACATTGTGTCTGCATTATCATATATCAGCATCACGAAATACAAAAAGAAAGAAAGCATTCGTATCATTTGTTCTCCATTGCATACATTCTGAAAAGCATATAAAACAACATTATAATTTACATGCAGAAACGAATCACAAAAACTAGATACCAAGAGTCTGATCCAAAAAGAATATATATATATATATAATCAAGTTTCCTGTACAATGCCATCATGCGCTAGGCATGGTCAAAACACTCAATGAGCCCGGGAAATACAAAATGAATCGTATAAACAATCTACGAGAGCCAAGTGGCCTCTCAACCCCTATGAGACCCCTCTAAAGGTGCACGACCACCGTCTAGGACTCTGGCTACGCCGGCGCTCTGAGTGCACCGAGGGCTCACGGTCCCGAGGAGCAGCTGCGGCCTCGCTATGAGAATGACTCCTCATCAGGCGCTCTGCTATCCTATACCCAGCCAACTCGGTACGGAGGGTGGACACCATCTTGGCCACATGCCAGACAGGGGCAAAAATTTCGGTATGCCTACCGGCTACTGAAGGCTCCCCTGCATCCACGGATAGCTCCGCGTGAGTCCTCTCCATGGGGATCATCAGGGTATCAGTGCATACCCAGTGAATCAGGTCTCGCCACTCATCAGCAGTCTCTGCAAGAAAAGGAGAAAACAAGTTAGAAATAGTCAAAAGATAAAAACAAAATGAATAAGAGTAGAGATAGCAACTAAGACAATTCTAGCTAAAAAAAAATATTAAGAGAAGTGATGATAACTCACTCGGACCTCCGAGGCCTCCAAGAGGGATCCCTAGGATCAGTGCCTACCATAGATGCTTCCACTGATTGATGTCCTCCTCTTGTGCCTTAGGGACGACATAGCATCCTACTACGGACTCATCCTCCCCTCCTAGGTCCTGAGAAGGCAGATCCTCTGAAACTAGAGCCACCCTTTCTACACTCTGTTCTACCCTCTCCACCTGTAAGATATCTTAAGTGTCATGCCACTCGAGATAGCTGTCCTCCTCTCCACCTAAATCACTGACCTCAGCCTTGGTCTCCTCCTCTGTCTCTCCCCTTGTGAACTCCTCGAGACTCAGAGTCTATATTAATGGGGTCATCACTTCTGTGGGTGGGACCGGCAGAAATCTGAAGTAAGGGTAACTGAGGAACATCCAGATCTCCCTCGAGCATGTACTACCTTCCTAACTATAATGGGGAAACTAGGAGTAACAATGGTCCAACCCCAGCCTCTATGACCTCCCCTAGCCTCTCCAAAATGATCTAAATACTGGCACCACTAGGGGAAGCATATCAACGTAAGGAAGGAAAAACTGCTGAGGCACTCGCAGCAAAAGGATGTGTCTTCACCTTCCCCGTCCTATCCACAAGCTGCCCTATGGTGGAGCAAGAGATCAAAGTGAGGGCCTCCTTGCCCCATAACCCTGTCATGGCCTGATAGGTTGTGGCCTCCATATCATCAGTAGTCAAGGAGGTGACTGACTGGTGGGGTGCTCTAAGCACCAACATATCTGTCCATCTGGCTTCCCCCACAGCTCCAAGATCCGCCACCCTCTACACCTCTCCCATAAGGGATGAAACACTCGTAGACCCAACTCATAACCAGGGTCAAATGGCTCAATGACTGCCCCTGTAAGCGAACCACCCGGTATAAATCATGATAGGTGGTCCCAAGTATGTCAGTTCCCCAGGCATAAATCTAGGCCATGTCCCTCAATCTGTGTAATAATGCGAGACCAGTAATAAAGTAAGGTGTCTCCTCCCTTGTCCCCAATCAATCTCAAGGCAAGGATCCCCATAATGATCTGACGAATCAAGGGGATAAGCAAGATAGGAATAGATCGGACCCTCGCCCCCTTCTTCAAACTAGTGGAGATAATTACATCTCCCATGTATGAATCCCACTATGCTATCTGAGCCCGTGACCCTGCTGTCTCAAGCGTGAGCTATCTCTCGATGATCGGGACCCCCAAGATACAGTAGACATCCTCCAGGGTGATAGTCCACTCACCCCTGACTCCTGGAAATCTGAAAGTGTTCCAATCAACATCCTAATATGAAAACAAGTCACAAAGTATGTGACTATAAGGTGCAACATGCGGGACCCGTGATATACGTAATATACCGGCCCTCTGAAGAGTGTCTTGCTCATCCTGAGAAAGTGCATCCAACACTGCTAGAAGCCAATCACAATCTCTCTCTCGACTCCATCTGATATACTCCTCCTTAGCCTGCATACACCCAAAAACACACAAAAAGGAGCAAGTTAGTATTCAAATGACCTTAGAAAAATCATGAAAACATATAAGAATGCTAGAAATGCAAAAATAAATTCAAACAAGTATTATTTAGGCATTATGTAAAGGACCACTGCCCTGAGTAGGGTGGCGGTTCCATAATCGCCGCCTTAAAGGCGGTGGTCCTGTAACCGCCGCCCTGATCATGGCAGTGGTCGTGTAACCGCTGTCCTGCTCAGGGCGACGGTCGTGTCTTGAATTTCTGCACGGGTCACATGCCCTAAAAATGCAAAACAAAGACTATTTTGAACAAAACAAATCCTACCCATTAGGCGCCCCCCCTAAGTGACCCTATTAAAACTAACATTTTCAAAAATAATCCCCCCATGACAAAGATTTCATCGTTTTAACATTTTGGGGATAAAAACGTTAATTCAAGGAAAACTAACATGTGATCTCGCGGGTCGGTGTTCCGCTCATGGAGGCATGATCACTATCTCGTCACGAACGTTTTGACTATACTCTTGTCAAAAACAGTCACCGTGGGTCCCAGAGCGCGACATCAATCAAATCAACACAAGCAAATGAATAGGAAAATGGGCCCATTTTTACATATATAACATCTTGACTTGTTTCAAATGCCATTTTTGTAGGTTTGGAGCACCGACGGAGGTAAGTTCTTATCCCCGCACGAATGGTAAGTCCTCATTTCATATTATTTTAGTATTTATTTTTTGATATATTTTATCTATCTGCACTTGAGTCCTCTTTTCATTTTACAGGCAGCAAGAATTTTGGATGGCATCATTTCGACACACGGACGCATTAGGTATAATTTCTAACCTCCCATTTTGGGACCGCCATACTCGAACCCACCCTTTTACGCCTCTTCATGGCTAAAACTCTTCTCTAAGGAGGCAATATGTACGTACCCAAAATTGTAGGGTACTGCATCGTCGGAACAACATTACATGTGCCCCAATGATGATACAGGTCTCCTCGCAAGGTGTTTGGGATCCGGAAGAGCTCTCCAAGTATGTGTTAACATCCCATTTGTCCCATTTAGCCCTTGTGTGCTTTGTTTTCCTCTTCTCCCTTCTTTTTCTTTGCGTTTTGGTCTTCAGTTACGAAACCGCCGCCCTGCTTGGGCGGCGGTCTCGTGACTGCCGCCTAGTAGGGCGGTGGTCTTGTAACCGCCGCCCTGCTAAGGGTGGCGGTCCTACACGCATTTTCTAGAATTTTCTTTTTAACGTGACTCTTGTAAATTTTCAACATTTACCAGATTTTTTGACCGCCTTTGCTTGTATTTATGATTCTGGTTGCCTGGAATAGTGTTTTTGCATTGTTTATGGTTAAAGAGTTCAATTTGGTTTTCACCTTTGGGTAAATGGGAATTCTATAAATAGCTGGCTTGTGTTCAAGCAAATGGCTCCTCAAAAATGGCCTCTCATCTTCTCATTTGATAGTTTTAGTCTTTCAGTTCTTAGGAGTTCATAGTTTTTCAGTTGTTTCATGTATAGTTAAGTTGTTTTACTATTTAGAAGCCACATATTCTCCTTGTGCAAGTGTTGTTATTGTTTCACACAATCAATTGAGATAGGATAGTTTTATTTTCAGTCGGAAGCCATTAAAGTTATAGGTTTTTTTCATCAATCAAGATAGCTTCAGGTTCTAGACGTTTTACGTCATATGACTCGCAATAAATCCCGCTAGGAATTGCATAAGCCAAGCTCTGTTCTCTTGCGCTATCTCTCTCCTACTGGCATTGTATTCGGTCTGCATCCAAAATTGCCATTGTTCCAATAACTACTTCTGTTGATGCTAGCATTACACACTTTTTTGGATTCACGTGAGCACGAAGGAATGAGGAGACCACACTGAGGGGAAAAATCCACACACAATCAAATTCACCACTGTTCTACAAAATCTAGGTTCAAGCTTTCAAAGTTCTAGTTAAGTTATATCAAATAGAATAGTAAGAGCATTTCATTTCAGTTAATCTCACTTTTGATATTGCTAACGAAGCTATGGGGATTGATAGTTTCTAAGAAACTATGATTCATTCCTCACTTCTGAGGTAGGATTGAGAGTCTTTCAAATAGATTAGATCATTTATTTCATTATTTAGAATAGACTTACAACTGCACAAACAAGTAGCTATACTCGGCTGCCTTGTTTGTTTTAATTTCTTCATTAGTTTAGTTGTCAATTGCTAGATATTTTAAATAATTTCTCTTTCAATTTTGTTCAAATACTTTGTCAAAAACACAAAAATAGAGAAGTTATATATGCTGTAGATATACTTTATATAGTTAGTTTTACTTTTCTTTAGGTAGATTTATTTTGTTTCTTTTGTATGACAATCACGGGACCTAGGGAGCCTAGAGAATACGTATTCGGGACAATCGTGCCCCACCCCAATCTTGTGGTAGTAATAACTGACATAGATTAAAATATCAGAATCCAAGTCTTCCGAACAACAACAGACCTACAAGAAATTAGCTCACAATTAAGAGGACTAAACGTAGAAGACGACAAAGCACATATGTTTTGGTTAAACCAACCAAGCTACAGGCTACCCTAGATAAATATCCACATGACTGTAGAAGGGCTTGAGAAAGAGCAAACATTCAGTTGTGATCCTTTGGTCCCACAGCCAAACGTAGGAGACATTCTAACCGATATAGACACTAGCTTAAGAATTCAAATTACTAGAACACCTGTAGCATACTCTGAGAAGATTGCACAACTGGTAATTCTAAATATAGAGGCAAAAAATGCATACTACTACTGGATACTAGGGCTTAGGGATTGATTTTGTACATGACCATAGGAGGTCCACAACAACCACGAATCTACGGTTGTGATTCACAGGTTCCACAACCCAACGAGTCCATAGGACAATCAGACGTAGATGCTGGTTTACGCACGTTAGTATTTAGATCCACTCCACTTCCACTAGATATCATCACACAGTTATCCTTGTTAGATATAGCAGCTAACGAAGCTAAATATTTCTAGACTAGACCAGAGAATCACCCATAGAACCCACTATATATCCATCATCCATCTTATGACCCTGTCTGGAGATATACACGAAACAATCCTAGGTCATTTTTCTCGTATCCCACAACCTATATATCGGATCATGCCAGAGCTCGATATTGATTGGAGCCTTTGAGCAGTCATCCTCGCCAACCAATCCATCACGCCAGTTCAGGTTAAGAGGGCCTTCTTTGCCTTAGATTTTCAGATTCCATTAGTGCATGTTGAAGACATAAGGTTACCTAACTAGCTTGCATGTACCCCACGTATAATCCATCCCGACCAGCTATCTCGGCATGACCTCAAGAGGTTGGGTACGAGGAAGAGTCACTTGTAGATTCCCATGCTCGCTTTTCCCTTTTCCATCGTACAGTGCCCCAAGCAAGGATACATGCACTTTTCTCTCATATGGGTTCCCTTTCCTTTCATGCTATGGATGGATGCTTGTATAATTATTTCAGTTATAATATATGTTCTGGATTCTGTTAAAAGCACTTAGTCCGAAGCGACTATGGTTCTAGAGGCCGTTCTGAGTGAATATGGTTCTAGAGGCCGTTCTGAGCCCTATGGTTCTTGTTTGTCTTAAACTTCCCTCCTAAGAACTGCTTACACTAATCATAGATGATGCTTCCCACTAAACTCACATAAAAGAGAGAATTGGTACCCACGTGTGCCTCAAGTGAGCACTCAACTTCTGTTGGTTGATAGGCCGGCGCGCATGGGGTTCCTTCCTTTTGTGATAGGAGTAAAAATGACTACAAAAAGCGATGTGCACTACAAAACAGTACCAGGCAACTAGTTGTGCCCCAAAGTACCAGAAGAAGTAAGCATCCTAGCTTTTATTGATGGAGGTAGATCAAGATTATCCGCGAGTTGTGCACATGAACATGTGAGAACTAAAGAGCAATTTATTTAGAATGATTTATGATTTTTCTAAGTTTTCTTAAACATATTTGAATGTTTTTGGATGATTCTAACATATTTGAATGTTTTTGATGATTTTGAAAAGTTTTCTGACAGTATGTACAGGAAGACGAGGAAAGCATGGATGTCCCTAGTGATAGGTGGGATGTACAAGGGCATAAGGCCACATGCGTACATGAGAGAGGTTAAGATGAAAAAATTCCCCAGTGATTAGGTAGGAGTATTCAAAGGCAAACTCTTCACAGGTAGAAGCGGGACCCAAGGCCATTATGGATAGGTTCAACATGATGGTGAACGTAAACCAATGAAGTGCTGGGAAGAAGCAAGGATGCCCCTAGTGTAAGTTGGCCTAAAAATCACATTGATAGAAAGGAAGGAGAATATTGTTTTTGTGAAAGGGGAAAAAGGTGTTCGAAAACATGGAAAAAAATTAATCTTATACACATGGATGTTTTGAACAAAGTAGAAGAACGATGTGAATGATATGAATCTAGCTTAGAAGCCTCACAATGAAGAAGTGATTAGCCAAAGGCACAAATCGTGAGACAAGATACAGACTAGATCAAGAGTCTGAACAAGGTCCAAAAAAGACACTTGGTAACATACTAATCATGTTTACTCATAGAGATCCAGTGTGTGAACGTGGAATTTATTACCTCTTGAAGGGAAGATTTAATAGACAATAAGTGAAGACACCCTAGCCAATGTGTAGGAATGATTGATTTTGATGGTGGAAGGATAGTTGTACATTGCTCCGCTGCTAGCCAGACATCTATAGCCAATTTGAATGAATGATAGGTGATTTGGTGAAAGTGGAAGGATAGCCATACATTGCTCCGCTGCCAGCCAGGCATCCATAGCCCCGATGGAGATGTATTTGATTCTAATCACAACATTTCTCTACTACCAGTAAGGCATCCATAGCCCCGATAGAGATTATTGGAAATACCCCAAGAGAGAGTTATATATCAATTTGCTTTTGCTTTGTAGCTTTTAACTTTTGGTTTTGATTTTTTGATTGATTTTGATTCTTTTGCTTTCTGAAAACTTATTTCAGCTCTCTTGTTTGACAAGGGGTTAAGAACCACAGATGGCTTGATGGAAGGAGGTGGAAGTGATTGTGATGATGACATTGGCTAGTGTCAACAAATATGTCCAAAAATTCTTCGCAACAAGTTTATTAGATGTTGAATGTGATAGGATCTCTAAGAGGTCAGTTGTTCTTTAATTTACCAAGGTGATAAAAGACCAGGGTCAAATGGATACCATAGAGATAAATGTCACAAAATGTGTGTGAATAGGCTAACCAAAATATCACCGAAGGGATGAAAATGGTAGGAAGACTTGTAGAAGAAAGATAAGAAAGGGAAGAAAGAACATCCATGTGTACGCAATACCTGATTGCAATGTTTGATCTTTGTACCTTTGATTTTTCTTGTGTTTTCTCAATGTTTTTTGTATTTTTGAATTGTTTTGATTTTTAGATTTTTGATAGTTTTTGGAAAGGTGGGACCAACAAAGTCACTCTGCGTGGTAAGATCCAACAACGATGTTTGCGACTTCCTTGATAAGGGAGACTAGGTGTGTTTGTTTATCAAGAGTCATGTTATCCCCGATCTCGATGATTCGAGGTGAGCTCGTACTCAACAAATGACTGTGATTTATCTTGAAACATGGATTTCGTATGCAGGAGCTTGAGTTCCATATCCAGAGGTTTATGCACTTTGTGCCATACTTGATGGTTACATTGATGTGCATTCTTGAATCGTGCTTGATTTATAATTTTGAGATTGTTCGAGTTGTTGGGAGCTTTGGAGCTCTTTGGAAGTTTTGATCTGATCTTGATAATGAACCTATTTGGGTTTCTTATAAGTTGACGTGTGAATTGTTTGATCCTGAGAAGGAGAAGAAAGAGAACGTTGACATTTAGAACTGATGTGAGAAATGACTGCGGGCTTGCCACAACCATTGATAGAAGAAATATGTGATGGATGAAAAGGATACGGTCCAAGAATTGAAGAGGATGGGCTTTGAGGAGGTGAGCCACTAATAGAAGATGATGAAGGGCTACTAGAATATGGCCCTAAGATGGAAGAAATTGGGCTACTGAGGACATGGCCCAAGAATAGAAGAATATGGAAGGGCTACTAGGATGTGGCCCCAGTATAGATGAGGAGGGACTACTCGGAGGTATCCCATAGATAGAAGAGGATGAAGGGCTACTAGGATGTGGCCCAAGAATAGAAGGTAATGGGCTACCAAGAGGTGACCCACAAGTAGAAAATGGAGGGCTACTAGGATGTGGCCCCATGATAGAAGAAGACAATGGGCTACTCAGCGGTGACCCAAGGAGAGATTTTGATTGAGGAATGGTGATAGATAATGAATGATTGGGTAATGAGAAGATAGGCCATGGATCAATGCTAGACCTTGACATCTCATCATGCTTAGAAGAAGGTGAAGATGGAATAGAAGAAGAAGAATCAAGTTCCATGACTTTAGGCTTTTCCTTTATGTTCTGATAAAAGGAATCAACTTCTTTTCCCCAATACGTGAGCGTATCGAGTTCTAGAAAGAATCCTTGTTTGCAATCCTCTAAAGGGATATCATCGTGTACTCTAATTGTTTCTTCATTCTGAGAGAAATCAATTAGTAGAGGTTGTTGTTCTTTGGTCATAGAAGGTTGAATAGAAGAAATAGGTCTGATAAGGAGGGAAGATTGATTGACAGAAGAAGATGACTCAAGAGAGGAAGTAGGATTGGAGACAAGTGTCTCATGAATGGATGATTTGGATTTGGACCTATGTCATTTTTCTAGAAGGTGATGTAATGTAGGTTGGAAAGTAGGATCACATAGCCATTCGTTAAGTTGTGACGTAGGAGTCAAATTAGATGATTGACTAGAGGGAATATGAGTTATGGAACTCTTCGATGGAGGAAGAGGTCGTTGAGACGACTGATGAAGGAGGTCCTGCGAAGAAAGGGAGGACCATGACTCAAGACCAAATTAGATGTTTGATCGATGAAACTTGGAGTCACACGAGTCTTCAAAGGAGGAAGATGTCGTTGAGGTGATTTGGAATAAAGGTCCTGCAAAGGAAGGGAGGACCGTGATTCAAGATTTGATCTAGGGGTATCCAAACAATAGTTGGGATCTGAATCTTCAGAAGAAGAGTGGGAGTCTGAATGGTAGTTTGGATATGAATCAAAAGAAGAAGAGTGGGGGGAACCTGAATAATAATTTGGATCAGAAGCATCCAAACCATACCACTGACTATGAGCTGAAGGTGGGGAACAAGGTACCCGAATGGGTCCTCTAGCACGAAGAACCAAACGAGGTTTAGTTGTAATGGGAATATTTTGATTTTAATTGCTAAACCTAGGTTCCGTATTGTAGTAAATGTGAGAAACTATGCGATAGTCAATCATTGTTGGCGTCATTTAAGCACAAATGTCTAGACCTAGATAGTGGGATGGAACTCCTTCAAAGGGAAGGAAGTTACATGTTCGATTCGAGTAGCATAATGACATCCAACTAGACATTTCGTAAGTATGGATATGCGTGCGTGATTTTTCGAAGAAGGTCTAAGGAAAATAGACATCGTGATGATGCAATCTTGATGAGATCAAAAAGGATTGTCCTAGAAAATAAGTTTTCTAGATGAATAATCACAAGGAACAATCATGCAAGTGTGAAAACACAAAGCCAATCAACAAGGAAATACACCCTATGCAAATGCGTGTGCAAAGTGAGTTCGATGCAAAGATGATCAACACAATGTCAATATTTACGTCAAGCTCGAAATGATCAAGGTGTAAATATTAACAAAGGGTAGATGTGAATCCCAATCAAAGGATACAATGACACGTTCAACAACCAACAAGGCCAAAATGTTAAAGGGTGAGGTTTACAAATGTAAGCCACGTAACCACACCAATTGGACACGCTATCAAGCTTCACGGAGAAGTGAGATATTAGTGCCAAAGTGGTATCGAAACGACACAAACAAAGTAAGCGACACCTTTCAAGATTTAGGACAATGTTTGAAATCAAACCAAGTCAAGGTATACTAAGGATGTGCTAAAATGTGCGCAGCGTAATGCCACAATGTGGATACTTAGATCACGTTTACGAAAAACACAACATAAGTATCTTAATTGTGTCGAGACAATGCAAACAAGGTAACACGTCAAAGGGAGATCAAATGATGAATCAATCTGAACTATGATGATGATCTTGAAATCAAGATCAAGTGGCCATCAAAGATATAAGGACACATCCACACACTTTAGATGTTTAACAACTCAGCCGCAAACATGGATGAGCGTAAACGGACAAAAAAGTGGTGAACACTATCTATGACAACACTCCCGAAAGATGCCTTCTATTGCCCCAAATGGGAAACAAGAACGCAAAGGTATAGATCAAAAGATGGAAATGAACTAAGCGTCACTTGGGCAGAGCTTCGCCTCGTCTGAAGGTGAGAAAGAAGCTAAGCTAAGTGAAACATCGTCTAATTTCATGATGAAAGGCACTTAGATCCAACTTAAGTGGATTCTTTGCCTTGTTCGAAAAACAAGGTTCTGAATCCAAACAAGTTATCACTTTGTGATGGCCAAGATGCGACAAAGGACTAGTAAAGTGGGCCTCAAGACAAAATGGTCTCCTTAATAAGATCTCTCAACTAGGTGTTACAAAGCCATCTAAGAGCAGGCACGATTTACCCAAAAATTCACAATGACTAATTTGGGAGTATCTCATCTTTTCCCCCTTCAAGTACAGTGGGCACTAATTGCATCCATCGTGTACTCTTGCCAGGGTCACGATATGGAAAACTTTGTAACACTAACTCACAAGGAAAACTAGTCAAGTGGGTAAGCGAGGTGCTTCCTGTTTCATCCACGAGGTTACACAGTGGTGGACTACTTTAGGGTTCCTGGAACCACCCCCATTGTTATAGCTTAAGGCGTTATGCCAAAGGGGTTATGTTCCAGTTGAGCGGATAGGGACGTACCCTTTTCTAAAACCTGCAATACAATGTTTTGAATATGGTGTGTTTTTTTATCTTGCTTAACTTAATGTGGTTTTAAGTAGCACACCATTTGGCAACCTGCATAAGAACATGTGTATTAGAAGTTTTTGTGTTTTGTTTTAGATGCCTTTCTTTGACAATTGTTAGGTCATGTATACAAGGAGTTAGTATTTTTCCACAAAATATCATGATATCAAAAGAGAGTTTGCGTGTTGCTTTTGATTCCTAAGATCACCAAAAAGGTGCGAAGGAAGAGCATACGCAACACGAAAACTCAACTAAAACAAGTTTATGAAAAAAATAAATTAAGTGTGCCTTGTAAAAGATTGAGTTCATTTTTAACCAACTTTGAAATGTTCATCCATTAGGAAGCGTAATTTAAGTGTTTTTTGAAATCAATAAGAGGGTTTTGGAAGTGTTTTTGGTTCCCAAGATCACCTAGAAGGTGCGAGGGAAGAGCATACACACTTCGAAAAACCTCTATCAACTAAGAAATGAAACACTTAACTAATTTAGTCAAAAATAAAACCAAAATAACCCTGCAAACAACTGATTAGTGCTACAAAACCTTTCAAAGTGTTAGAATGGCCAAAAAAACAATTTTTTTGAACTTTAAGATACGTTAGAAAATGATTATTTACTTAATAATGTAAACCATAAATTTTTGGTAAGTCAAAATCCTAATTTTATGATTCCATTGTGTATTTCTCTTCAATACCTTTCCAACACAATGAAAACAGAGTCGTTTCGAGCTTGGGAGCAAAAGTTATGGCCTCCGGAAGATTGGTGGTGAATGCAGTTTGACGCATATGTGCCCCTCTATTGACAGGTACACAGCTTAGTTCGATGGGTACGTGCCCAGTATGACGGATACTTGCCCCAGTGTAAAAAAACACAATCACAGTTAGTGATACGCACCCAGAATGATGGATACACACCTGTTTTAATGGATACATGTCAACATGATGGATACATGCCTGTTTCTACGGATATGCGCCACAGTACAAAAAAACATAGTAACAGTGACGGATACATGCCCAGGATTAATGATAGTGTACTTGCCCAGAATGATGGATACGCACCTGTCAAAATGAATGACACATACGTGCCCCTTTCAATGCGATATGTATGCACCTCCCTATAGGTGGTTTTAAAAAAAATTTTTCACAGTGGAACATCTCAAATAGATATGTCACGCCCAGAATGACGCATATTACCTCCTTTCAATGCAATATGCGCCCCTTTATTAACACCTATGCGACACCCTGTAAAAAACCTAGTTAAAAACTCATGGATTTTAGAAATTTCAAAAGCAAACAGGTTATTTGTTAGTCAAAACTTGACCTATTTCTAAACCAAACCCACAAAATATATGCAAATGAAGGTTTTTTAGCTAGTGTTAGAAACATAAATGAGGAAATAACAAGTGATTTGACCCAAAAACTTGAAAATGAACTTTGAAAAACCTAAAAGACCTCCATTAATGGAGGATGGACATAAGTGTCCCACCGGGCATGCCAAATGTATGCAATGGAAAGTTGCAAAAGCTATGGAATGAGGCTAAAGAACCTCAAAGCTTTGCTAACTCATCCATGCACCATGAGATAAGAGATAAACAAGAGAAACTAACATGCAAACATTATAACTTTGACAAAAACATCAAAAACTAACATATACTACTCTCTACTCTTTAGATTACTTAATTAAGAAATTGAACCTAAAACGATCAACTTAGCAATCAAAGGTGTGATTTGTTTTTATGAAACTCAAGCTTTCAAGAATGGAGTCTCGCCATTAATGGCTTCAAGGCCAATGGTTCTCTCCATATTACTCAAACTTGGATTATGGATGCAAATGGAGGTGTTAGCTCAACAATGGAGGAAGGAAAGCTTAAGATCAAATGTCTAATTAGCTTAAAGCTAATACAAATGAGATCCAAGCTTTCTTAGGCTTGTTTTGGCTTTGTGTTATGTAAAGTTGTGTGTAAGTTTGAATGGGTGGGCTTAGCCTTGTATTTATAGTTTTTGGTTTGGAAGAGTTTGGAATTTGGGTGCATGTGGGACTAAAGCTCAAAAAACACTTTTAGATTAGATTAGGATAAACATGCTTTAGGCTTAGTTAAGCTTGGTTTAGGCTAGTTAACTAGGGTTTAGGCTAGTTAAACTTGATTAGCAAGTGATTAGAGACTCATTGAGAGTTGGGAGGGGTCTGGATAACCAATTGTGACTGATAGATAGCCTATGAAGCCAATAGAAGTGGTCTAGAGAGAACTAGGGAGGTTTTGAATGGTTGAAAGGAGGAATGCTTAGCTAATAAGAGAGATATTAGCCAAATAAGCTGATTATAGGAGGAATACGACCGAGAAGGTGTCATAAATGGGCATCTGAGAATGGAGCGAAGAATAGGGAATTAATGAAGTGTCGTCAATTGATTGAATTGGATGAAATGCTAGTTGTAAGCATATTTCAGGTGTCTACAAGAAGAATAAATTTTAACAAATTTTTTAAGGGTTGCATCAAAATCTATTGTGTTTTATATTTCAAGCAATAGTTATATGAAAGAAACTTGTGTTAGGTCATTTTCCTTGTCAAAAAAATAGCGTGAACATGGTCCTCGATATGAAATAGCTTCTTCAAAAGGTTGAATATAAGATTTTTTGACACACATCCAAGTATCCTACTCGTTCTTTTGTAGACACTAAATCATGTACTTTGGGTATATTTCTAGTCCTGATCACATACTACTATTCATATGATTCCTAAGTGATAACAATACTAATCGACCACTGTCTTTGGCCTCTTTGCTTGCTTTCTATTTTATTTTTTGGTCTTACA
This sequence comes from Taxus chinensis, assembly GCA_019776745.2. NCBI lineage: Eukaryota > Viridiplantae > Streptophyta > Pinopsida > Cupressales > Taxaceae > Taxus > Taxus chinensis. Next base: position 897,943,102 of record CM034149.1, read on the forward strand.
CATCTTCTTTCCCAATCTGACTTTCAACACTTTAGTTTTTCTGAGTCCGGACACCAACGCCCAACTAAGACACAGTCGCCCAGGTGCCCCTGTCCCCTCTGGGTGCCCCTAACCTCTTTGTATCTTGATTTCATCTTTTGGGTCTATCTTAGTTGTTTGGGAATCTTATTTCTTAATAGCCAACCTTTTAGTGGTTGATTACGAAATTCAAACAAGGGAATCATATAAATACACAACCATGTGATCATAATAAAGGACCAAGCATGAAGCAATCTGCTATGACCACCTAAGGTTGCATCCAAACACCATTACAAGAGCATTAAAGCATCAATTTAGCATTCACTCAAGGGACAAGGGAAGAAATTCTTCTACATACATTTCATAGGAGGGGAAGTTCATTTTTCCATGCACACATCTATCTACATATAGCTATTGGTTGCTATCAAGTGTAACTTGCACAAGATCCACCTATGGCATGATTCTACACACGCACATAACTACATAGAGTCTGAAATCTAGTGTAGCACCTAGATCGTAAGTTCACTTAGTTGGTGTGACCGACAGGGTCAATCCGACTACCCATTTACATCTTTTTCTTTTTAGGATTTGATGTGTTTTGGGGTTTTATAAGTACTCTTTCTTATTACAAGTTACAGGAGAATCTTGCAAACTTAGTGTGACATACAGGCGATCAAAGGTGACATCCAACGAATATCTCGTGACCCTAAAAAATAAATTTTCTAAGGTTCTAAGTAGTCACAAATACCCAGAGAAGGTCACAAGCACCCCAAGCACCCCTGACCTAGTCTAAGAGCCCTAGTCCAAGCATTTCCCGTGCTCACAAAATTTTCTGGGTTCAGTTATGGAAGTCTTCCTTCTTGTTTCACTAGTTTTCTAGCTTGACATAACTTCGGTATTACTGCAAATCAACTAAGTATCTTATCCTCTCTCTTACAACTAGGGTTTCACATTTTTCTAGCTTACTTGCTTGTGTCCCATCTATACTTTATTGCATATCTATCTACTACACTATAACTTAATTAGAATTTAACATTTATTTATATTTCAATATTTGTGAAATCAGCTTTCACGTGATAAACCCTAAGTGGTAAGTCATATAGCATGGCAAAGGATAGATATTTTTTTAAAACATGAAATTTGAAATTAAGGAATGTTTTAGGATATGAATATTTGTCTCCTATTTATTAGCGGTTGGGTTCTTGATTATTCTTTTGAGTGTAAATTTTGGTGAGTCAGCTGTGGGAAAAACTTGGCCTGATGTTCTCCTTTGGGCAAGAAGATTGACTTAAGGGTGTGAATAGCCACAATTTATAACAACAACATTGATTGATTTTTTCGATGCTATATTTTCTCTTAATAGAGAGGATAAGTTGGATGATGAAGTTGAGCTAGAGGGCATGGTGGGAAAGGGGGGAAAATGTGACAAAATCACATGCAATCTTCCTATCTGGAAAAAATGGTGGAGTAGACTCTTTGAAGCCACTAAAGACAGGAAGAATGTGGCTATAAAGGTCAATGACTTGAATCTCAACCCCTTAGGCATGGATCACCGAGGCCCATCAATACCTACAAAGAGGTCGTATTTTGAATCAGGTAAGACATTTTAATTATGTCACCTCTTCTACTTTGCATGTGTATTGTGTGAAAAGTTATGCTTTTCAGTGGGAATGTTAACAAGCCCATTCAGAGTAACATGTGAATTTGGTCGAGGTCCTCAAATTGTCTTGTCATATAACACTTCACTATTTTTTGTATCATTGTTGGAAAAAAGCATTTTCTTCAATATCACTACACTACTATGTTAGCCAATGGATATCTTCCAGGTGGGCCACATATTCTACTATAAGTATGGCCCTCATTTACCTTCATCGACAGTAATAGTTCATAGTTTTCCCCCTCCCCCCCTTGAACAAGATTTCATCAACATGATATTTTCTGCCAAAATCCTATAACAACATGTGTCTTCTTAGTTTAATAGTGTGAAGCAACTTAATTCTTTCTTCTATTTTGATAGCAAGCCACATTAAAAGAAATTTTTGATTCCCTATCGAGAGCTTCCCCTCTACATAGGACACCAATAAGGATGATGGAATGTTCTCTGCCTCTCCACCACCTTTGGGTGTTTAGCATTGTATGCATATTTTTTCCATCTAAATATTTCAAGATTATTATAGATTCCGATATATGTAATTATTCCTCCAGGATTTTTACTTCTCCAAAAATCAAACATATTTTTTGATTGATTTTCTATCTAGAGTTAATGTCCCTCATGTTCCAATTTAAGGAGTGTACATTTCATCTGTAATATTTACATTTATTGAAATTGCATTCAAATCTGATGATTAATGGCAATCCACATGGATGTACTGAATATATTGAATGATGTGATATAGAAAATGTGTATGTAATATTAGAAGATACAATTTAATGAATCAATAGTTATGTCACCGATGGGGTGGGAGTGGTGCGGTCAAGTCACATGGTTGTGTGCTTGCCCACCCGGTTTCAAATCCCCCCGAGGCACGATCCTCCTCGGAGGTGGTTTCACCGCTAGAGGTGGCATCTCTGCTCGTGCTGACATTGGTGATTACTCCTCACTGCTGATGCTGGTGGCTGCTCCTCTCGTTGTCGACACTGGTGGCTCCTTCTCCTCTCGCTGCTGATGCTGGTGGCTACTTCGCTCACTATTGCTGCTCCTCTCACTGCGGTCGTGGCTGCTCCTCTCGTTGCTGACACTTGTGTCTGCTCCGCTTGCTGCTGATCCTGGTGGCTACTCCTCTGGCTACCGACGCTGGTAGCTGTTCTAAGTTGTCCCACTCACTGCGATCGTTGTCGACAGTTGCTGCAACTTCACTTCGGTTTCATGGTTGCTTCAATTGGGTTCCTAATAAGTGGTCCCCTTCATTGTAACCAGGTTGTGGATCCTCTCAAAAATCCTCATGTGTACAAGGATGTGGGTCCTTTCAAACACCCTCAATTTACCCTCAATCCAAAAAAATCAATAGTTATGTCTCCCACTTCTTGACATTTGGATTATAAAAACGATTATGCTTTTAGAAGGAATGTTATGCAGCCCATTCACAACATCTAGTGGATTTGGTTGAGGTCCAACAATATTATGAGCTAAGGCTTCATTATTTTGCCTTTCACTATTGGTGAAGCACATTATCATCAATATCCATACATTTTTGATGCCAACCAATGAATATCTTCCAGGCGGACCAAAGTGTATGCTGCAATTATGTCTCACATTGTGTTGTCATTGATCCTTAGAGTGCATGATTTTCTGGAACTTGAAACATTAAGGATGTGATGAAAAATAAAAATCCTCAAAGGTAACTTTGGATGATATATGTTATTTCTGGGAAAAGCGTGGAGGATGGAAAAAATAATGGTCTACAAAGATGATGCAAAAACACTTGACCTGTCATGTTTTGTTTATTGAATTTAACTACTACATCAACTCAAGATGGGCTGCACATATTTTTATTCTCTAAATAAAGACAAGTTTCACATTCCTTTCCCCTAACAATTTCCTCTCCTTTTTGATTTCTCCTCCCTTAATCTTCTTCTTTGCTAGCCCTTTTCCTTTTGCAATGTTTCGTTCCTTCAAATTTAAGTTCTTCAATGTATTCCTTTTAGTGTCTCCGTTGCACCACTCGCATTATAATTATTTAATCTCCATATAATTAATATTTAATAGTAGTTATAAATGCATATTTTTTTATACTATTTATTAAATAGCAAAATATAGTTATACCTATTTAATAAGTATAAATATACTTACATACCTATCTTAAATGAATCTATGTAAAATATGTGGAGAGATATCATTCTCCGGGTGCTTATTCCGCATAAGTCTCAAATATAATATAGGCACCTCGAGAATGATACTCTTGTTATCCTGCAGAATTGACAAGGGACATTTACAAGGTAACCATACCAAAAAATTCTATTTTTGTCCCTTGAGAGAATTCTAGTTAATGTTTAAAATGGCCTAAGACTCCCTTTTGAAAATCTAGTTTTTCAGAAACTTAACCATTTTCAGCTTTTTTCAATTGGGGCACAAGAAATGTTTGTGTTGGCATCATGAAATGTCTGCCCCTTTGAAAACCCTTTAGTATAGGAAAATATCATGTCAAAATCAATGAAATTGCACCCCTTTGGCACAAGTAATGATCATGTCAACATCAATGAAGTTGCACCCCTAGTATGTGCACAGGCTAATGTCATGTCAACATCATTAAACATGCGCTTAGAATGTGCGCTATGGCACTCAGAAAATATCATGTTGACATATCAGAATGTGCGCTTAAGGCACTGTTAATGAGTGGTGTTGACATCCTTGAGGTTGTGCCAATGCACCTTTTTAGTCTGTGTCGACACTTCTCAATAGGTGTGCCAAAGAAATTTGGTGAAACAATAAATGCCAGGTTTTTTCTATAAATAGGCACTCAACACCTATCATTTTCACAGAATTGAAAATTGTGAAAAGTGTTTTCTCTGCGCCTGTCAACTGTCCCTATAACCCCCCGTGTGCCATTTTTTCAAGCTTGTGGACCCCAACATCATCCTTCATCCTTTATAAAACCAGGTAAGTGGCTTTTTATCATCCTTGTTGTCTGTTATGGTTTTTGTTTCTTGGTTTATGTTAGGTTTTATGGTTATTATAAATCTAAAAAGATCAAATCTAAAAATGAAAAGAGCTTAACAATAAACTATAGCCAATTGAAAACCATCCTTTTCCTCTCCTTCCTAAATATGCAAATCTGGAAGGCGCCCCTACATCTGAAGGACCCCAAGGCCTTTTCCCTACTTATTATCTTGTTAAAAACCTCTCTTTACCACTTGAAGAAACCAAAAGAGAGAAGAAATCTAGGAAATTACAAAGAAATCACGAAAAACCTTGGACGTACTGTATTTAAATATTGCACTCCTCACAGTCACGCCTTGGCTCATTTTCCTCATCCTTCAACATATCCCTAACCTACACACTGTCCTCACTTGCAACATATCCCTAACCTACGTCCTAGTATAATAACACTTAGCGGCTTTTGTAAGAGGCGCAGGTGCACATCCTGCACAATGTCAACATTGGATGTTGTGTGCTTCCAAATCCGCGCCAAGTGCTATTTTATTTGGTGCATTGATTTCCTTTGTAGCATACTTTAAAAATATGCCTTGGGTGCACTTAAGACCCATGTAACATAGACTTTTCCTGCGCCCCACTAAATAAAATTTCTTAAGAGCGCAGGAACTTATTCCTTGACATCAACATGACATGTTGTATGTTGTAAATCCCACGCCCTGCGCTTTTCCCTTGGCGCTACCTCTTCTATCATGCAACACTCCTAAAAACGTTGCGCCCTTTATAACCTGAGCGCAAATTTTCTTCCTGTCAACACTAGCGCACCTTTTTCCATGTCAACATCCTCAAAAGTGTGCTCCATCATTTTTAAGTCTCTACAACATGTTGTAAACCTGGTGCCCTGTGCTCTAAGCCTTATAATTGCTCATTCTTCTTTTTGCAACCCCTCATTATGAGTAACATGAAATGGTTGACATGGCTCTTCTGTGTTGGACCTCCTTGATTCTTCTTGCAAAACAACAACAACCATCCTTGAACCCACACATGTCTTCGTCAAGCAAGAAACCAGCAAAGTCTAAAGGTAAAGCTAAGCTAACAGAAAAAGAGATGAAGTACAAATGTCAGAAAATCAAGATGACTGACTCATACGCAGAGAGTGATCTCGACATTAGAGACTTTGAGCTTTGGGCATATCGATATGGATGAACTTTTTGGGGCAAGGACCAACTAGGCAACTAGTGGCCCATGGGATGAACAAGCTAGTAGGCCAGCGGATTGCACTTTACAGCTGGGCTGCTAGGTGAAGTGCCATAAAGCAATGAGTTCATCATGTTGGTGGCTTGGTGCTATAATAATGACACTAGATGTGTCGAAGATAAGGAGGGGAAAGATGATCATCGACCTCACCAACCCGTCACTTTGAACTAACCCTAAGCATTCCTCATCGTAGGAAATATGTCACCAATAAGTCTAGAAGACTGCAAGAAGACTTGGGGACAGACAATGAGGAAAAATGCATGTAAATGATGAACAAACACTTTACCTAAAGAAACAAGAAGTCTGGTGAGCAGATGGCCACAGACTATCCACCGCAGTGACTTCAATGAGGAACTAAGTGATATAATCACCTTCCTGAACAAAGTATTTCGGGCTTCCTGATGCCCATAATTTCCATAAATGGATGCTGACGTACTTAGAGACCCATGAGCAAGAATATGCCTAATCAACGTTTTAGCTAGGGGAGAAATCATCAGTGACACCATCTCCCAACAAATTCAATAGGTCTTCACAACTGGGAAGTTCTACATGAACTCCTGCATTATATATGTTGTAACATCAGCGAGAGATTTCGTAGTCCTAGCTCGGAATGGGGTATGGCCCCAGGTAAAAATATATGAATTCTACCCAGAGCTAAGGCTCGAGAACAACATCCCATAGTTCTAAAAAATAAATGATGCATTCTTCTATGAGGGTAATATACCTACTGAGGCTGAATATGAGACATAGTCAAACCAGCCTGAGTGTAATTGCCCGCCACAAAGAAATGGGGAGCATTATTCATGCACAGCTCCCCCACATTCATGTACCTCAGAGCTGGTGAATTTCCGAGGGTGAACCGACAGATCTACCAAGGTATACAGGGCCTAAGTTGATCCTCCTGGAGTTGTCAAGGAAAATGATCACTTACCATGAGAGGTACATGAAAAGAAGGAAAGGAGGAACCCCATTCCCCCTTACAGCTGGCCAATACACCTGCACCACACTTTCCAAAGATCGGGAAATGTATGTTGAGATTGAATTGTCTAAATCTAAAGCACAACTATCCCAGCGAGGACCAACCTTCGATTGTCGGAGTTTCCTCCCAAAAGGAAGAAATTTATATCCCATCCATGTTCCTAAGATTGAGGACATCTACATCAACCTGACACATGAAATAGATATTAGGTGAAAGGATCACTCCCGACTTGGCTCTGGGCAGATATCAGTCCATTATTGTGCGTAGCCATCATTCCAAAGGGATTATAAGATACCAATCAAGAAATTAATTAGGTTTACCTTGATACAGATGGGGTGATGATTGGTTCATTCACAGAAGGTCGATAGAGCCAAAGTGCTTAAGACCATTTAGAGAAAGGGTTAAACCCACGTTACAGCGCACCAAGAATTGGTGCAAATAGAATGGTCTCACCTACATTCAGAGTAGATTTCTCTACTTCTCCTTCATGTAGAGTACTCTCTAAGGCCGACCCTAGGGTGTGCCGAAATGAAAAGGAAAGGATAAGGAGGGGAGAACTAAGCAAATAGGAAGAAACTCCTGAAAACCCCTCCTACTACTTCTGAGAAGCAAGTGGTTGACCTGGGTGTCTCCATGTAAAGAAGAAGAGACCACTAAAGTTTTTGACAGATGCATCCACTCAGGATGTGGTCACAGCTATAGCTTACTGAGGTAGCCCACCACTCCTTCTTCCGCTCCTTCTCATACCCCTATTATTCAAGCATCCTGTTCTCTATGGATGACATGTCTTCTTCTCTCCTTCTTTCTACCCTTCCATCTCCCACATCTTCCATTTTCTCCTCTCTCATGGATCTTTCGCCTAGTGTTCCCTCCATCCCATTACAGATCCCTTCCGCCTCCATGACCTTTTCTTCTCCTGTAGTAACTCCAGGCCCCAATAAACAATAGTGCACGTTGGACTCCTTTTCGATTCCACCACCCAAGTGTCTCAATGTTCTTCCCTGCGCAGCCTCTTCAGTTACTTCCCCTTTCACCCCTATTTCCTCTTTTATTCCCTCTACTCCCACTCCCATAAGTCCAAGTTGGATCTTTGACCATTTAAGCCAGCACAAGAGAAAGGTTCCCATCGTACCCATGGACTTCTCCATCATTCCAAAGAAGGGACCCAAGAAGCAGAAAGTGATAACTCGATTTTTAAAGAGAATTTTCAGGGGAGAGAATCATGGAGATTGTATATCTAGATCCCACCAAAGAAAAGAGAGATCTATCTCTTACAGACTTTATAGTGACCCAAGTCACGATGGGAACCTCATATGAAATCCTACAAGGAGAGGCTTTGTCTATAGTAGACGCCCTTTGCAAGAAGCTACAAGAAGCAAAAGAGGAGAAGAGAATACTCAAGGAACAGAATAAACATCTTCTCCAAGCATTACAGAGAATGGGCAATGCTCCTCCTGTGACTGCCGCCAAACCTATTGAAGTTCTCAGTTAGGATAAGATTAATGAATATGCTAAGATTGGAGAACAAGACGCGGCAGTATCCTCCTGGATAGAGTGAATCCTCAGAGATAGTGAGGAAATGATTAAGAAATTCACAGTGCTCTATCGAGATATTGATCAGGCAAACAAGGAGCTACAAGCAGTAGTAGTTTCCCTCTCTGAGGAGTTGGACAATGCCATGTTGCAACATGAAACATTCCAAGCAATGGCTAACTGCTCCGCTGACGACCTATTAAAGGTCGGTGTCATCGATCACCCGCGAGCACATAACAAATCTCTCGTTGCTTTAGATTATCGGGTTGATCAAATGGAATATATCCTGGAGAGGATAGATAAAATCAAGGATGAAGCCCTGGATGCACGATTCAACATGGAGCAGATAGTTACAAAGATGTCTCCAGGGCTGCTCAGTGAATCGTTCACCTTGAGGGAAGCAGATGATACATTTCAACACTTTAAGGCTATCATCACCCAAGGTTTGACACCAAAGGTCACTTTTGACCAAGAATCAATCAATAACCTTCTGGTTTGCCGCGATTTCATTGGCTTCTTGATCGAAGCATGTGAGGAATACACTGGGTTACCTGACAAGCTCAAGAATGAAAAAGAAACTTGCGAAGTCATTGAAGACCATTTCAAAGGTCTAGATCATAATCAACTTTAGACCATGATCAACAAGTTTATGGAATACCGAGCTCAATGTCACATCACCTCTCTTGATTAGAAGCAAGACACTCCGTTTAAGCCAAGAGATGATGAGGAGTAGTTTCTCCACTTGTGTACGCTTTGATCAATTTTGTAAAAAATATTTAAAAAGTATGTTGGCATTTACGCTGACATCATCCATGTTGCATCATGGGATGTTGCCATCCAAAAACTTGCCCAAAGTCAACTTTTGACTTTTTAGATATTTTATAGATATTTTGTAGATAGTGGTTGGTTTGTTTTTTTCTCCTTTCATTTTCTCCTTCTATAAATACTGGGATACTTGTTGTATTCCAAGGGTGGATATCTTTTGTATGAAAAAAGAAGTGAGGAAAGAAAGACTTTGTGCTCTCTTGTAACAGAAGAAATATTAATATATATGTTCAAACTTTGTGCTCAATATATGTGTTATTTGCATCAGATCTTTCTTAAGTTAGATATATGTTTTTATTCTGTTGGATTCATTCTTATTATCATCATATGTTCATCAGTATTTCTTTATTTGTTTATGCAAGTAAGTTTGGCTCTGTTTACTACCAGCCCAAAGCATAAACCTTCTGATGTTTCTATCTTGGAATTCATTTCTTTTCTTCCTTCAAATCTATCTTCCTCCGTTCCTTCCCTCTTAACTTTATGTTCGTTGTTAGAACTACCTCTACTGGGATGAGATCCCAAAACCCCTGAAGCTAGAATAGTGTAGATTTGCACAAATTTCTGCTTGATAGATTAGCAATAAACCAATTTCACTTTGCTATCTCAAAGAGGGGCTATGCCCTGCACGCTGTTGGCCTGTTTCCCCACGATTTTCCTAATCCGATGGATTTTCAAACCAACAACTCTCAACACATTTTTCATAGATTTATTTAAGATAGGTATGCTAGTTTAACACATGATTTGGCAATGAAATGAAAAACTTTCAATTTTGATTGAGTGATGTCATATATGACTATGCGATTTTCCAAACACTTCTTTGATTTTTCTTTGGGTATTTAAGGAGTTATAAGTAATTAATTTGTTAATTAAGGGAGTCTCGGCCTATTAAGGCTCAAAACAAGGAGTTTTACTCCAATTTTAACTAGTGGAATGGTTTTGAATGTAGGGTTTTTTTTTACTTCTGTCTCAATTAGTAAACCTAAAAATTGGACTGGTCCTTTGATGAGTTTTTGTTTTGATTAATGATATAATGGAACATAAAACTTTGGACATTTGATGTATACATTTATGTACATTGGAACAAGTTTCCTTCTAAACTTATCTAAAATGTTCATATTTATTTAAATATATGATTTGGCAATGAAATGGAAAATTTCAATCTTAAGTAAATATAAGCTAAAGTGTGTATAATGTTTAACATCCTCTCTTGAGGAGGTTTATTGAGCACCCAAAGGTGTCTATGATTTGGGAAAGCTTAGTTTTATTTTAAAAACTAAAATTAAAAATATATAGCAAGATGGTTATTAATCTTGCATTAGTATTTCTAAGATTGTTGAAAAAGAAATCATGGCGAGGGATGTAATCCATTTCCATCATTTCAAGAATAAACATTACTTGCATGGTGATTATTGGTGAGATATAACAAGGGGATAAGTTTAAGTATTACAAGATTGTTGCATTGGTTAAGTGTAACAAGAGAAATTTACATTTTTTTGGCACTTGAGAAGCATACATCAAATGATGATGAGATTTATAAGATTCAAGATTCATAGACTAATGAGTTGTGACTTGAGTGCTCCAAAACATGACATATTTCACAAAGGATGCCTATTACATGTAATTACTTAGTAAAATATACGATCTTGTTAGAAATGGAATACACAAAGATGCATTTGGACATATGATTAGGGTGCCTTATCCTTCATTATTGATGCCCATCTATCGATCAATTCTGGCCTTGTTGGCTTCAATGATAGAGAAATGTATATTTAAAGAAAAATTTCATGTCAAACAACGATACCAAGTTGAATATTCATTACTCATTTCCTAATATGATAATGCAAGCATATGAGTTTCAATCCCATTTGGTGTGTCTATTGATAATAACCTTTTAAAAAACCTTAAAATGTTTCTAAAAATTATACAAAATCAATACTTGTAAATGAATTTCTAAACATTCCAGTTTGGTGTTTTAGTGGGGACTTACATTTGCAAGCTTATTGATTTTAGTTATTACTAGTTCAAAAAATACTAAGAGATGAGATTTTTTTTCTATAAATGGTAGTGACACTACTATGATAGCTTGGAGATGTACTCACTACCTTATTGGTTTGAGTTTTTCGAACACACTTCATCTAAGTAAAATAATGGTGTTAGTATGCAATCTACAAAATAGGAAATAAACATATTTAATTCCTAAGCTAACACTACTATTTACCTACCTCAGATTGAGCTAGATGGAAAAGGAATAAAATGCAATACCTTTTACTTACCAAAGTAGAGCTCCCTTTGATTTGTTGATGTGCTCTTGATGGTGGATTGGATATATTTGCTTCAGATTTTTGGATTCCTTTGGACATCATCTCTCCTTTGATTGTGCTTGGATTTGCTTGATGAAGAGTGATGATTGATAGATTGGATGATAGAAATGGATTGATTGGATGAATAAAAGAACAAAGTTTTGTTATGGATTCTTAAGATGGATCTCATAGAGGAGGAGAGATTGATTTATAGCTTGTGGGTGGAGGATTCAATGGCTAAGATGAAACCAAGTTGGATTTGAATCATGGTTGGATGATGCATGAGAAGAATGGAGAATTCTAGAATTTGAGAGAAGATTCAATGTAGAGTTTGAGATTTTTTTGAATTTTGAATTGGAGGGAAGTTTAGAGAGGCTTCTAGAAATAAAATCCTATAGATTTAGAGGTGTGAGGTTGTGACTAGATTAGGATTAGATTGGGTTAAATAAATATGATTAGGGATGTAATTTGATGGAAAGGCTAGGTGTAGGGATGTGTAGGGTAGGTGGTAGGTGAGATGTAGGAATATTAAATTCCTATAAAATGTTAACGGGGATTAAAATAAGATAATATGATATAATAATGGATTAAAAATATTAATGATAAAAATGGGATATTCGATGAATTAAAAAGATTAATAATGAAATGTTGGGATATTTGATAAATGATTAAAAGGGGAAAAATGATAAAATAGATTATTAGGTAAATGATAAAATATGATAAAGGGATTAATAATAATTAATCTTGCGATTAATTATTATGTGGATAGTGATGATGTTGTTTGTAGGACAAATTAATTGAAATTAATCATGTCAAAATTTTATGTCTACATTTTGCCCCTCTTTGAAGTGTTATTGCGAATAAATGACAATTTAAAGAAAAAGAAGAGAAAATGTCAGGATGGTGATATGATGCCACCTCGAGGGGTTAGGTGGGGAGGAACAAGGAGGGTAACCACTCAAAAAGAGGAGAGGCCTAAGTTAGTAGATAAGAGATGATTAGAGGATGAGAATATTTGAGCATTTGGAGGATGATGATTAGAGGATTTATGAATTTAGAGGATGAGGAGTTAAAGGAGTGGGAGACATTGGATTTTGGAGATATTGGATGCCCCAGTAAATGATGTATGATAATGGTGAGGATTTTGGATTTTGGATTAAAGGATGTTGGATTTAGAGATGATAAAATTTGGATGGGGGTATTGATTGATATTGGATATGAGGATGAGGAGGTTAGATAGTTAGTTATATGAGGATGAGGATAGGTGTAGATGATGATGAGAGAAGGGGATGTGCTACCGTAGAGTGCCTAATGTTATTGTTATCCAATTTAGCACACAGGACAAAATTGGACAATAAGGTCCTATTACGAATAAATTATGACATTGGTCCCAAGGGCCTGTTTCTGCTCATAACAGAGATAAAATGACTAAAATAATTAATAAATTGATAAGTAATATCTCCTAGCTTTAAACAAGATCAACTTAGAGCCCAACTCGGGCTCAACTCAGTTGCCATCTCAGATAGGGTTCTCGGTGTGTTACTCGAAAGCGGGAAGAGGTCAATGACCCTTTTTATGAAAACATAACAAGGAGATGTCGATTATTTCATCAACTCGGTTGAGCTGGTGTAGTTAGCTTGGAAGGTAACTCGGGATAGGTGGATTCGCTTCGATAGAGAGCCTGGATCGATATGGAACAATTCATCGAGGTAGAGGTAGGATGGCTCGGTAGTCACCCAAAGGAGCCAAATCGGCTATAAAATTATTATAAGGGATTGAGCTCACAAGAGCTCAATGAAGACCAAGCTCATGGGATCAAGTTGAAGATAACCCAGGATCTCATGAATGCAAGAAAGGAGCTCAACATGTTTATCACAAGGAGCTCGGTATCATAGAAATGAATGCGAGATCAGGATTAACGTTTGAAGAAGTGAGTCATGTATTTCAAAATTAGGGCGAGCTCGTTAGTGAGTGACTCAGGGTCCAAGGACTCAGTGATTAATAGTGGGCTCTATCCATACATAGAGGGATCAGTTACAGGGCTAAGGCCAAAATGCAGAGATCCATGGATAACTTGCCAAGATGGGAGGGAAAAAAATCGAGCAATTTGCAAGACTTCGTTAGGTTGATGCAGAGGCAACTCGGCTCGGTGTCGATGCTTCATTGAGAAAAGTTGCTTTGATCATAGGCACATTGGTTCATTCTGACTTGGAGGACTCAGACGTGGTTGAGCCGTCGAGTTGAACTTAGCTCATGACCGAGTTAAATGGATGCGATTACTCAAAGGACTAATCGAGCCATGTGATTAGAATTTCAATGCCCAACTAGCTTGGGCTAGTACTAGGTTGATATATTAAATGAGCTAGGACGATCACTACTCGTAGGTAGAACTAATGAAAAACTTAGTACCGAGGCGAGTCGATTTGAAGAGCTCACTTGATTGAGCATGAGGAAGGGGAGCTCGAAGCGGAGGTCACGACTCAGCCAAAGCACATTGGGGGAAGTTTTTAGCCCATTTCCAGTGAAGTGGGCGGAAAGGGTGTGTAAACCCGTGTTAAGGCACGAACAAGGAAATCTAGGTGATAATTAACACATGGAAACATTGAGATAACAAACCAATATAATATTTCCACTTCACGGGAATCGTAAAAAACATCGCCAAGTGGGAAAAATTACTTGGCAAGCCAGAGGAGAAATTCCATGAACTGAATGATGTCCTAACGAAGAGCCCAAGTCTATGGCTGAGATTTAGGCAAGTCACCTAGCTACCTTTCAGGTAAACGAGACGGTTGGTAGGGAAAGCGAGTCGTAGAGGAACTACCACTTTTAGAGAAGCTAGTACTGGGCCTAAAAATATGAAGCATGACGGAGTTGGATCATTGTGTAAAGGATAGAAACATTTACAGAGGTAGGGCAGAGTTCAGTCATTAGAGGTTTGAGATCGCGAGAACTGTCATTCAAGAAAACCACCAAATCGAAGGAAAAAACTTGAGGCATTGAGATAGATTTGGAGTTCATAACCAAAGAGCATAGGTTCATCATTGCCAAGGGAAATAATTTGACTCATTGCATGACAGAGCTCCAATGTCGATCCAGGTCACAAAGCTTGGAAAATCCATTGGAGTCGGCTTTGAGTGCATAAGAGCCAGTTTGATGAAAATATAATCGGGGCATACAATTAGAAAATTATGGGCTCGAGTCGAGCTAGTGTATGGAGTTCAATAGGAGATTAAGAGCTCACTCAGCATAGCATGGCTATGAGATTCATTATGAATTTCATGTGGAGCCAAGTCGTTAGGATGTGAGATAGAGATTTGAATGCATTAGGTGAAGCGTATCATGGTGGAGGAGATTGGTGGATTCGTCAAGGAGAATTTTCCTTTGGACTTGCCAGGAAGAAAAAATAAAGTGGTCCAAGTTGAGGGATTCAATGCTCAAATGAATAATCTTGGTGATGGGTCGATGCGAGAGAGCTTGGTTGACATGCTCAAGCAAGTCATTGGATGAGCTCTTGGGAGAGAGTGATGCAGTGTTGAAGACAACTTAGACCGAGCTCACTCATGAAGAGCTCATGCTAAGTTTAAAAGGACATGATGGCTCGGCGAGGAAAGTTCATTTTCCCTAGATGGAGAAGAGGGATATCTATGTTTTGGTAGGAATTTTTGTGGAGGAGCTCATCAGTGGTGGGAACCGAGTCAATAAATGAGTTTGATGCAGACATAGAGATCACTTGGTCGATGCATGGTGAACTCGCAAAACTCAAAACAAGAATGAAGTGAGCTCACAACTTAGCAAAAAGGAGTAAAATGGCTTGCAGAAGACCATGGAAAAAACTAGATCGGGTGAGCTAGAACGTATCTTTTCGAAATTACATGCAGAGGGAGTCGATTCATTCGTGCTCGCGAAGAAAACAAGTGCAGCTTGACATTGACGTTTTGGCTCGTATTTGTAGTGGGAGTGGCCCGAGTTCTAGTAGGGATGAAGTTGGGAGGAGCTTAGGAAAAGCCGAGTTGACCTGAAATCCCAAGTAACCATCTGACAGGTGATTTATGGAGGATTGAGCATGACTGAAACGCCAACAACTTGGTGAGTTCATTTGGAAGATTTCGGGTGATAATGGATTGACGATGAGACAAAATGCATAGCTCGATCAAATGCATGATGGGCTAGATAATGGATGTCACCGAGTTGAGAAAACTTGAGGGAGTGGCCTGGGGTTGAGTGGTTTGGGTGAGCTTACGAGGAGAACATGGTTTTTTAGGCTCACGGAGGACTCACGATTGTAGAAGAGGTGTTGGCAAGTTGGAGCAAAAAAAATTCATAGTGTTCAGAGTCATTTGTGTTTCAACATTGAGTTTACAAAGGGGAGCTACTCAGTAGCTTGTTCAGCTTGACGAGTCTGATAAGGAGGTGTTAAAAGTGAGTTGTCATAATGATGGAAGGATCTTGACACTTGTTGTCATGTTGGGTTTGCATCAGATAGAGCTCGAAGAGATAGGCAAACATTACCAAGCTAAGCCGAGTAGCTCACTCAACGTGTTAAGGCAAGAAGAACTCAAATCCTTTGTGGTGAAATTCGGAGGAGCTCGGATCCAACTTGGTGAGTTGGCTCGGCGAGCCAACCACCAAGTTGGGCTCATTTTGGTGTTTTCCTTATGATTGCCCCCTTTAGCACAAACCGGTCAACAGGGGGTCCCACCATTCAATTTTAATTAATTTAATATTTTTATTTAAATATTTTATTAATAATATTTATTATTATTATTAAAATATTTTATTTAAATATTCTTTTAATTAATTGAGAAGATTAGGTGAACTGGGCATTAATGGAACATGATGGAAGCTTCTCAAAGTTGTTCAACCAACTGTAATAAATACATCACGTGCCTTCAATTTAGGAAGGGAATTTATGACTCTTCTCTCCTCTCTCTCTCAAATTCTTCTATAAATGTAAGTTGGAAGCTCATTCTAAGGGGTTCCAATAGGTTAGATAGGTTGGACAATTATACATCTTAGGCAAGAGTGTAATTTTTCAAGAGTCCTCTCTCTTCTGAAAGTTGTCCTTTTATGTTGAGGGAAATTTCAAGCCTCCTCTTCAAGACTGTAATGGAAATCACTACCTCTTCTGAATGTATGATGCATTGTGTATGTTATTGAAGCAATACAAGTGTGTGTTTTGTGACTAATCTTGGTCCTTCCATCCTTATATACTTCTTTGTGCCTTTTCTCATGCTTGTAGGTACATTGTGCAAGTTCACGTTTTTACTGTAGGTCTTAGATTTATGTGCTTATTGAGTGGTGGAGCATTACATGCAGTTGAGTTGTGGTGCTTGTTCACCCTTCTCAAGTTCATCCTTCTTCACTGGAAGACTGATAACTTGTTTTTCTAATCGAGTTTAACAAAGGGAACGTGTTCTTCCTAGCCTGTGGTATTCTGTACCCTCTCTAAGTTGCAGTAGGTGAAGTTGACATGTGGTGCACACAACCTCTTCAAATTAATCCTTATCAAGTATGGAAACACCCTTTATTTGGTACATCACCATCCCTAGTATAGTTTCATTTCTGCAAATCTCTTTTCCTAAAACCCATGAAAATGTTAGCATAGGACTAGATAGACATTTTATTTCACTAGGAGTAGTACAACACTTAGTTTAGGAAGAGGAAGTTAGCCTTCTCTGGAGGTTCACCTCGAGCCCAAGTCCCACAACTTGAGAGGTGATCCCATGTGTCCCAATCACACTGAACGTCTTACTCACATTCTGGCCATTCGGAGGGTGCAGTGATTTGGCGATAACTGTTTTTGGCACGTTCGGTGGGACAAAGTTGGTACTTCTCTTCTCACTCACACAAGTCAAAGTACCTGACGAATCTATATCTCTGGATTCCAAATCTCAGTGCGTTAACTTATGTGAATAATTTAGATAAGAGCTTCTTCAAAACATGGAAATTATCAGCATATCAAACTTTCATTTTCTCCTCCAAAGAGAAGAAGAAGAGTCGTTTCAACATCACGAGTTGCAGCTTTACCTCATAGAGGTCATTCAAATCCTTCGTACAGAAGGTTTCCTCTACCAAGGAATAATCAACCTCTTGCTGTTATGGCACGAAACAAAGTTTTTCCCCCTTTCTATGGAATTAGTCCTCTTCTATTGGATCAACGTGACCCTATACTTGTTTCGGCACTCAAAATTTTACCCTTTTACACGGGGGAAACTCACGTTTCTCCAGTGGAACATATTCTTGATGTAGCCAACATTTGTGCCGTATTTAATATCACAGAGGACAACGTTGTGGTTAGACTTCTTGCTACCTCTTCCAAGGGAAAATAACTTCAATGGTTTTGAGTATTAAGTGTTGGCAGTATAACCACTTGGGATGAGTTAGGAGAAAAGATATGTAAATAGTTTGAAGACAAGAGTGATCACCTATCACTTTTGGAACAACTCACTACCATGAAGAGAGCTCCCCAAGAATACATGAGTGATTTCAAATTCTGATTCCACAGAACTTGGATTAGGATTTCAACACTTATAAAGCCTTCTACACATAATGCATTCTTGTACTATTTGTGAGCCTTGAATAACGATGTAGCAGTTATGATCTAGTCCATGAGAGGGGCTATGTTACCTGATGCCTACGATGTTACTATAAGAGAGGAAAATTACTTGATTAAGGCTAGAAAGATAGCTCAATGACCACTAATTCCGTTGTCTCTGGATCTTATGAACAATCATCCTATCATTTCTCCTATTCCAACAGCCTCTAATCAACCAGCTCAATCTTCCCTGCCTCTTCAAATGATCTCTTTGAAGTCAAGTCATTGCTGCAAACTTTTGGAAACAAGCTTGTTGCACTCAAGAGGCAACAATTTCAATATAATCATCCATATCAGCCACAAAATCAGCAGTATCAGGCTAACTGTTCTTCTTTTCAAGGGAACAATCAGCCACAAAATCAAGCTACGAATGTCAGACCCTTGAACTTTTGGAACCCTCTCACTGCTAGCTCATCTAGAGCCATAATACCTGTCCAGAATAATCTAGTTCAAGAGTACAAATGGTGCTATCCTTGTTCCCAACCCCAAAAGCAAAATCTTTGTCCCAATGGATTTCTTGGCTAGGCCCTTATGGTTCAAAGCGTATCTGCCCCTTCTGAGCTAATAGAGAACACATCTACACAAGAAGTGATAGATCAACCACAAGCACATGAAGAAACGACTTTGCTAAACTGGCAAGTAGAATATTTTTACGGGTCGAATACAGATTCCTCATCAATGGCGGAAAACACTCATTCTAAGAAGAGAGCAATGGAACCTCAAACTTCCAAATCTGATCAAGCATCCACTTCATTGCCTCAGACACAAGCCGTGGTTGATAAAGATGCGGGAAAGAAACTGCCAAAAAATACCTGTTAGCCAAGGTGCAAGGAAAGAAAGGTTCTCCAGGCATCACAATACCCAACAAGCACTTTCTAAAGGAGGATCCCAATGCCCAAATAAGTGTCAGAAAAGTTGGAGCTATTCCTTTCAACATACTAGAACAAATGAAGAAAACCAATCTGAGCATCACTATGTGGGAAGCACTCTATATTCCTTCTCAAAGAAATTTGTTGTGAGAGGATCTAAATAGTTTTAGTACAACTGACGGATCGTCAGGTCATGGAGCAGAAGCTGCTATGAGTTTGTGTCAACTAGAAGGGAAAAGTATTCCTAAATCCAACAAACCACCGCCATTATATATTTCCTTGATCATTGGCAACCACCTGGTGCATAATTGTATGATCGATTCTGGTGCCAGTAGCTCAGCCATTCCCAAACAATTTGCAGATGTACTAGGCATACAATATACGTGCCGGTTGGAAGAGGAGTTGTTCAACTGGATGGAACATCTGTTAAGACTGTTGTAGTTATCAAAGGAATTCAAATTACTATCTATGCATGCCCAAGTTTATCATTCACCCAAGTAATATCAGTCATTGATCTTCCTCCTCTCTTCCCCATCTGCATATCATGAGATTTCAATGCCAAGATGTGTAGTTATCTATCAGTCGATTGGTCACATATGATTCTCAGGACTTGATACGGAACCAAAGTGACTATAAGGACAGAACCAATTTGCCATAATCATGTAGAACCCTACACTGCTAGTCCTATAAATGGGAATTACACCATCGGAGATCCAGAAGAGGAAGATGTTGATCATGAGCCAACCAATCTTGTTGAAGAAGTCCCTGATACTATGCTAGATGAAGTAAGTGGAGATCATTAGTATGATCCCTACACTGATGTGTTGGTAGAAGAAGAAGCTAGTTTTCTACTTTTGGAAGAAATAGGATTGGGTACATACTACATTCATGAATAAGATACAATCATACTGCAACTTGTCAAAACACCAAGCGATTCAGAAGGACTGTGGAAATTATTATTCGATGGCTCAAGAAGTAGGAATGGATCTGGTGCTGGTGTTATGTTAATTTCTCTAGAGGGAGATAAATACTTCTCATCTTTTTGGTTGCAGTTCATTTGCACTAATAATGTTGCTAAATACGAGGCCCTTATACAAGGAATTCAATTAGCCCAAAAGAAGGGGATCAAGGCTCTGACTATTTTTGGAGACAGTGAGTTAGTTGTCCATCAAGTGATGTCATGCAGTGCATCCAAGAATGATCTTTTAAGATCATATAAGAACCGAGTCTGGGATTTGATTGAGGATTTTGAAGCTTTTGGAATCCATGCGGTTCCTAGAAATCAAAATCAAGATGTTGATAGGCTTGCTACAATTGGCTCGTAATACGACATACCTGTTGATGTCATAAAAGAAGGGCATAAATTTTTCAAAATGGTGGTTCGACCTATAGTCCTTGATAATGTGAGTAGCTAGAAAGTGTTCGATAATGACCAACAAATTGTCATTTTCCTATAATAAGAGGCAAAGTTTGCTACAAAAAATCAAGATAAGTTGTAAGAGTCACATGGTGATCAAACTATACAATTGAAAAGCAAAAAACTACCGAAAGTATTAGGTACTCAGGAATCTATTTTCAAGTCAGATGATCAAACCAAAAGACAAAGCTCTAACATGATGGTCAAAGAAGAAGATTTTGAGGAAGTTGAGGTAGCACATGAAAAGTTTTTGAAGATTGGAAAAGTGTGTACTTCCGAAGAGAAATAAGCTTTCATCAAACTTTGTCAAGAGTATTAAAACATTTTTGTGTGGAGCTATAAAGACCTACATGGTTTTGATCTAGGTCTAGCACAACATACCATCAAACTGGATCCTAATTCCAAGCCAATTCGTCAGAAGAAGATGCCAATTAATCTGAAAATTGAGCCACTAATGAGAAAGGAGGTAACCAAACTCATCAAAGCATGTATTATTTTTCCCATCAAGCACTCCTCTTAGGTAGCCAATCTGGTTCCCATAAGGAAGAAGAACAAAGAGAGTTAGTTGTGTGTAGATTTCAGGGATTTAAACCATGCCTCATTGAAAGACCATTATACTCTCCCGTCAATGGAGAAAATTCTTCAAACAGTGGCAGGAGCTCAAAGATTTTCCTTGCTTGATAGATATTGGGGTTACAATCAAAATCTCATCCAAGAATCTGACCAATTCAAAATGGCTTTCACTACCAAGTGGGGCACGTATGCCTACAACAAAATGTCATATAGATTGTCCAATGTCGGGGCTACTTTCCAAAGGGCCATGGACATGGTGTTTAAATGGCTAATCAATGATATCATCTTGGTTTACCTAGATGACATAACTATATATTCTAAGCATGCAGATGATCACATCGCACATCTAAGGAAGGTTTTTTGAAGGTGTAGGGAATTTGGGGTTTCACTTAATCCCAAGAAGTGTATTTTTACACTGCACGAGGGAAAGTTATTGGGGCATGTTGTTTCAGTGGAAGGACTATCAATCGATCTAGCCAGGATCCGTTCGATTATGTTCTTATCTCTCCCGAGTCATAGGCAGGGCCTCTAGAGTTTTTTGGGAACCATAAACTTCGTGCAGAGATTCATCCCTTAATTTGTGACATTGGCTAAATCACTGACATCCATGTTGAAGAAAAAAATGCCATTTTCATGGACAAAGGAAGGACAAGAAAGCTTTGAAGCCATCAAAACAAAAATTTCTCAAGCTCCCATGCTAGTGAACCCCAAGTTTGATAAAGACTTTATCCTTTATGAGTTTGTAGGTTAGAGAGCATTTCAGGGAT
This sequence comes from Taxus chinensis, assembly GCA_019776745.2. Classification (NCBI taxonomy): domain Eukaryota; kingdom Viridiplantae; phylum Streptophyta; class Pinopsida; order Cupressales; family Taxaceae; genus Taxus; species Taxus chinensis. Next base: position 897,964,826 of record CM034149.1, read on the forward strand.
CCTCACCCAACAAAATGATGATCTGATGGAGAAACCAATTGCTTTCTTCAGTTAATCCCTTAAAGACTATGAGCTGAAATACTCATTCGTTGAAAAACAAGTCTTTGCGATTATTCGAGCTTTGAAGAAATTCAAGCACATGTTGTCCAACAACAAAATTCATCTAATGGTGTCTCATCCAGGTGTCAAGGAGTTTTTTCTGAATAAAGAGATGAACGAAAAACACGCTAGATGGGTCACTAAGGTGATGGAGTATGACATGAATATCAAAGTCACTAAAATTTTCAGAGGTAAAGGTTTGTGTCAACTACTTGCTGTAGACATGGAATCAAAAGGTAATGAGGATGCGATGCTCCTAAACACTGATGAGAGTGATGAATATGTTGACTAGTTATCCAAAATGAAGAATTTCATTTTCTTAGGAGTATATCTTGTGGACATGGATAAAAACCAAATAATGAACTTTCTGTCTTCAATCTATTCCATATATTTTGGTAGATAACATTCTCTTTCTAGAGGATTTGAATGATGTCCTCCTTCGGTGCGTAGGATCGGAACATGTAAGTGAGATACTAGAAGAGTTTCATAATGGTCTATCTGGAGGACATTACTCTGCATGAACAACTGCTACTAAGATCATGCAAGCCAGTTACTATTGGCCATATTTGTTCAAAGATGCCCATCTTTTGGTAAGGAAATGTAAGGAATGAAAAGGTAGTTCTAGATTTCTTAGAAGGTATAATGACAAGGTTCGGTGTTCCTTTTACAGTCATTTCAGACAACACGATGGATTTTCTTGGTATGAAGTTGAGTGAATGGGCTGTTAAAAATGGGGTCTACCTCAAGACTTTATGCAATTACTATCCGCAAGGAAATGGATTGGCTGAGTCTTGTAACAGAAACCTTATAAGGATTATTAAGCACACGATGGAAACTAACAAGAGGACTTAATAGACACAACTTAAGACTACCTTATGGGTAAATCAAATCACACCTAAAAGGGCCATAGGGAATTGTCCTTTCGTGTTTGTATATGGAAGGGAAGTGAAATTCTGGCCACTCTCCTTAGAGCTACCTTTTTTGGAGTTAGCTCATCAACTTGAAGTTATGGAGAGTGATACTTTGAGAGTAAGGTTTGTTGAGCTCATGGAGTTAGAGGAAGTACGAAACAAGGCTATGAAGACTTTGGAGAAACATTAGGATCAAGTTAAGAAATATTTTGACAAGAAGGCATCTGACAGGTGTTTTCAAGAGGGAGATTTAGTCCTCAAATGGGATGAAGAAAAGTCTAAACCAGGCAGACATGCCAAGTTTGATGCTCTCTAAAGCGGGCCATACATCATCACAAGTTACAAAGAGGCGAATTCATTTTGTCTATCTAGGCTCAATGGAGAAGAACTTCCCATTCATGTGAATGGGATACATCTAAAATCTTGTTTTTGAGAAGCATTCCACCCCCTGTATAGTTTAGTTAGGTGTTTTCCTCCAAGTGCTTATAGACATTGTTGTGTGTTGCTGTTATTTTGCTTTCCTTGTTACTGTGTTTTTTGTGTTGTTTTGCACACTATTTCATCATAGGAAGGTGTCAAGGAGAAGGAAGGTTCAAGGTTTCCATAAGAGTATTATGATCTACCTCATTCAAAATTATGTAGTGTTCCATAGATGCCAAGCATTCGAAAGATTCAATATACTTCATGTTTAGCATTCCAGGGAGGTCCAAGATCGGTAATACTCAAAGAGACTTTGGGATGTATCATAGAAGATCAAATTACTCTCAAGATTCCAACATTGACTCCATGCCCAATGGATGATTTAAGGCTACTTGAATTATGCTTAGTAGACAATCATCCTTGAGAGGTCGCCAAAAATGTTATCCAATTTTACACACATGGCAAACTTGGACTACAAGGTCCTGTTACGAATAAATTACGACACTGGTCCCAGGGGCCCATTTTTGGTCATCACGGAGATAAAATGACTAAAATAATTAATAAATTGATAAGTGATCTCTCCTAGCTTTAAAGAAGATCAACTCAAATCCAAATTCGGGCTCAACTCAGTTGCCAACTCGGATTGGGTGCTCAGTGTGTAGCTCGAAGGTGGGAAGAGGTTGACCCTTTTTATGAAAACATAACAAGGCGATGTCAATTCCTTCATCAATTCAGTCAAGCTAGTGTATTCATCTCAGAAGGTAATTCAAGCTAGGTGGAGTCGCTTCGATAGAGAGCCCGACTCGGTAGGGAACAATTCGCTGAGGAAGAGGTAGGATGGCTCGGTAGTCACCCAAAGGAGCCAACTCGGCTATAAAATTATTATAAGGGATTGAGCTCACAAGATCTTAATGAAGACCGAGCTCATGGGATTGAGACGAAGATAACCTGAGATCTCATGAATGCAAGAAAGGAGCTCAACATGTTTATCATGAGGAGCTCGATATCGTAAAAATTAATGTGAGATCAAGATTAACGTTTAGAGAAATGAGTCATGTCTTTCGAAATTAGGGCGAGCTCATTGTGAGTGACTCAGGGTCCAAGGACTCAGTGATTAATAGTGGGCTTGGTCCATGCATAGAGGGATCAGTTACAGGGCTAAGCTGAAATACGGAGATCCATGGATGGCTCACTAAGATGGGAGGGAAAAAACTCAAGAAATTCACAAGACTTAGTTAGGTTGATGCAGGTGTTGATGCTTCATTGAGCAAAGTTGATTTGATCACATGCACATTGGTTCATTTTGACTTGAAGGACTCAGATGTGGTTGAGCCATCAAGTTTAACTTAGCTCATGACTGAGTTAAATGGATGTGGTTACTCGAAGGACCAACCGAGCCACGTGATTGGAATGCTAATGCCCAACTAGCTCAGGCTAGTACTAGGTTGATATATCGAACGAGCCAGGATGATCAGTACTCGTAGGTAGAACTAGTGGAAAAATCAGTACCGAGGCAAGTTGATTTGAAGAGCTTACTTGATTGAGCATGAGGAAGGGGAGCTCGAAGCGGAGGTCACAGCTCGGCTAAGGCACATTGGGGGAAGTTTTTAGCCCGTTTCTAGTGAAGTTGGTGGAAAGGGTGTGTAAATCCATGCTAAGGCATGAACAGGGAAATCTAGGTGATAATTGCCACGTGGAAACATTGAGATAAAAAACCAATATAATCTTTCCACTTCGTGGGAATCGTGAAAAACATTTCCAAGTGGGAAAAATTACTTGGCAAGCTAGAGGAGAAGTTCCACGAACTGAACGTGCTAATGAAGATCCTGATTCTATGGCCAATATTTAGGCAAGTCACCTAGCTACCTTTCAGGTTGATGAGACAGTTGGTAGGGCAAGCGAGTCGTAGGGGAACTACCAATTTTAGAGAAGCTAGTTTCGAGCCCAAAAATATGAAGCATGATGGAGTTAGACCACCTTGTAAAGGAAAGTAATGTTTGCAGAGGCAGGGAAAAGTTTAGTCATTGGAGGTTTGAGCTCGCGAGAACTTTCATTTGAGAAAACCACCAAATTGAAGGAAAAAACTCAAGGCATTGAGATGGAGTTGGAGTTTATAACCAACGAGCATAGGTTCATTGTTTCTGAGGGAAATAATTTGACTCATTGCATTGTAGAGCTCCAACGTCGAGTACACAAGAGTCATTTTGATGAAAATATAATTGGGCAATGAGCGTACAATCACTCAAAATATTATGGGCTCAAGTCAAGTTGGTGTATGGAACTCAATAGGAGAGTTAGAGCTCACTTAGCATAGCATGACTATGAGATTAATCGTGAATGGTATGTGGAGCCAAGTCATTAACATGTGAGATAGAACTTTGAATGCATTAGGTGAAGCGTATCATGGCCGAGGAGATTGGTAGATTCATCAAGGAGAATTTTCCTTCGGACTTACCAGGAAGGAACAATAAAGTAGTCCAAGTTGAGGGATTCGATGAGAAAATGAAGAAGCTTGGTGGTGGGTCAATGCGAGGGATCTCGGTTGACATGCTCAAGTGAGTCATTGGATGAGCTCTTGGTAGAGAGTGACGCGGTGTTGAAGATAACTTAGACCGAGCTCACTCGAGGAGAGCTCATGCTAAGTTCAAAAGGAAACGATGGCTCGGTGAGGCAAGTTTGTTTTCCCTAGATGGAGAAGAGGGAGATCTATGTTCTGGTAGGAATTTCTGTGGAGGAGCTGGTCAGTGGTGGGAACCAAGTCAATAAACAAGTTTGATGCAGACATAAAGATCACTTGGTTGATGCACGGTGAACTCGTAGAACTCAAAACAAGAATGAAGCGAGCTCATGACTTAGCAAAAAGGAGTAAAATGGCTCGCAGAAGACCATGGCAAAACTAGATCGGGTGAGCGAGAATGTATCTTTTTGAAGTTACATGCAGAGGGAGTCGATTCGTTCGTGCTCACGAAGAAAAAAAGTGCAGCTCGAAATTGACGTTTTGGCTCGTATTTGTAGTGGGAATGGCCCGAGTTCAAGTAGGGATGAAGCTGGGATGAGCTTGGGAAAAGCTAAGTCGACCTGAAATCCCAAGTAACCATCTGACAGGTGATTTATGGAGGATTGAGCATGAGTGAAAAGCCAACAACTTGGTGAGTTCATTTGGCAAATTTCAGGTGATAATAGAATGACGGTGAGACAAAATGCATATCTTGATCAAATGCACGATGGGCTCAATAATGGATGTTTCAGAGTTGAGAAAACTCGAGGGAGTGGCCCGGGGTCGAGTAGATTGGGCAAGCTTATGAGGAGAACATGGTGTTCTTGGCTCGTGGAGGACTCACGATTGTAGAAGAGGTGTTGGCAAGTTGGAGCAAAATGAATTCATAGTGTTTAGAGTCATTTGTGTTTCGACGTTGAGTTTATAAAGGGGATCTGCTTAGTAGCTTGTTCAACTTTACGAGTCTAATAAGGAGGTGTTAAAAGCGAGTTGTCATAATGATGGAAGGATCTCAACACTTGTTGTCATGTTGGGTTTTCATCGGATAGAGCTCGACAGGATAGGCAAACATTGCCAAGCTAAGCCGAGTAGCTCGGTTAATGTGTTAGGACAAGAAGAACTCAGCTCCTTTGCAGTGAAAGTCAGAGGAGCTCGGATCCAACTTGGTGAGTTGGCTCAATAATCCAACCACCAAGTTGGGCTCGTTTTGGCATTTTCATTATGATTCCTCCCTTTAGCATAAACTGGTCAATAGGGGGTCCAACCATTTAATTTTAATTAATTTAATATTTTTATTTAAATATTTTATTAATAATATTTATTATTATTATTAAAATATTTTATTTAAATATTCTTTTAATTAATTGAGAAGATTAGGTGAACTGGGCATTAATGGAACATGATGGAAGCTTCTCAAAGTGGTTTAACCAACTGTAATAAATACATCACGTGCCTTCAATTTAGGAAGGGAATTTATGACTCTTCTCTCCTCTCTCTCTCTCTCAAATTCTTCTATAAATGTAAGTTGGAAGCTCATTCCAAAGGGTTCCAATAGATTAGATAGGTTGGACAATTACACATCTTAGGCAAGAGTGCAATTTTTCAAGAGTCCTCTCTCTTCTGAAAGTTGTCCTTGTATGTTGAGAGAACTTTCAAGCCTCCTCTTCAAGACTGTAATGGCAACTATTGCCTCTTCTGAATGTATGATGCATTGTGCATGTTATTGAAGCAATAAAAGTGTGTGTTTTGTGACTAATCTCGGTCCTTTCATCCTTTTATGCTTCTTTGTGCCTTTCTCGTACTTGCAGGTACACTGTGCAAGTTTAAGTTCTATTGCAGGTTCTTGGAGTTCTGTGCTTATCGAGTGGTGGAGTATTGCATGCAGTTGAGTTGTGGTGTCAATTCACCCTTCTTGAGTTCATCCTTCTTCACTGGGAAACTGGTATATTTCTCAGTCTGATGCAGTTTAACCAAGGGAACGCGTGTCTCTTAGTCGGTGGAAATTTTTGTATGAAAAAGAGGTGAAGAGAGAAAGACTTTGTGCCTTCTTGTAACAGAAGAGATTTTAATATATATGTTAAGACTCTGTGCTCAATATATGTGTTATTTGCATCAGATCTTTCTTAAGTTAGATATGTGTTTCTATTAAGTTGGATTCATTCTTTTTATTGTCATAGTTCATCAGTATTGCTTTGTTTGTTTATGCAAGTAAGTTTGGCTCTGTTTACTACTAGCCCAAAAAATAAACCCTCTGACCTTTCCGTCTTTGGAATTCATTTCTTTTCTCCCTTAAGATCTACCTTCCTTTGTTCCTTCCCTCTTATATTTCTGATTGCATTTGGAACTACCTCTACTGGGATGAGATCTAAAACCCCTGAAGTTAGAATAGTGTAGATTTGCACAGATTCCTGCTTGATAGAATAGTAATAAAATAGTTTCACTTTGCTGTCTCAAAGAGGGGCTATGCCTTGCACACTGTTGGCATGTTTCCCCACGGGGTAATATGTATGCACCCAAAATTGCATGATGCCACATTGAAGGACGCGGTAAGTCTCCAATGATGCAAATATTATTTTCCATGAATGCAATGGTGAGATCCAGATAGCCTTGATCCCTCTACCATTAACATATTTGTTTCTGATCCGGTAAAATTTATCCTTGTTTCTAAGTTCCTTAGCTTATTCAGTATACCTTGCAAACTACTTTACAATCTTCTTCAAAATTATTCTACTGAGCCTTAAGATTATGCAACCACTACAGTGGTTCCGTATGCTACTGGTATGTGCATTACCGGTGATTTTTTCTGCTTTTATCTGAGAGTTCAAACTAAACTTGTGCATGAATTTGTTTCTCAAATTTGTGAGTGATGGTTCTATAGTTGCATGTCTTGACCTTTTTTCCTTATTTTTGGCTTGATGGATTCTCTATTGGAGTCGTCTTCTCACTTTACTATAGTTATAAGGTTATTTTATTTTTTCCTTGATGATTTGGCACTTAATTAATTTCCATGTGCATCTAGACTCTCTTCTTCCCCATATTTATGAGGCACATGATAACCAATGATTTTACCAAAATGATGGGTTAGCATACTACTGAGATTTGTATTTGCTTGTTATGCTACCAATCTCCTTATTGAGAATTGTCTCTAGAAAACATGCATGAAACATCTGCTTTGTTCCTTCCAAGTACTGCTATTTGTCACCCGTTCCGATTGCTAGTCCAACTAGCTCCAACATTTTCTTGATTTCTTCTTTGACAACCATACCAACATGTTTTCACTTAGCATCGATATCATCTGGACTTTTATCTCTGGAAAGGAAACTGAGGAGACAGTAAAATCATCATCACACTTAGCAATGTGATACAACCGGTACAACTGTAGCCAGGTTGGGGGTGCATCTCCTACTATTTCTTTAAACAATATAGTCTAATATTGCTCATGCATGTTAAAGTTAGTCAATTACAACACCCAGTTCCCTATATGACACTTCATAAATTAAATCCTATTGATGGTGCTATCGATAGGGACAATCTATGGCTTATCATGGAAAGCGGGTTCTGAAGAAGATTCAGAGATTCAATATTGGGTAAGGATTTCAGTTATTGTAGGGTCAATTCCCCCTTGAGGATGGCTTTGATGGAATACGATGGAAACTCCATAGCCCTTTTAGAGGTCTTGAAGCATGGCGGTCATCTAGCTATGGCTTCTTATTCTAATGATCAATTATTGCTAAAATATTTTCATCATATTTTTACTGATGATGCTCTGCAATGGTACACACATTTACCCTTTGGATCTATTAGTACCTATTGTGAGATGGAAGAATTTTTTTTTCATTGCTTCATAATTAACAATGGCCGTGCTAGAGTAACACCGTGACCATTTACCTAGCTTACATCAAGGCAAAATAGAACCTATCATTGATTACATTTTGTGCTTCAATACTTGCATGCATCAGTTAGTCTTTCAACGTATGGAATTAGAAAAGCAATTCATCTTTTTTCGTGTCATGATTCCTGCTTTAAAATAATGCTTACAATATGACACATGTGAATCATTCACACTCTTATGTTATAAGGTCATCGATCTAGAACATAATATCATTACTGAACATGTCATAGATCCTCCTCCTAGTTCTCCTACTACCACACCATCTAGTTCTTCTCCACTTCCATTTGTTGAGCATCCTCCTAGGTCTCGATCTCCTCCACCTCACAAGGCAAGTTTAGTCTTCTCCATTGCAAAACATCCTTTATATCCTTCAATGCATTAGGCTTCACCTCAAAACCCTACATCTCCTTCACGAGAGCAATTACACTTTTCTCATAACACTAGACCTCATGATGTTCTGCATGCCTTTCTTGACAAGTGTTGGATTCACTTACCTTTTAATCAACATCATCCACCTCATTATTTGTAACACCTGCGTGATCAACCTGATTATAACTACCATCATATCAATTGCCATCGTGATAATGATTGTTACACCCTTCATTATCAATTACAATAACTAGAAGACAAGGGTGTCATTGCCTTTGGCTCTTGCTCTCGTGAGCGGTCTATGTCTCCAATTCCACACAAATATTAATTCAATTCATTTATCTCCTCCACCTGCTCCTAAGGTCACTAACTCGTCTAGCACCGCAAATTGTTATTCATGCACGCTCTCCATCTCATACATCCACTACTGCACCATCTCATTCGCTACATCATGCTCCTATTACACATTAGTTGTTTAAGCCCTCAACATCTGTGCTTCCTACCACTGCATATCTCATAATTGGTTTTACCTTTTCATCAGGCATTTAGTTTGGTTCATACACTCATGCTACTACCATTCCAAATGCCTTCCACTACTCCACACCTGCTTGGTCTCTGGTAGGTGATTTTTCTCACCTTACTTCCCGATGACACACTCATGTTCTTGTGATTCTTACATGAATGTTGAGGGATCTATTACTATAAGAACCTCACTCCACTTTTATGTTACACACTTCATCAATCTATCTATCTATCTAGCATACATCATCACATCACCTTCCCGATGATGTAATCTTGCTTTATGGTTCATTCTTAGACTACTGAGGGGTCTTGGATATAAATGAGCCTTATCATCTATGCACTGGGGGCATCATAATTATTTTTCCTCCCCCTTCTTCATCATACTAACATATGCTCAAGGTGCATTTTTCCGATCATCGCATTCACATGATCTCTTACATCATTCATACATTTTTCTATCACATCGAACAATCACACTATATACATTCCCTACACCATTTATTATCACATGTGCTATATAATAATTTATCTATCTATTGTCACATTAATCATCACTTTCCATTAATCAACATCAACAATTATGCAATGCGAATCAATTTAACAAATACAAACAATGATTAAAACATCACACATCGAATATAGTGATAATAATCAACACAACATATATCTAAACACGAGTACTAATTATCACATCATCACATCAATAAACATCACATATAACAACCATGCACCAATGGTCCATAAATACATATATCGATCATCATTATAGTTACAAAATTTCCAATAATGGGGGGCAATCCCTCATACATCAATACATATACATCATATATCATCATCGCTATCACTATCTATCACTACAGGAGCTCTAGAACTAGATACTTCACCACTCAATTTGCGCCGCTGGTCATAGCCCCTATACATCTCTAGCTACCTATGTAATATACTAAGAAATAATGAATTCGATGCCTGGAACGAGTTGGAGGCCAACTTGCCAAGAGATTTTCCCATCTTGTTGCAGTAATGACAACACTTCCACATTCATTCATTTTCTCAATTCTTCTTTCCCTTATTCTTTTTCCAAGATGTTAAGTCTATTGTAATCCTGTCTTTGAAGAAGTGTTCCCACGAGTGGGAGAAAAGGTAAAGTGTGGGGTGATGTTGGGCCCCTAAAATAGTGACTAAGTATAAAAAAGGTGCATGGGCGCGCAAGGCCTAAGTTGAAGGGTGGGTGCACAAGAAGAAGGCATGCAGGGAAACATTCTAGGAGGGTTTTAGAAGGGCCGTGTTATGCGTCAGCAGAACAAGGTCTCAGGTTTTAGCTGTATTTGGCATTTTGGGAAGAACATGAGAAAAGTGTGACCTGACTACGCATGCGGAGTGGATAAGGTGTCAGCCTGGCGACAGGTTGGCCTAGGAAGGAATATGCCTTGCGACAGAGGTTTCTAGAAGATTGTCATGGCAAGGAGTGGAGAGCTCAGGCTTGAAGGAGCATGCTCTCATAGAAGACCACATCTGGACATTTGGAAACGGATCTAAAGCCTCAGAAAGAAGAGTTGGCAGTTTAAGAGGCCTATAAATACAAACATCCGCAGAGGAATTAAGGGAGAGAGAGAGATCAATAGAGAGCGGAGCTCTGTAGAAACACCGCAAGGAGTTGTATTGGGTTGGGTAGACAAAACATAGAAGAAGGATGCATCAAGGGGCTTGGGATTGAAAGTCTTCTTTTAAAAGCTAAAGGATGTAAATCCAGTTATGATGTATGACTTTGGTCTGCCATACTGCGATGTTTTGTAATGGATCTAATGGATGTAATGAGGTTACCAACTTATTTAAATATGATCATTCATGGTTTTGGTCCATCCTCACATCTTCATAGTTCTATTTCATGTATGTTTATGATATAAGTATTGAATCCTTATGCAATTCCTTTCTATTTCAGTTCAGTCCTATAATTCTGTTAAAGTATCTTTCTTTCTAGGATGACTACATTGGTTTTAGAAGCCGCACTGAGCTCTATGATGAAAGCATGTCTCATTTCCACTCACTCTCTTTAAGTTTCTATCATAGATGATTTCCCACTAAAGTCACATAAAGGAGAGACTCGGTGCCCGTGTGTGCCTCGGGTGAGCACCCAGTGCCAGCTGGGTGATAGGACAACGCGCATGGGATTCCATTGTTCTTTAGTGGGTGTAAAAATGACTACATCGTGGTTCTGTCGCAGGGATACCTCTTTTTCAAATGTAGTGGAAAATAACATACATCATGATCTATGCAATGAGTGATGACAGATTGTTTAACTTTGAAAAGTGTTGAATCATGGTTTAAGAGCACGGAGGAAGAGTTTGCTCAGAGATTCAACACTGGGCTTGAGTTTGATGCTTGTAAATGGGTAGAAGAGAAATTCTACCATGATTTATATGAAACTTTTTTTTATTGCTTCCCAGTAGAGCTGTTATGAATGGCTCTCGACATATGTGTATAGATCAAGCTGGTATTATAGATCACACGCGTGGACCCAAGAAGAGTACTAGAGGCTGCAGGATGTAGATACAATGTGGACCCGTGCTGTGGATCATTGGTGGAAAAAAGTGTTGACTAGATACACCCTGGAATACGCTATTTCCACGTATTCTTTTCTATACATTGCTGAGTTTGAGTTTATGTGGGAGCCCCAAGGATCATTTCTACGTGTCATCCCTATGGCAATAAAGATCTTGATTGTTACCTTGAGTTTAGAGGCATTTCTAATGGCCGGATAAATTGTTCTGAGTGCTGGGAAAGGAAGCTACGGTGGAGGAAGATGATAGATATTGTGATTGAGAAAGAAAGGGAGGAGATACGGCTGAAGTATAGTGAAGCACGTGAAAGGGAGATTGCTAGACAAACACGAGGTTGCAGGTGTGATGGATATATGGAGGAAGACGTTGTGGGAAGGATTTGAGGTTCACACAAAGGATGTGAAACCTGAGTAGTCTATGCTACCCCATCTTGACAAGTGTGTAAGAGAGACCCTCTCAGATTTTGATGCGAGTTCCTTGTGCGGAGAGAGAAGAGTTGTTGGCGCGCATCTAAACCCACCTAGTGACCAAACCCTGGCGCTTGGTTTTCCAGATCAAGGAAGGAGTGTCATTGACCCAGTTGGTATCGGTGGAAGTGATGGGATCTACACCCCAAGAGATACAATTTTTCATTTCCCACTTCTATGGCTATGTATACTATTCTAGTATTCGGAGGAATTTTTATACAAGGAGAAAATATACAAGGCTTGGGTAATGCATCAGGGAGTGACGGAGACACACATATGGTAATGACACAATCTCAAAGATGGTTGGTGCGTAGTTTAGTGGGACATTAGGGACTCTAGTGGTGGGACCGCTTCAGGCCCATTACTGGTTACTGGGGGTTCCGAAGGTGGAACTGGTGGATCTGGAGGCACATGACTTGGTGGATCTAGTGGATCCGGCAGAGGAGGGAACATCGGAGGAAGTCAAGGAACTAGATCAAGAGGACAAGGGCCCCATCCACCTCCTCAAGTATTCTTTGAGATGTCTTTACATTTTCTAGATTACATGGGTATTGAAGATGCTGCGTAGCATGTTCACAAGTGTGAGTTGCTATGGTGCGCAAATGGGATCACAACCCCAGAACATAAGGCTAGTCAATTTGCAACGACGTTACAAGGGCGCGCACATAACTGGTATAAGAAGTATGACCCCCATCAGATGGTGGTAGATTACACCGCATTGAAAAATGCTTTCCTAGCATAATTATACATCCCTAAGTTTGAACAAAAGAGCATCAACACCTTTAAGGAGATTCAATAGGGAATGACAGAGAGTGTACGGGAGTATGACGCATGGTTTAAGACTCTCCTATCAAAGTTGTCATATGACATTCACCCTTAACATCATGCCTAATGGTTTTTTGGAGGGTTCATAACCCCATTTAAAAGAGATTTATCTCATAAAACTTTCACAGACCCGCGCAGGGTATTGGAAGCTACCTTGTGCGTTGAAGCTGTTGGGAGCGTTGACACTGGTGTTAGTCTGTTTTTGGAAGCTCAAATCACTGTTATGGCTAAGCAGCTAGAAAATTTATTTGTGAACTCAGCTCATGAGAATCGCAATGGAATGTGGTATATAGATTGTGAGGTATAGGGGCATGCCAAGGATAGTTTCCCCCGGAAGATAGTACATGCCGTAGCAGTAGACTTTGAGAGTTTTCATGAGAACTATGATGCAGGTAGATGTCCCTTGTTACAACGTGTAATTCATAAGAATGTATCTTACCACTATAAGATCTACACCTCTACAAACTATGATACCAAGGATTATTGGCTTATTGACAAGATCCATGAGGCAATCAATCATGGTGTGTGCTAGACCAACATTGCACGTAGTTCTAAGGGTGATGACCACCATTATGAGGAGTGTACAGATGGAGGTGTGCGCAGAAGGGTATTTCATGGAGGATTCTGTGGTCATGCTAACTGCAGAGGAGGAAGAAGTGAGTTCCCACATGGAACCTATTTTAATTGTGGGTCTACAGACCACTACAAGAGCGAGTGCCCAGATTTATTGTAGTGCTCATGGTGCAGGAAGAAGCACAAGTATGAGGAGTGCCCTGAGTTGTTAGAAGCACAAGAAGAAGCATATGAATTAACAACATCGAAAAGAAAAAGGCGCTGTAATGGTAAGCATTAAGAAGGATGACACATAATGGATGCCATGGGTGACATGTGATGCAGGCTTGGAACCTGTTATGGCAACAAAGAGAGCATAGGCCGCACACAAAAAGGAAATACCAAGGAAGAAGAACCTAGCTTCAAGGGAAGAAGTGGTACATGGGAAATACCCAGACCCTATGCATCAAAAGGAGGTATATCAAGAAACCATGGATGCCATTCAAAGTTTACAAGGAGAAATGTAGTGTCTAAAGGAGCAGTCCAGGAGGGAGGAGTAAAGAAGGAAGGTCGAGGCACCAAAGGATGACATGGATGAGGTCAAGGAAGTATGTAAAATACTAAGGCAAGAGAAAATTATTCCCTTACTAGGGGCATGGTTGAGAGAGAAGGTACCACACACTAGAGAAGAGCGCAAGAGGTAGGTCTTACATGTAAACCTCCCCCCTCACAGCCTTGACTATGATAGGGAGATAACATTAAATGAGTTCATGGATGGATGACTCCTTAGAAATATCCTCATTGACATAGGCACGGAGGTCAATGTTCTCACCTTGGATACATGGCATCAGATGGGAAGACCTGCATTACAACCATCTTCGAATGTGCTGTATATGGTGAACAAAATGAAGGAAATGCCCATCGGTGTCTTAAAGGATGCATCTATCACCATCTAAGGGGCTAAGTTTACTGGGGACTTCAAAGTCTTGGTGCTCGTTGAGGCAGATAGTTTCTTAACATTACTTGGGTGCCCATGGTGCTATAAGAACAATGCGGATCTTCGGTTCAACAATGGATACATAAGGTTTGAAAATGAGGAGGAACGGGTCATCATATCCCTTGATGATGGAAAATCAACACCCTATACTAAGCCTTTGGGAGAAGAGGTATTGAATAGAATATATGTGCACTCAATTAGGGATCCAGAGGTAATCCATCCCACAGAAGGAGTTATCTAGTTTGAGGATGCTCAGTCCTTAAGTGACACCACCAATATAACATGTGATAATTGGGTGCATGGGACCTATGAGTTAATTAGATGGTATTTGAGAGGATCAATGACAAATGTGACAAAGGTGCATACAGTTTGGCGGCTAGGAGGAAAGGAGATACCTAAGTATTCAGGAGGGGCCTTCCCTGAGATATTTTTGTAGGAGATGGAAGCTCAGTGGAAGAAGAAGAATGAACGAAGAGGGATGTTAAGTTATGTCCCTACTCGGAACTGTTGGGTGCTAGTGGGCGACACATCAGGATAACCTCTTAGAATGGTGCTAGGTGAGAGTTCCTTATCCGTAAGGTTTTACAGGAGCAACGCACCCATGGCTATAAAATATTACCATGATAAAGAGACCGCTTCATTCCATAACCAAGTGTGTGAGATAACTTGGATGGGAAGTGCAGAAGCATTTCCACCTTCATTATGGGTTCAAAATTTGTATTCCACCATAGCTGGTTGTGCATGCGCATGGTACATTCATGCTGAGACATGCCACCAGACAGGGAATTGAAAAGAGTTAGCGGCTGATCTCATTCAAGCATTCGAATATAAGAGTACAAAACCCTTAGTGGATAAGGCGTTGCAGGATGTCAAGTGCCACACCATTGCGGATAGTGCCATGGTAGGAGATAGGCTACTGGAATTTTTAGGTGAACCTAGCCTGGATGTGCACTTTGAGGAAGAAGAAAAAGAAGAGATACAACTTGAGTGCGCATATTTGGAAAAAGAAAAAGGAAAGGTGGTGTAGTTTATTGATGGAGAAGAAGCGAAAAACTTAGATGTTGACCATTCTGTGGGGACGCATGAGGTGTTAGATAGTTCTGATGAACAGGCACATGCCTACCATGAAAATTTAAAGATAAAGAAGGTTAACATCAACTTAGGAGAAGAGCCTAAAGAGGCTATCACCGGAGACTATTGGTCAGAGAGGGAAGTCTCCAAGATCATTGATATTTTACGAGAGTTTGAGGATTTATTCCCATGTAGGTATAATGAACTAAAAGGTGTTCACCATTCCTTGGGGGAAATGAGAAGTAATTTGAAGGAGGGTGCATGCCTAGTCTAGAAAAGACCATACCAAATGAATCCTAACCTGCCCGTGAAGGTCAAGGAAGAAATAGATAAAATGATAGCATCAGGTATCATTGAAGCTGTTGAAGAGTTAGAATGGATAAGTCCAATGGTAATTAACATCAAAAATGATGGAAGAATAAGGATATGTGTTGATTACAGGGACCTGAATGTAGTGTGTATCATTGATCCTTTCCCAACCCCATTTACTGAAGAAATTTTAGAGGGAGTGATAGAACGTGAGGTCTACTCTTTCACATATGGATTTTCGGGCTATCACCAAGTAAGGATCGCAAAGGAGGACCAGAGGAAGATGATTTTTGCCACTAAGTGGGGAAGTTTTTGCCTATATAGTCATTCCAGTTTGGGTTGAAGAATGTGCCATGCTGTGTTCTCGCGCATTGTGGTACAAGCTTTCCAGAACTTCATCCATAAATTCCTTCAAGTCTACCTGGATGATTGGAAATATATAAATGACCATGATAACTTAAGGCTGATGTTTGAATGGTGTCAGAAGTTGAGGATATCCCTCAACATTAAGAAATGTGTCTATGCTACCCCATTTGGAACATTATTGGGGCGCATCATATGTAAGGAGGGCCTACTAGTAGATCTCGTTAAAGTTGCAGTAATTGTGGGATTGAGGGAATCTACTAGTCAAAGCACAGTATGTGGATTTCTTGGGCATATGGGGTACTACAGGAAGTTCATCAAGGGATATGCCAAGATCACCCGCGGCTTTAGAAGAGTTGCTTAGACATAAAAGTGCCTTTCATTAGGGAGAGGTGCAACAGAAGACATTTGACACTTTGAAAGACAGGCTTATCACCACGCCCATCCTATGTTTCCCTTCTTGGGATAAGCCTTTCCATGTTCATGTGGATGCCTCAGGAATCACCATTGGAGCAGTACTTACACAACTTGGTGATGGGATTATTGATCATCCTTTGTGCTTTGCAAGCAAGAAAATTGACACTAGCGGAGCAGAATTATACTACAACTTAGCGTGAGGCATTGTCAATGATCTACGCACTTCACAAGTTCAGACAATATTTGCTAGCAACCCCATTTATATTTTACATTGACCATATGGCATTGAAATATTTGGTGAACAAGCCTGTTCTACAAGGACGCATATGTCAGTGGGTACTATTGTTCAAAGAATTTGAGTTCATAGTGGTTGTAAAATCAGGAAAAAGTAATTCCAGACCTAATAATTTGTCTAAGATTGATTCAGGAGAGGATGCACAGAGCATTGAGGATACCATGCTATATGCACAACTATTTAGGTTACGGCGTGCGTCCTTGGATTTGGAATACATTGCAGTATTCCTTAAAATAGGTGTGGCACCAGACGGAATGAAGGCCTTGGAGAAGAAGAATTTGGCCATACGCACCGCGCCCTACATGCTAATTAGCGGAGATTTGTACAAAATGGGTTGTGATGAGGTTCATCGCCGATGTGTGCTAGAACATGAGAGCATTGTAATTATGGAAGAGACGCATAGTGGGATTACAGGAGGACACTATGCGGGAAATGCAACATCACAAAAGATTATACTCATAGGGCTTTGGTGGGAGACCATTTATCAAGATTGCATTGAGTTTTGCAAGGCCTGTGACCATTTCCAGCGCCTTGGTAAACCTAGAAAAAAGGGATGAAATGCCCCTTGTGACCAATAGACAACGTGGAACCATTTGAGAAGTGGGCTATCAATTTTTTGGACCAATCTTGCCAGTGGCGTGAAGGACTAGTTCACGGTATATCCTCACTTGCACTGATTATTTGATAAGGTGGGTAGGAGGTAGCGCCTACAAAGTATTGTACAATAGATACAATTGCTAGATGTTTATGGGAAAAAATAATCAGTAGGCATGGATGCCCACATTGAGTTTAACAAGTGATAGAGGTACACACTTCCTCAATGAAATGGTCAGGATTATAGTTATCATCATTCATGGTGGCCCAACACAAAACTACTCCCTATCACCCACAAGACAAATGGAACTGCTGAGGGCGTTTTAACAAAATAATTAGTCGCACGCTGACTAAGATCTGTGATGTTAGGTAGACAGGATTGGGATGACAAAGTATCAACCGTTCTTTGGGCATATAGGACAACCTACACGAGGTTGAATAAGGCCACACCATTTCAATTGGTGTTTGGCGTGAAGGCTGTCCTACCAGTTGAATTCATGTTACCTTCTCTACGTATAACATGCGTAGGATTATTAGATAATGAAAAAGTGCTGGAGGAAAGAATAAACAAGTTAATGCAATTGGACGAAAGACGATCACTTGCCAAGTGGAGCCAAACAATTGAAAAAGCAAAACAAAAGGCAATGGTATGATCACCACAATTAAGAACAAGAAATTTGAGGTTGAGCAAATTGTCTTGCTTTATGATTCCAAGTTTCTGCACCATCTTGGGAAGTTGAAAGTCCATTGGTTGGGCCCCTACATCATCTCGTACATCCTTGATTCAGGAACGTTCTAGTTGCAAGCTCTAGATGGGAGGAGATTGTCCAGGACACTTCAATGGGAGTAGGCTGAAGCCCTACTATAAATAAGTCTTCTTGGTGTTTGTAAATAAGGTAGTGTTGCCAGTTAGTTTAGGATTTCCCTTAATGCATTGGTCTTTTCTTATGTTTCCCTTTCTTGGTTGTTGTTTTTGTGTTGCGCCTTGGATGCCCGGTAACCTATATTACTTTTGTTGAAGGATGTGAATGCGCAGAGGGCGGCACATCATTTTAGTGTGGGGTAGAATAATGTGGAGGGAAAGTGCAAAATATGGAGAACCAAGAAGGATTGCGTTGAAAATCCCGGTTGAATAGCCCTAGGAAAGTTAGTGCATGGAAGGAAAGGTGAAAAAGGATGGTTGGTGTTAGGCAAAAGTTATTACCCCTGATACCCAACCATCCTTTATATGACGGAAAATGTCATGCATCTTATATAAGATTCCTCACACCACCACCCTTCACTGCAACTGATAAATCCATCACAACAACAATGAACTTCTGTAATCATAGAAACCCCTGACCTCAGTATAGTATCCAGACTAATGCGGACCTCAGTATGAGCATGGGTCTTCATAAAGTACCACCCTAGTATCCCTCATCTGTCTCTGGAAATCATCTATAATCATCACCTGAACCCTCTCACCAATAATAGGTAAGTAACAATATGGGATATACGTCCTCCAAATTCACTGTCATCACACCCGTAGGCAACCAAAAGGTGCAAGTATCTGTAAAACCAACACTCACACAAAGTTGTGATCATAAGCATATTACAGGGCACATCCCCCATCCTCGTTATGTGTCATATGCCGACATGCTCTAGAAAATCCCACTCATCATCTGACAACCCCAATCCTAACAATGTACTCAAATGACGGCCACCATAGAACTCTCATGAAATAATATCCATCTACACACCATAAAACAACCAAAAAACACAATGTTAGATCATTGTACATATGTAAATATACCTACCCTGCAACATGATCAAACATCAAATTTCACATTTGTAACATTCTGGGCTAAAACTCAAGCCTTTTTGGTTACCAACACCCAATAGCAGGACTGGAGTGCCCAGGTGTAGGTCACTAACACCCCATGCTTGAGCACTAGTGATTAACTAAAAATGGACTATACTATATAGTATAGGGATAGTTAATCTAAGCTATGCACAATTTTAATAAAGTTGATAAATACCATAAAGAAAGTATGTTAAATGATTTAAATAACTATGCAAAAGGAAATGCTAACCCTAATGTGCAAGAAGGAAGAGGAAAGAACTCAGCTGAATAAAAGATGCTCGCAGAAGAGTGTTACAGTGATGATTGGAAAATATAATGGTGGAAATGACTGTGTATGAGTCTCAAAAAGGATTGGAGTTGGAGGATCTAGTTGGATTAGAGCACCTAGAGGAGAACTAGGTTTTCCTACGGGCTCTATGGTCTGCAATCTGGGTTCCTTGGTCTGTGTAAAAGCTCTGAAATTGATATTCATAGGGTTGGGAGATGATCTGAAACCTTCCCTCTATCACTATTGTGCCGCATCAGATTCGTTGTCCCATGCCAGATGTCACCAATAATCCAATATGAAAGAAATACCTGCAAGACCCTAAAACAAACATCAAACCCCTAAAAAAAGAAAAATGCATGTGAAGGGGTAGGACTGTCCTCAACTGCCACAATGGTGGACTTACTAACTGAGCACTTGGCACTACATCTCAGACCTAATGTAGTTTTATGTGTGAGTTTGTTTGAACATGCCCTAGGTTACTCTTGTGCCAGTCACACTTTGTGAAGTAGTGAACAATAACTATGTGTAGAAAATTTCATAATATGTGTGCATAGAATATAATAGAATCCCTCTCCCTATGAAGTGTGATGAAAATTTTTCTAGCCTTTTGCCTTGATAATGGAGCTAATTGTGGATGCAAATGATCTTAAATGAAATAGATGGATGCAACTCTAAAATAGTGATAATAGTTGATGATCTTAGGTCCCTCATTATGGTATCATAACTTTATATTTATAGGGTTCTCTTGGTATAATTTTGTAATTAACCACAAAAAGGCCGACCACAAGAAAGATAAAGACCTCAAATGGTTGGAAAGAGCCCAAAAAGTGGTGGGAAAGTGTAAAAAAGACCGGCGCACCCCTGGTGGGACCAGGGCACCCACGAGCACCTCGATACTAATCTAGGTGCCTCAGTCGAGGCTAAAATGACGCGAGATGATAGAAGTTGACTGGAATATGGGTACAAGATGTCTGTAATGAAGAAATAAAATAAAATAAGATGTCCAAAAGATGGGGGTTAATTATTACTTTCTTCACTCAAGAACCTTCTAAATAGTAGTATGAGACCGGGATAAATAAATTTATATAGTGCATGATTTTTTTACTACAACTAGTGTCCTGAAGGTCATTACCCGCCCTTCACCACTCTTGTTTAGGTCCAAACACCGAGAAAATCAAAGTTTGTTTTTGCAAAAAAAATATCAAAAACAACTAATATCAACACATTTTTTGAAAAAAAAATCACACTCACTAGCTCCGCTATTGTACGTGACGCCACATCTGCATCCACCATCTCAAATCGACTCAAATCATGATGCTATCACTTGCGACATCTTCACACATCCAGAGCTCAAAATAACACTCACACAATAATCAAATGAGTTTCCTATTCACTTTTCCACATTACTATTTATAGTAACCTTCAATTACCTACCGCCCTATAGTTATTATTCACACATATCCTTTGAATACACATCACATGATTTCCATCATATCTTGAGAATCCTTACTCCAATTCCTATCCCGTTTGCATCTTTTCTCTTCAAAATTCCGCCTACTATCATATCGTACATATTTCACAAACACTATATTCCTCCTTGACATTATCTCCACTGAACATAAACACAATTTTGTGATATATGTCATACATTCACTATTACATCATTACACAATTAATTTCAGCTCAATGTTCGTTCTCATCATCACTCCGGGGTATCCCATAATCCCCCTTAGTCTATTGCATGATCATTTTACATTTCTACACTGCACATTATCAAAAAATTTCTCATACATTACGTGACATTTCACACCACTTTCTAGCGATTTCCCCCCCAATGAACTAACTTGGGGGAAACAAGCGTAAAATATTTCCATGAGTAATTGTACAACAGAAAAGTGATAAGCGAGCTTAGGAATCTACAAGTAACTCTTCCTCGAACCTGACCTCTCGAGGTTGTGCCGAGACAGCCGGTGGGGATGAAATATGTATGGGATACAGACAAACTAGTTAGGAAATCTAATGTCTTCGACGCGCACTAGTGGAAATTGCGAATCTAAGGCAAAGAAGGCCCTCCTAACCTGAACTGGTGTGATAGATCGATCAGCAAGGATGACTGCTCGAAGAATCCAATCAAGATTGAGCTCTGGCATGATTCGGTCTATAGGTTGTGGAATATGTGGAAAATGTCTTGGGATAGTTTCGTGTATATCCCCGGATAAGGTCATAGGGCAGATGATAAATAGAGTTGACTCTATGGGCAATTCTCTGGCCTAGTTCAGAACTCCTTAGCTTTGTTAGTTGCTATGTCTAATAAGGATAATTGTGTGATGATGATAGGTGGAAGTGGAGTAGATCTGAGTACTAGTGTGCGTAGGCCGGTGTCTATGTCTGATTCACTTACGGATTCGTTGGGTTGCGGGATTTGTGGATCGCAACCGTAGACTCTTGGTTGTTGCGGTCCTGCTATGGTCATGTATGAATTCAGTCCCTGATCCCTAGTATCCAATAATCATATGCTTTCTCAGCTTCTATATTCAAAATTAATAGCTGTGTGATCTTCTCAGAGTACCTCACGGACGTTTTAGCAACTTGAACCCTTAAGCTGGTATCTATATCTGTGAGAATGTCTCTTGCATCTGGTTGTGGGACCAAAGGATCACAACCGAATGTTTGCTCTCTTTCAAACCCCTCCACAGTCATGCGGGCATGTATCTAGGGTAATCTGTAGTTTGGTTGAATTGACCAAAATATATGTGCTTGGTCGTCTTCTATGTTTAATCTGCTCAACTGGGAATTGATTTGTTGCAAGCTTACCATTGTTTGGAAGACTTGGATCCTAAGATTTTGATCTATATCAGTTATTGTTGTGATGAGATTGGGTTGAGGCATGATTGGCTCGAATACGTATTCTCTAGGCTCCCTAGGTCCCGTGATTGTCATACAAAAGCAATAATGTAAACAAATTGCAATAAAGTGAATTTAACTACGTGAAATATATCTATAGCATATATGATTTCTCTATTTTTGTATTTTCTGATGAACTATTCGAATGAATCTAAAGAGTAATTGTTTAACGTATCTAGAATTGACAGTTACAATAACAATTTAAAACAAACAAGATAACCGAGTATAGCTATTTGTCTGTGCAATTTGTAGATCTACTCTAAACAATGAAATAACTGATCTAATCTATTTGCAAGACTATCGATCCTACCTCAGAAGTGAGGAATGAATCATAGTCTCTCAGAAACTATCAATCCCCATAACTTCCCCGGCAATATCAAAAGTAAAATTAACTGAAATAAAGCAATTAACTACTCTATTTGATATGATTCTAATTTAGAACTTTGAAAGCTAGAACCTGGATTCCGCAGAACAGTGGTGAATCCGATGGTGTGTGTGATCTTGTCCCCTCAGTGTGATCTCCTCGTTCCTTCGTGTTCACGTGGATCCAGAAAAGTGTGTAATGCTAGCATCAATAGAAGTAGATATTGGGACAAAGGAAGCTCAAGATATAGACTGAATACAATGCGAGTAGGAGAGGGATAGTGCAAGAGTACAGAGCTTGGCTTATGCAATTCCTAGCGGGATTTATTGCGAGTCATGCAACATGAAACGTCCAGAACCTGAAACTATCCTGTTTGAAGAAAAAAACCTGCAACTTTAATGGCTTCCTATTGATAAACAGACTATCCTATTCCAATGGATTGGATGAAATAACAGCAGCACTTGCACAAGATGGATATGTGGCTTACTAACAACAAAATAATGCAAACTAAGCATACAATGAACGAAACTAAGAATTCTAAGCAAAATGAAACCTAAATCTATTGCAAAGAGAAATCAGAGGCAAATTTGAGGGGCCATTTATAGCACAAGCCAACTATTTATAGCATTTGCATTTACCCAAGGTAAAAACCAAATAGAACTCTTAAACTATAAACAATGGCAAAACACTATTCCAGGGAACCAGAATCATAAATGCAAGCTTATGGCGGTGAAATAAAGCTGGTAAAACATTGAAATTACGTGAGTCGTGTTAAACGATCTTTTAGAAAATGTGTAAAGGACCGCCGCCCAGGCAGGGCGGCGGTTTCGTCACTGAAGAGCAAAAGGCCAAGAAAAGAGAGGAAAAGGGAAAAACAAAGCATGCGGGGGCTAAGCGGGGCATGTGGGATGTTAACGCACACTTGGAGATCTTTTCCGGATCCCGAACACCTTGCGAGGAGACCTGTATCATCATTGGGGCACCTGTTACGTTGTTTCGGTAGTACAGTACCTTGCAATTTTGGGTACGTACATATTGCCCCCTTGGAGAAGCGTTTTAGCCATGAAGAGGTGTAAAACGGTGGGTCCGAGTATGGTGGTCCCAAAATGGGAAGTTAGAAGTTATACCTGATACGTCCGTGTGTTGAAATGACGCCGTCTGAAATTCCCGCTACCTGCAAAACGAAAAGAGAACTCAAGTGCAGATAGACACAATAGTTTGGAAAATAAACACTAAAATAATAGGAAATGAGAACGTACCATTTGTGCGGGGATAAGAACTTACCTCCGTCGGCGCTCCAAACCTATGAAAAAGGGCATTGAAAATGAATCAGGGTGCTATATATATGAAAGTGGGCCCATTTTCCTATTCATTTGCGCGAGTTGATTTGATTGATTTTGAGCTCTGGAACCCACGGTGACGGTTTCTTGCGTGAGTAGAGTCAAAACGTCCATGACGGGATAGTGATCATGCCTCCGTGAGTGGAACATCGACCCGCAAGATCATAGGTTAGTTTTCTTCAATTTATCCTTTTTACCCCTTTAATTTTGAAATGCTAAAATTTTTGTCGTGGGGGGGTAATTTTTTGAAAATGTTAGTGTTAAAAGGTCCATCTAGGGGGGGCACCTATTGGGTAGGCTTTTTTTTTAGGTAAAATGGTTGTTTTTAGTTAGGATATCCTTCGTTGCTATCTCTCCTTTTGTTTTATCTTGTATTTCTAATCTCTTGTTTGGTTTCTAATCTGTTTTCTCCTTTGTTTGCAGAGACCGCCGATGAGTGGCGGGACTTGATTCACAGGGTATGCACTGATACCCTGATGATCCCCATGGAGAGGACCTATGCCGAGTTATCTGTAGATGCTAGGGAGCCCTCAACAGCTGGTAGACACACTGACATCTTTGCCCTAGTTTGGCATGTGGCCAGGATGGTATTGACTCTCCACATGGAGTTAGCGGGGTATAGGACGACCGAGCGCTTGATGAGGAGCCATTCTTGTGGCGAGACTGCGGCTGCTCCTTGGGATCCTGAGCCCTCCATGCACTCAGAGCGCTAGCGTAGCCGGAGTCCTAGGCGTGGGCGTGTGCCTTCAGAGGGGTCTCGTAGGGATTGAGAAGCCACTTAGCTCTCTAGATTTTGTATGATATATTCTTTTGTATACCCTAGGCTCTTTGAGCGTTTTGACCATGCTTAGTGCATGATGGCATTGTACAGAAACTTTGATCATATATAATTTATTCTTTTTGGATCAAAACCCTTGGTATCTATGGCTTACTTTCCATTTCTAGTTTCCTTATGTAGATTACGATGTATGTATGCGTGCTCTTTAGAATGTATGTAATGGAGAATAAATGATGCAAGTGTTTATTTTTCTTTTGTATTTTATGATGCTGATATGTATATACATGATAATGTAGATACAATGTGATTTTGAATCTTAGTTTCTTTAAGCAATTTTTGATACTTCATATTTGTTTTGGCAAAGTGATGAATATAAACCGGTATGATGAGCAAATAAACGTGCCCCTACCCCCAACTCCACGCAACTAGTAAGATGCGAGGGCTCATCACCGAGAGTTGGGAAGGGTGCAAGTTATGAGATGTGTTGAAATGATATTGATGAAAGACAGACAAAGCTTTGGCGGAACCAAATTAGGATACCACAAGCCCACTCCACTCGAGTGACTTCATAGTTTTGGATGCAACTTGCTTTGTAGTTTATCTAGACTTAGATCCGTAGATGGCCACATAGTAGACAAAATCTGGGTTATTAGGCTTTTAACTCTTTTGGAATTTTGAACATCTGATTCATTTGTTTTTGACTCAAAGACTTCGAGATTTGAATTGTTTGTGTATGACCTTTTGCATTTGTTTATCAAGAGGACCCCCTACACCTTGCCCCATGCTACTAGTAAGAAGCGTGGGTTTATCACCGTGGACAAAGCATAGGCGAGTAAGGGCATTTCCATCCTTTCCCAACCCTACGTCACTAGTAAGAGACGTAAGCTCATCACCAAAGGTTGGTGGGGCAAGGAAATGTGTAAAATTAAATTTTTTTGTTTGATCAATATTTGACTTGTTTACTTGAGTAAAATGTCAATATGTGCTTATTTCCAAAGAGATATACGTATGGGATAGATGTGACACCATGAAGCTTCTAGAACAGACCATAGGCAAGACACTTATCCTAAGAAGAAACCAAAAGTGAGAATAAACCTGCAGATCTTGGCATGGTTACCGTTAAGACTTCGTCATATCTAGATTTATTTGATAAAATGATTCCGAGATAGTTTGATGATATTATGAAAATGGAGAAGTATGATTAGAGTGTTTATGCCAACAACATCATGAGTTTGTAATGAATTGCTTCGAGAACAAAATTCCTTGATCACAGTTTGTGTACGAAACAAGCGGACAAAATGATCTTAATCTATATGAAGATGCAATGTAAATATAATTATAAATAGTGCTAGTTGCTTACGCGTAGAACCGCTTGAGGTGTAGGGAATTGATTGTTTCACCAAATTCCTCACCTTCCAGTGTACATAAGAGGTATGCACCATTTCCATAGTCCTTCGTGACTCGGTATGGGCCCAACCATTTGGGCCGGAACTTCCTTCCTTCACCGGTCTTCTTGTCAATCTGGCTGTCTAGCCTTAGAACTAGATCACCTTCATATATGTCGCGTTCATAGAATTTCTTGTTATACTGCCGGCACATCCGGTCAGCATAGGCTTTGTGCCGCTGTTCAGAATCTAACCTAGCTTCATCTAGGCTTTCTAGTTGGGAGAGACGCGCTTCTCTGTAAGCGTCTTCATCCAGAATCCCTTGTAATGAAATACGGAGACTGGGTATTTCAACCTCAAGTGGGAGAACTACCTCTACCCTGAATACTAGTGAGAAAGGAGTTGCTCCCATTGGTGTTCTTATTGAGGTTCAGTGGGCCCATAAGGCCGGATATAACTTCAAGTTCCAATCTTGTTTGTTTTCTTTCACCCTTTTAAGGAGAATGGCTTTTAGTGTTTTATTTGTCGCTTTGGCCTGTCCGTTGGCTTGAGGGTAATACAAGGAAGCCATATGATGGCTTATTTTAAATTTATTGCACAATTCGTGAACTTCATCATTCTTAAAAGAAGTTCTATTATCTGAGATAATGATTTGCGGGATACCATACCTGCAAATGATTTGGTTCAAAATGAACTTGGCGATCACAGAACCCGGTATAGTAGTAAGAGGCATAGCCTCTACCCACTTGGTGAAATATTCGGTGGCTGTGATTATAAAATTATGGCCGTCTGTAGAAAAGGGAGAGAATTTCCCTATTAAATCTAGGCCCCACGTAGAAAAGGGCCATGGAGTCGCGATTGGTTGTAGAGTTTGTGTCGGCATGTGGATCTCATGGGAGAACTCTTGGCACTTATGACACCTACGTACAAACTCTATTGCGTCGTGTTCTAGAGTGGGCCAGAAATAGCCCATTCGATGTATTTTACGAGCGGTGGCATGGCCACCGAAGTGGCCTCCACACATTCCACTGCGAGATTCATGGAGAATCTTCTTGGATTCTTCTGTGTCGACACATCTTAGGAGCATTCCATTGAACACTTTCCGATAGAGCACTTGCTCTATAATGACGTATTTTTCTACGATAATGCGTAACCGCCTTTTGTGTTGCAGTGTAGCCCCTTCTGGATACGTATGGTCCACGATATAATTAATGATATCAGTGTACCAGGGACACTCAGAGATAGGAGGTCTGGTTTCAATGTAGTATACGTACTCATTTGGAAAATCCAGATCTACTAGATCGCCTCCATATAATGGGTTATCAACAAACCAATCCGTGATGATTTGTCCCTTAACGGATTTCTAATTTACAAATGTTAATTCGAATTCTCCTATTAAGGTTATAAAATGCCCAGCCTTCTTAGACAGGGACCCTTGCGTGAGAAAAGTTTGTAAATGGTCTGTTTTTACCGTGACCCTTGTTTCTTGATTTAGCATATAATGTCTTAAGCGTTTGGTTGCAAAGACTATGGCGAGGCATTCTCATTCTGCTTGTGTATAATGTGTTTCATAGTCGAGAAACATTCGGCTAATGAAATAAATCACTCGTTCTCTTTTGTCATAATCTTCTTGAGCCAACATACAGGCCAGCGAGACATTGGTAGCTCGTGAATATAAAATTAATGGGCGGTCTAGCTTAGGTGGCATTAGTGTAGGTGGTGATAACAGGAAACGCTTAACTGCATCAAAAGCTTCATTGCAGTCTTCGGTCCAATCAATACTATAATCTTTCTTGAGCAGATTGTTGATTGGATGGATGGCGAAACTTAAGTCTGGGATGAATCTCCGGATTGCACCTAGTTTTCTGAGAAATGACTTGATTCTAAATTCATTCGAAGGTGAGACCATTTCAAGGACAGCCCAAATTTTGGTTGGGTCAACATCTATCCCTCATGACAATATGATGTAACCTAGGAGCTTCCCTCCTGTTACACCAAAGACTTATTTTTCTGGATTTAGCGTGACTCCGTATTCTATCAGATGTGAAAGAATGATGTGAAGTACTTCTGGATGGTCACAACGCTTCTTGGCCTTAGCCAACAAGTCATCTACGTAGGATTCCACGATCTTATGAATTAGATCGTGAAATATATATGTCATAGCTCGTTGGTATGCAGCGCCAGCATTCTTGAGACCGAATGGCATAACAGCGTAGCAGTAGGTTCTCCAAGGAGTTATAAGCATGGTTTTAGCCTGATCTTGTTCAGATATTCTGATTTGATTGTATCCAGAGAATCCATCCATGAGAGACAAAAGTTCAAACCTAGCTGTCGCATCAACTATGATGTCAATGGATGGTAACGGGAAGTCGTCTTTAGGACACGCTTTGTTAATGTCTCAGAAGTCTATGCAGATGTGTATCTTCCCATTCTTCTTGAGAACGGGGACGATATTAGATACCCATTGAGAGTAATTGAATGGTTTGATGAATCCTACTTGGAGGAGCTTTATCACCTCCTCTTTCACCATGAGAGCTACCTTAGGTTTCATCGGTCTCAACTTTTGTTTGACTGGATTTGTATCAGATTTAGTAACGAGGTTGTGCACCGCAATGTGGGGTGCAACTCCTGTCATTTCCTTATAATTAAATGCAAAAGCCTTCTTATGTTCCTTGAGGATTCGAGTGTGTATTTCTAATTCTTCTGGGGTTAGCGAGGATCCTAGTTTCAAGATCTTTGGTTCATCCTCCATTCCGATGTTAAAATCAATTGTTTCTTCAATTAAAGAGGCATTACCTTCTTCAAACTCAGGTGGGGCTGGAGGTAAATCCAAATCGTCCTCATTTTCTACTGTATATACGCTAGGTTCCATTTGCGAGGGAAGTTTCATCATGGGATTTCCGAAGTAGGAAGACGAATGTGGGATTAAGGACAAATCTATTATATGATAGGAGAGATGTAATGCCGCATAGGTGTTTAAGTAATTTCAAGTGGCCATATCACTATCAATGTGGTCTAGGATAGTATATTTTTCATTTTCGTTTAAAAGAGAATTTGTCATTGTTTTTATCAATGGTCTATCACGAAGGGATACCATGAAACATGTATCCTCTAACTTACTGTTTGGAGTAAACCGTGATGACGAGGTTGCTATCAAATCGGTGAGAAGATTGTGTTCTCGCGGGATTGCTTCAATCGATATGAAGTCAAACTCCTTGCTTAGATCTAACATAGCTGTTTTGTAAAGCTGTAAGTGCTCGGCTTTGGTTTCATATATCTCAGAGACTTGGTTTGCTACCAATTGTGAGTCTCCTAACACCCTGATGTTATTAACACCAATCCTCTTGGCTAAAATGAGGCCAAGGAGGAGGAGGGCTTCATACTCAGCGCCATTGTTTGTACATTCGAAATTTAGTTTGAAGGCGAACGGTAGGACTTTTCCTTCAGGGGAAGTAAAGATTACACCTGCCCTTGCTCCGTAATGGCATCTAGCTTTATCAAAATGGAGCGTCCAATATTTAGCTGGGAATATGGACACTAGGATATCTGTTGTGTTTGCGAATTCTATTTCCACCATACAAAGATCCTCTGCTGGAAGAGAACCAACACCTAGGGAATATCTCATGCCTACAAAATCAAATGGTAAGAACATTGGTAGATCTCGTTCTATCAATTCAACGATTTTTGCAGTAGTTCCTAATGATACTGTTTCTACAGTGTTAGACTCATCTTTAGGGGCTGGGGTTGCCTTGACTAGACTCATAGTCTCAAGATCCGTTGTAGGTACCAACTTTTCCTCTGGTTTTGCGTCAGTGGGTTTATTAAGTTGGTTTGTTGGGAGTTCAAACTCTGAGTGCACGCTTGGTCTTTTCTTTAAGTCAGCTAGGTGTACATCGAATGGTTTTGGATCACCTTTAGCTACAAATATCTTTCGTAGATGCAAGAATCTTACTTCTTGGAATAATGTAGAAGGGATTGCCTTCATACGGTGTATCCATGGTCGGCCGAGGATCATATTATAGTTAGTTTCCCAATCTATAATATAAAACTCAGTCAGGATTGTTTTGGGTCCTAAGGTGACTGGTAGTATTATAGTCCCAATCGAAGTGGCTTTAAGGCTATCATATCCTCTCAATGTATTTCGAGTCATGGAACAATTTGTTTCCCCATATCCTAGTTTTTGAAGGAAAGCGAAGTGGACTATTTTAACTGCCGCCCCATCGTCAACCATTGCTCGTTTCACGTAGTTATTATAAACCCATACTTGCAAGTGTAAGGATGGATCACCTCGACGTGCAATCTCAGCATCTGCAGGCATTTTATTTATTTTGAATATGAATTCGACATCCTTATCTGCCTGCCCAGGAGGATGAATATCAAAGTCTGCATGGTTCACTTGTGTTTCAGGAGGTGGAGTGATGTTAATTAGATGATCTAAACTTAATGCCTCTAGAAGAGCAGCCCTATGGGTAGGAGAATTCTTCAGTAAGTCCAAAAATGAAATGTGCGAGAAGGTTTTTGTTAGGTCGCTAATTAAATCATAGGCACCTATGGGTTTTTCTACTATTTGTTGGATCTTATCTGTTCCTGGCAAGTGGCTTGGGCTTGGCTGAGAGAAATAATCTCATGTCCTTGTTACAACTTTGATGGGTAGTTCGGCGTCTAACTCTACTAAACCGACTATCTTAGGTCGTGGCTGACTTCCTAGTTGTGGCGCAACTAACGGATTTAGCGAAGTTGAAGCTTCATGAGCATTGTTTCCTGTCATTACGCTCTTGTTCGTCCCAGTTAGATTTAGCCTGTTGTTATCATGATTTGGGAGTGGATCATTAAAGATATTGAGGGGAGCATTCTGAGGGGAAACTGCCCC
Organism: Taxus chinensis; assembly: GCA_019776745.2. Lineage (NCBI taxonomy): Eukaryota > Viridiplantae > Streptophyta > Pinopsida > Cupressales > Taxaceae > Taxus > Taxus chinensis. The sequence goes on from CM034149.1 coordinate 897,995,736, forward strand.
TGCGAGCGTGTTTGGTGGTGGTGACACATGATCTGCCAAGAACATATCTGTGAAGAATTGTCTTTGTTCCTCTGACAAACGTTACATGAATTTGTTGAAGTCACGACACGTTCTAGTGTCATGACCTTGAATTTTGTGGAAACCACAATATGAATTGGGATTGTAATTCCTGGTTTGTTGGTTTGGCATATATTGTGGCCCAAAATTTTGATCAAACAGTTGCCTATTAGGATTAAAATTTTGCGTTTGTTGTCTTTGGTTTGAATTCTGGTTTTGGTACCTAGTTGAATTTTGGCTTGGGCCCTGTGTAGGGCTTCGCCATTGTTGTTGTTGTTGTTGTGGATGGTTAAAATCCACTGTATTGATTGTCGGGGTAAAGTTGTTGTTTCATTGGTTGTTTATTTGTTATGGAGTATTGACAACATTTACCTTTTTAGGCTGATCGGTTACTCCATCTGTTGTCACCCCGTGATTTTTGTTAAGGATTTTAGGTCCTTGATTGACATTCGTGGTAGTAGGATAAGTTGTAGTGTTCTGGCTAGAGGTGATTAATCTCCCATTTGTTCCATATGTCTTACGACCACTATCTATTGCTGCTTGATCTATTTGGAGAGTGCTCTCAAGTACTTCATCGTAAGTCCTTAGTGGGAACTTCTGGACTTCTTCCTTCACTTCTGTGCTGAGAGAATGAAGGAATAAATCACATAGTTCGATTTGGTCCATATTTGGAGCACTGGATGAAATGAGTGACAGATTCATTATGTTCCTGCTTAATGTGTAAGAACTCCCTGATTCTTGTTCTTAACAGTTTGTTCATGTCAAATGCCTTAATGAACTTTGAAACGATTTGTTTAAACGAATGGATGGAAGCCTCAGGTATTCTATAATACCAATTGAGAGCGATGCCTTCCAAGTTTTTTGGGAATATTTTAGCAACAACCCCATCCCAAGGGAGTAGTTCTCGTATGGCTGTAGCGTAAGCCTTGATATGTGCGTTCGGATCTCCCTCACCTTTGTACTTGGGTAAATCAGGAAGGGGTCTTGGAAGCATGATGCTTTGTATGGTGAAGTCTAAGGGCTCTTTCAAATATTTTGAATAAGTCCCTATCGCATAGGTTTTGACCATTGATGGTGCTTGCTAAGGGAGTGGTGGTGGAATCGGTTGTTGATATGGCGTAGCGTATGCGTTGGTAGGGGCATAAGGAAACACATGTGTTTGAGAAAACATGCCGAGAGAGGAGAACATATCCCCTTGTGGTGATTTGGAGTACATGTTTAAGTATGACAGGGTATTGTCTAAGAATGGATTGTTTTGTACTAGACCACGAGGAACGGTGTTAGAGATGGTGGGTCTAGTTGGTGTTTGTTGTGAATACTGAGGAGGCATGCCTAACGCGCCTATTCCTATGAGGAGGTCTACTTGGCTAGGATGGTGTGGGGGATTGGAACTTCCTGCTTGCATGAATTGAGAATTTTGGCTTGCTTGGGCAAGTTCTAATCCCTTAACTTTGTTTACTAAAGTTGAAATGACTTCATATGGTGAAGTCACGATATTTTGCCCTGGCGGCATTTGTATATTCTGATGTTGTATAGCTCTATGATACCCTGCTATGAACTGACCATTGTCTTGCCAAGTTTCTTCGAGGGTATTTCCTATATGCAGTGGTATGGAGGTATTTTCTTGAAAAGAGGCCTCAGGTTGTGTTTGTAAACTCCTTATAGGTGGGTACATACTCCGAGAGCGTTGTTCATTCCTAGGATAACGTATTGACTATTCATCATCTAAAAACAGGTATGGATTTGATTGTCTACTAATTTGTGGTCTAAGTAGCACCTGAGGAGATGAACTAGATTCTCCGGTGAACGTCATATTATTCGAGCCTGAAATCTCTGTTTGTTGTGTTTGAGCAAGCTGATCTAACTCCTCAGTTTGAAAAGATGAGTTATATTTGATCCTTGGAGTTTGTGTTGACAACTGGTTAGCTGAGTAGTTGTCACCCCATACTGAGAGTGAGGGTGATGATTGTCTATTTTTTTGGGCATAATATGCCTCAAGGCCCAAGAGGGGCCTACCATATGCATCGAATCCTGACATATTCGGGGGGGTATATGAATACCCGCAGAATAATGGGAAGGGGTGAAGGTGATAGTTAAAACTGATGAAGTAGTACAAATCTAACTCCAAATCAGAAGGTAGAAAGATTCACGTCAGGTTCACCAATTTTGTACGATGGAAAAGTGACATGCGAGCTTGGGAATCTACAAGTAACTCTTCCTCGCACCCGACCTCTCGAGGTCTTGCCGAGACAGCCGATGGGGATGAAATATGTATGGGATACAGACAAAATAGTTAGGCAATCTAATGTCTTCGATGCACACTAGTGGAAATTACGAATCTAAGGTAAAGAAGGCCCTCCTAACCTGAACTGGTGTGATAGATCGATCAGCAAGGATGACTGCTCGAAGGCTCCAATCAATATTGAGCTCTGGCGTGATTCGGTCTATAGGTTGTGGAATACGTGGAAAATGTCCTGGGATAGTTTTGTGTATATCCCCGGATAAGGTCATAGGGCAGATGATAAATATAGTTGACTCTATGGGCGATTCTCTGGCCTAGTCCAGAACTCCTTAGCTTTGTTAGCTGCTATGTCTAATAAGGATAATTGTGTGATGATGATAGGTGGAAGTGGAGTAGATCTGAGTACTAGTGTGCGTAGGCCGGTGTCTATGTCTGATTCACTTACGGATTCATTGGGTTGCGGGATTTGTGGATCATAACCATAGACTCTTGGTTGTTGCAGTCCTGCTATGGTCATGTACGAATTCAGTCCTTGATCCCTAGTATCCAATAATCATATGCTTTCTCAGCTTCTATATTCAAAATTAATAGCTGTGTGATCTTCTCAGAGTACCTCATAGGTGTTCTAGCAACCTGAATCCTTAAGCTGGTATCTATATATGTGAGAATGTCTCCTACGTCTGGTTGTGGGACCAAAGGATCACAACCAAACGTTTGCTCTCTTTCAAACCCCTCCACAGTCATACAGGCATGTATCTAGGGTAATCTGTAGTTTGGTTGACTTGACCAAAATATATGTGCTTGGTCGTCTTCTATGTTTAATCCGCTCAACTGGGAATTGATTTGTTGCAAGCTTACCGTTGTTCGGAAGACTTGGATCCTAAGATTTTGATCTATATCAGTTATTGCTGTGATGAGATTGGGTTGAGGCACGATTGGCTCGAATACGTATTCTCTAGGCTCCCTAGGTCCCGTGATTGTCATACACAAGCAATAATGTAAACAAACTGCAATAAAGTGAATTTAACTACGTAAAATATATCTATAGCATATATGATTTCTCTATTTTTGTGTTTTCTGATGAACTATTCGAATGAATCTAAAGAGTAACTGTTTAACGTATCTAGAATTGACAGTTACAATAACAATTTAAAACAAACAAGATAACTGAGTATAGCTATTTACCTGTGTAATTTGTAGATCTACTCTAAACAATGAAATAACTGATCTAATCTATTTGCAAGACTGTCGATCCTACCTCAGAAGTGAGGAATGAATCATAGTCTCTCAGAAACTATCAATCCCCACAACTTCCCCGACAATATCGAAAGTAAAATTAACTGAAATAAAGCAATTAACTACTCTATTTGATATGATTCTAATTTAGAACTTTGAAAGCTAGAACCTGGATTCCGCAGAACAGTGGTGAATCCGATGGTGTGTGTGATCTTGTCCCCTTAGTGTGATCTCCTCGTTCCTTCGTGTTCATGTGGATCCAGAAAAGCGTGTAATGTTAGCATCAACAGAAGTAGATATTGGGACAAAGGCAGCTCAAGATACAGACTGAATACAATGTGAGTAGGAGAGGGATAGCGCAAGAGTACAGAGCTTGGCTTATGCAATTCCTAGCGGGATTTATTGCGAGTCATGCAACATGAAATGTCCAGAACCTGAAACTATCATGTTTGAAGAACAAAAGTTGCAACTTTAATGGCTTCCTATTGATAAACAAACTATCCTATTCCAATGGATTGGATGAAATAACAGCAGCACTTGCACAAGATGGATATGTGGCTTACTAACAACAAAACAATGCTAACTAAGCATGTAATGAAAGAAACTAAGAATTCTAAGCAAAATGAAACCTAAATCTATTGCAAAGAGAAATAAAAGGTAAATTTGAGGGGCCATTTGCTTGAGCACAAGCCAACTATTTATAGCATTTGCATTTACCCAAGGTAAAAACCAAATAGAACTCTTAAACTATAAACAATGGCAAAACACTATTCTAGGGAACCAGAATCATAAATACGAGCAAAGATGGTGAAAAAAGATAGTAAACGTTGAAATTTTACACGAATCGCGTTGAAAAGAACATTCTGGAAAATGTGTGAAGGACCGCAGTCTTGAGCACGGTGGTGGTTATAGGACCGCCACCCTGCCTGGGTAGGGGTCACGAGACCGCCACCCAGGCAAGGTGGTGGTTTCGTAACTGAAGATCAAAACACAAAGAAAAGGAGGTGAGAAGAGAAAAACAAAGCACACAGGGGCTAAGAGGGACATGCAGGATGTTAACACATACTTAGAGAGTTCTTCCAGATCCTGAACACCTTGCGAGGAGACCTGTATCATCATTGGGGCACATGTGACATTGTTCTGGCAGCGTAGTACCCTATAATTTTTGGTACGTATAGTAACCTCCATTAGACTTCTGACATACAACCCTTGGAACAACAATTACTTCTCACAAACCCCCCTTTTTATCACTGATTTTATATTTTTAATACCCAACCTAAAGGATACTTGATAAAGCACTAAGAAAACAAATCCACACCACTTCCTATATGGCCTAACTCAGCATATTACTAATAAGCCACTTTCCCAAATTTTCCCTAAAAGCTTCCAAAATACTTTTAACCAGTCTATTTTGTGTGAATGCCTGACATTGAATTATGTAAGAGAGGTGTTGGTTAGCCAATCTAACTACCCCTAGGAGGGAAGAGGGCTAGACATGTGGGAGGAGGGGAGGACCCACCAGGTCATGTCCATTCCTATACTAGTGGGGGATGGGTTGGTCTCACCCTACCCACCCAAAAAAATCCTTCTTAGGAGTGACAAGGGAGAACACGTGACAGATTGTGTCATTATTTACCTGTCTACTTCTGGCTTTGCCTAAACTAGGGCGAGAGGACCTGAGGTACAGCCTGGAGAGTAAGGAGGGGTCACGGATGAGCCCTGATACCTTCAAACTTAGTCTAGTAGCTCGATTAGACGGATAAATGCAACTTAGTAAATTCACATGCTCGAACTCGAGATAGTGGTCACTGAAGTCACTCCTTACCCCAACACCTATCAAGTTGGTGATATAATATGCTATAGATGGATTTTATGTGATCTCAACATTGAAAGCCATCAGATTTTACGTAGTGATCCTCATAATGGTACCACATCTGATCATTGATGCCCCTTGGGTTAATACACTGATTCACAAGGTGGACCACACTAGGGGTATGTATGTTATTATGTGTAACGTGCACTAGCATATCTCAGGAGGATGAAAGCTCTGGGAAGTCTCTTAGGTATTCATCTCTAGTGTAATTTATGTGACTGAAATTGTCCAAGTAAAGATGGATTTGTAAGGAGGAAAATGTACCCAAGAATTAGAGGATACGAGGGAATAAACAAATTATGTTAACCATCACCACCATGTATGTTGTTTCATCATATAGATCTTGCATAAGAGAAGTATTCACTAATGAAGGAATCCCTAGTCCATCCACTTGAATAATGTTGGTTTCTATTGGTTGAACCTACAAAAAAGAAAAACAACACAAAAATCCCTAGTAATGGTCAGCTCATAGAGATCCCTTGTCAGTCTAGTCTCTACTCATGTGTGAATTATGCTATATGTCTCAAGAAACAAGGGACTCACCAAGACTGAACACTAGCACATAGGCACTCCTATTTTAGTCATGATTACCTGTGCCCTATTTATAGGATTTAAAGATCTGATGTCCCAAATTACTCCTGAGGGACAGTCATTATCGGTTTTCACCATCTCAGACCAGTTAACCTTCAACTAGATGTTGGCATATCAAGTTCATTAGTGTCATAACTAACAAGCAAGAGATTCCTGATAGGAAACACAACTTACATACCATTCCAACTGGTGAAAAATTAATTAACAAAGGAATATCTATATACATATCTCAAGGGATTGTATTTATGTGCATTTTTAACTATAAACACACTGCATAGGGAACAACAAGGGACATTCTATTATATCCACACATGCTCTCAAATGATTGTATCAAATGCAACCACATGCTAGCTTAGTGTCATTGGCAAACAAATGGATAACCTACCAAGCACTTATTGCACACACATGTGTTGATTCCCAAACACCGAAGCTCACATATGGTTCCTCCCAGATTTAGTGCAACACTCATCCAAAGAGTTCCACTCATTGTGACAGCTGAGGAAAGTCCAACTATCTCCTCTTCTTCTCCAAAACCCCATAATATTATAGCAACGTTGATGCCTTTTTCAATGTTTTGTAGGAAAATATTCCATGTGTGTAGGTATTATAGGTATCTCAAAAATCTAAGTGCAATATATAGGCGACCAAAGACGATCAAGTGCAAAACCATTGACAAATACATAGAGAACTAGGTTCCGACCTTTATCTACAGACCTTCAATTTTATTAAAAAATTCCATGGGTCACCCATGTGCGAGCGCGACCAAGTGAAATTAATTACGTACTCATATCCATGAATTGCAAGCATCTTTGCATTTTTCTAATCTTGATTGATTACGGTTTGTGCTCCTGGAAAATCAAATTCTGTTAAATTGCCTGAGACCTTTACTTTAGGATAACCATAAATTAGGGTAAGTCATCCTATCTCGGTGCATATGCTTTTCATATAATGATTTGCAAATTGATTTCCATACCACTTGTATTTCAATTGATTATGAGAGAGATATGAGACATATAATGGCAACATAAAGGTTTACATATACTAATCCTGATCAAGTCTGACCCTATTGTTATAGCCATGTGAATAGTTAGCATATCCTGTTAATGGGTCACATGCTATTGACCAAGTTTCACATGAGCTTTATATGATTTCATTTTGCACATCATCCATCCACCATGGCCTTAGCCATAGTCGTACCTCAGAAAATACATGGCAGTTAAATAAGAAATATTCAATATCATTAGGAAAATTCTTTCAGTTCAACTGAGGCCAAATGAGGCCCTGGTAATCAGAGCTCGTATTTAGTGTGCTGAATGTTAGACCAACTATTCCCCTAAAGATGGCTCCTCCCAGACATGCTTTAGTGTTATATTTTCTAAATAGAAGAGGCATAAGCAATGGCCATAACCATAGTCACGGTGGTCAAATGTATAAAAAATCTAATGTGCAATGTCGTCAATGCAAAAATTTTGGTCCTTATGAAAATGAGTGTAGGAAGAAGTAGTTTTATATGAATAGGTAAAGTGTAAAATTTTCAGGAATAAATCAAGTTGATAATGAAAACAATATTTCAATATTTATTGTGTGTAATGTGGTTAAAGAAAGTACAAAAGACGTATGGTATAGATAGATAACAGTTACAATAATCATATAAGTGGAAAAAGGATATGTTTGAAAACATAGATGAATCTATAAATTAAAATTAAAATTGGGGAATGAAAACAAAGTAATTGTCATAGGTAAAGGGAGCATGAATATTAATACCAAACAAAGAGATAAGTATTGACATAAAGTATGCAAAGTTTCTAGTTTACTAAATTCATAAAATTTCTTGTTAAAGATGATATTACAAAGAGGGAAATATATTATCAATTAATGCAAACATATATCCAAAAAATAAATTGAAGCAGGTCTATGGATTCAGCATCCACAACATAACATTCATCTATACAAAAACAACTCAAAGACACAAAAATACCTACACTATCTCCTCTTTATTGATTTATACAAATAAATTACTAGTGAAAATATATTACCCTTGAACAAGAGTGCCCAAGGGGACATAAACACCATACAAAACCTATTTTGAGTTTGACAAACTCATCTAATCAATTTTTACACCTCTGGTTTACATTTGTGTGTTTTTTCTCTATTTGCTTTGAAATTTTTCACTCATGATCAAACTACATGCACACAAATGTTCTTGTAATAACTGGTCTTTTCTTGAAACTTTCTCTCCACAAAAGACCTATAAAAAGGGCTCAACAATTGGGGTTTTGGAACCCTTGCACTGCTTACATGACACCACTCCGAAGAGGCATCAAACCCACATAATTTTTCATCTATTGAAAGTATTAATATGAGGATGCACCTCAATGTATGCAGCTAGAATTCAGCCCTTGAGACTTGATATTGCTTGATTTGACTTGAATTTAAATGCTCGCGACTTGGCTTGGAATGCCCTTGGCTAGATTTTGAGTGCCTTAAACTTGTATAAGCACTCCTCCTAGTGTAAGATCTTGCAGTAGAGAAGTGTAGGCTAGATTTGATTTCTTTTTGGAGAGAGATACCAATTATATGCCTTGTAATGATCAAATTTCCAAGCCAATTTCCAAGTGAGTAAATGAGTGGGTTTAAATTGTATTATATAACTCCACAACTGATATTATGCAATAAAGCCAACCTATGAGGGAGAATAAATATTTATAAAATATGGTCCGTGATGTTTAAAGATAAAGTCAGCCTATGAGGGATAATAAAGATACACATTAGAAAATTTGACAGTTATGAGGGCCTTGGACAATAATGTCTAGAAGGAAAAGAATGTCATACAAAACCTATCCCTAATGGACAATTTTGTCTAGTGAGGCAGGATAACTAGAAATTCCTAGAACTATTTGCACATGAATATATATAATGGTTTTTTGATTGACAATAGTATTCATGTGGGTGTTTGAGCAACAATATGAGATGTTACAAGTATTAGGATGGCTTAAGTTAACATGATTTAGCTCAGTTTGTGTGTGCAAGTCCTGTGTAAGGGATGTAAGCCATGTATAACATCATCAAGTACCTAATACCAAATTTGGGTGTCTATAAGACCCAAGAACACAAATTCTTACGCTTTTCATAAAAACTCATTTTTCTTCATATAAATCCTTATAACATATCTTTAAAATAGTCAAATTTAAATCCACTTCATTCCAACACATTTAATCATGACCATAGATCAATTTCTCAACAACTACTTGGTTTTTTTATCAACTTTACATGGGAAGTTGCATTTCTTTTATTAAAAGGGTGTATGCGATCATTAAAGGGGTTGGAATATTTGAGTTTGGAGTTGAAGATTTTGAGGATTATAATATTTTTGCATTTTCCCATTAAATAGTTATTAGGAATTGATTATTAGTGATAGATCATGGGACACTATTCAACGTTGGTGTCAAGTGCCATTGAAATTGAGAAAAAATTTAGTTGTGCATACTTTCTTTATCTCATATTGTTGAAAGAAGAATGAAATGAGATTAGCTTGCACTCTCTTGCCCTTTAAAATATATCTAGATTCTTTCTTCTTTTCTTCACCATTTTCAACCATTATACCTTCATTTTCCTTATTGTTGAAGTTCATTTGGGTCTATTGAGCACACAAATAAGGGCTAACAAGCCAAGGGTCAATTTTAACTCATCTACAATCATCATCTTCTTTTGATAGGTTAGAGATTCCTAATTTTATTCATTGTGTTTTGTAAAATTTGTTAGGTTAGTTTGTTAATTCAATTCAAAATATTAAAAATAAAAAAGATTTATAATTAGCGTAGATTCAACTAGTTAGTAACTTGTTTTCTCTAGATTCTCTTTTACATTTGAAATGAATTCCAAATATAATATTTTTAGTTTATTAGTGCATTAAGACTATACAAAAATTATTAAATATCATTTCTAGAATGTGATTTAACAAAAATGGAAACATGCTGTTAAACCCTAGATATTGTAGACTCACAATGCAATAATAAGCAATAAAGTACATATCTGACCTAAGCAATAAGATAGATAAAAATGAAACCATAGGTGTAAGAAAGGGAACAAAAGACTTAACTGATTTCGCAATGAATCCTGAAGTATGTTGGGATGGAAAACTGTTGAACTTGAAGAATTTGTCGCAGCCGCAATTAGAAAATTGAAAAACTGTCGTAATAAGTCAGACTAGAGCATCTAGACTAGGTTAGGGGCATTGTAGACTGCTTCTGGGAACCTGCGACTACGAAAAACCTTAGAAACTAATTTTTGTAGCGTCGCAAGATGTTCGTTAATCTTCTTTGTTGGTTGATTATATGTCGTTGGATGATCGCAGAGTTCGCCTGTAACCTGTAAAATAAATGATCTCCTATTAAACCCCAAAACACATCAAATACTAAAAAGAAAAAGATGGAAATGGGGAGTCGAACTAACCATGCTGGTCACCCGACAGAGTGAACTTGTGAATGAGCACTGCACTACATCTCAAACTCCATGCAGTTATGTGTGCGTGTGTAGAATCATTCCCTAGGAAGATTTTGTGCAAGATGCATCGAATAACAAGCAATAACTAGATGTAGCAATGTAAGTAGATGTGTGTATGGAAAAATGAACTTCCCCTCCTATGCATGTATGCAAAATAAGCAGTCCCTTGTCCCTTAAATGAAGCTAGATGGATGCCTTGATGCTCTTAGTATGCCTTTGGATGTAACCTTAGGTGGTGATAGTAGATGTTTAGAGTTTGGTCCTTTATTATGGTCATATAGCTCTGTATTTATACGATTCCCTTGTTTGAATTTTGTAATTAACATCTAAAAGGTTGGCCACCAAGAAAACAAGATGCTCAAAAGATAATAGAGGCCTAAAAGGAGCTAACAAGATACAAAAGGTTGGGGGCACCCATAGGGGACGAGGGTGCCTGGGCATTGGCATCCTGACTGGGCACTGGAGTCCAAAGCCAAGAAATATAAAGTAGTAAAATTAAGACTGAGTAGTGAGGTGTGCAAGACGACAAAGAAAGCAAGAAAGCAAATAGAAATTCCAAAAATAGATGTCAATTACTAGTTTTCTCGCTTATAAATCATATGAATAATGGTATGTGATTAAGACCTAGAAGTGTACCCAAGTGCATGATTTAGTGTCTACAGAATGCATTAAAGTTCATTTAAAATTAGATTACTTGTAGCTGCTAGGTAATTTGTATAGAGTCAATTTTAGGTTGCATTGGGGCACTTTTATTTGTATTTGCATAGGTAGAGGGAAAATATTCATTTTCAACAATAGACTTATTTATATATACAAAAATTGTCTTAAATTTCATTTAGATCAAATAATTTACATTTCTATCATCTAGAAAGTTTTTTTTTTAATTTTCATTCATTGTAATAAGTTTAAAAAGGAGTAAAAAAATTGCACATATAAGTTAATTTCCATTTCTTGTCTATGGTATAGACCTTACATGTATATATCTGAAAGTTAATTTACAGTTGCATTTTTTGAAGCATATTAATTTTAAGATTGACATTTATAGATTTAAAAATACAAAAATAAATGCACTCTAGCATTGACAAAGTGGCATTGCATCCTTCAATCAAAACAAATTAAAAATAACTTAGTCCAATAATTTATTGTACTCATGTCCGATAGGTGCTACTATTTCCAATGGTCTAAGAAAACATCACCGACACCCACATAAACATTTAACCCCAAATTTTCTTAAACATTGAACACAACACCGAATAAAAACAGTAGTACTCTGATCATCAGTCACAACCTTTCAATGTGACCTACATATCAACATGTTATTTCTTCTAATATTCTATGACACTGAAGTGTCTTAATCAGGAAATTAGTAGCACTTTAATTTGTAAAACCCTGTTTTGACATAGCCCACAGTAAAAGGTGCACAATAGTTTGAAAAATAATGGAAGGCATCACATTGACTTAATCTTTTCACATTGCAACACACACATATATAGGAAGCTAGCAATATTTTGGGTTCAACGATAGTCCCTCTTGATTTATTTTAATTCAAACATTGGCAAGACTACACCAATATACCAATATATTAGATTTCAAAAATCATTTTTTGCAATCCCACATTAATTACGTGGATATGCGTTCTACAATGGCATCTAGGGGTGGGATGTGATGGTATAATCGTGCAAGGTTTTATTTTCCATATTAAATTTGAAGTCCATTTGACCACCACAAGGTAATTTTGACAATAATTTTACACTTATTTGAATGTTGGTTCAAAGCTTTTTATTTTTATTTTTTTACTTTGAAAATTCAATAAAAAATAATAATATCTTGGTCATACCATGGAGATTGAGTTTTGTTTCCTTGAAATATTTTTTCCATTTTTAATAGATATTTGTACTAGTTGTAGGCTCTTTCCTTACAAATAAAATGGATGGATGAACAAACCTTTATATGGGAAGCAAACTTCTTATAAAATTTATTTCCTCGTCATTTTATCTATTTTAATTTTAAAAAAAATGTAATTACTTTAGCTTCTCCTTTCATGACTCTCACCTTAAATTTAGCAAGATATTGAAACATGCATGAGAAATTAGATTGTGATTTAGATTTTTAATATTTCATAAAACATAATGTATAAGTGAATGTTTATAAGATATTATTAACACATATCCTAATTTTTTTATAATATGTATTTTTATTATATTCATAAATTAATCATAATCAATCAATAGTTGCGTTGATAGTTTAAGAAATGTATATAGAGTGTTTCTATCCATATCATACCACAATCCCTCATATTTTATTCTATATTATTGTTCTAATTTTAAAGTAAGAGCCATATATTGTTAAAAAAACACATTCACCATATTATACTTATATATTTTGACAAAATTTGCATACCTTAATGGAGTAAAAATCACTTGCGAAGAGTCATTTTATTTCATAAGGACTTTTGAGTCATGCGAGTAATTCCAATATATACTAATCACTTGTATTGATATCTTATTGGCCTGACCATTGAACCATAAAAATAGTTACATATACTTAAAACAATTCACATTGAAATGTGTTGTCTTTTGGAGTGGTTTAAATGTCACACTTGTGAAGTATGATGAGATATCTGAATTTTGATTATTTATTCCTACCCTTGTGGAATTCAAACTCTATTCCAATTTCGTATAACTGATTATTTTATCTCATTCAAATTCAAAGTAAGTATCAAAGGAGGACTTAAATTAAGATGCTCGGAATATTCGAATGTGGGTGTTTATATTTAAGTGGAGAAAGATGATTTGAGTGGAGGAAATCATTATTTTTTCTGGAAAATCTTGTTAAACTTTTGGGGTTTTTTCATTGACATTTTTGGAGTTTTTGACCAAGATTATATGAATGACCAAGACTAGTTGGACTGGACTAAAACAAGGAAAAAAGATTATTCAATTTTCCATGTGCACAAATACTTCGCTTGTAAAATTTTCTTCCGTCTTTCCTTTTCCCATTCGATCGAGTTGTTATAGATATCCGAGTTTTCTCAATTAATTATCATTGCTATCGACTTGTACAAAAATTGATGTTTCACCTGTTGAAATCAGAAAGTTCCATAGAAAATCTCACATTATAAGTCAAAATAAAGAAAGAAGATCAAGGAATGGCGAGCACAATATTCAAACTACACCCAGAATTTCGCGTTTATATTGTTCATGTTTTAGGATTAAAATTCTAAGTCATTGTATGTTATTTTTTTAGGTGTACACTAAATCCTAAGGAAGTATATCCCATAAGTGTAGGGAAACTCCAAGTGAGGTGAAAAATCCCGAGTAGGATAATACAAATAAAGCGAGGAAAATAAATCCTACACTAACAGACAGATTAGTTAAGCAGCGGAGATTGAGAAGAACCCTAAAAACACGAATCAAGATGATGGTTAGAAACCAAAGAATGCTTGGAAACCTCTTTTGTATAGGATGTGTAAAACCCAACTCTTATCCATTTTTGATCGTTTCTTATTAAGTTAGTTAAATTATTAATTATTTAACTAACTTATTCCTTATATTTTTCGCATTTGTGTCATTTAATTTTTTATGACTCTCTAATTTTCTAGCAGTGTTTTCTTTGTTTTGAGTGGTTTCCTTAAAGAAATTTATTCCTTCTAACTCTTTTTGGTTATTATTAAGATGGTTAATAATTAACTAACCTTGGGGTTTTTCCACCTTTATGTCATTTAATTTTTATGATTCTCTCATCTTCTAATCATGTTTTCTTTATTTTGAGTGGTTTACTAGAACAAGTTTATTCTCATTTTGTTTTCTTGTTGTTTTTACTTATTAATAAGTTAAATAATTTCATCAATTATTGAACTAACCTTAATAATCTAAATGTCTTGTGCTGGCTTACTTTTTTGACTTTGGAATTGTTTTATCCCTCTATAATTTTTTGGTTTATTATGTCATGGTTTATCCTTTTGAGTGATATTTTATTTCATGTGTCATGATTTATCCTTTTGAGTGGAACATTCACAAATGTTCTTAGTGTACCTTCACTTTCAACTAATCTCCTATCAATGTATTAGATGACTCATATAGGGAAGGGCATGCGAGTCCTATGTGATCCAGATTCAGTTAAGATCAAAGAGCTGCATAGTGACACTATAGTAGCAGTGGGAAGGGCAGATCGCCATGCTAGGTTATATACCTTCTCACATTTTTCACCTGATGTTTCTCCTACTGCATTACTCACACACTCATAAACACATTGTTCAATTTATAGAAAGACTATTGAGTATTTATAAGTATTTTAGAAGAATTATGTGTTTGTTTCTATCCATCACATAGGTTCAGAGTCAATAAGCTTCCTAAACTACTCGTTGACTGTAAACTTGCCCAAAACAATTTGTGCCTTCATTTTTCGACTATATCTTTTACCCATCCTCTAATCCACAACCTTTTCTTTACAATGCTCATGTCTTACCATGTGGGTGCATGCTTTATTTTGAAATAATGAGGCATATGTTCCTTAAAAAAAACATTAACCACAGATTCATTAAAAATGTATTAACACATTATATTGTTACTTTTATTAGGTAACAACACATTACATTGTTACTTTTTAGTGAAAAATTACAAGGGGGGATTAAGCCCTAGGCAGACTAGGCAAATTCCTAGGGCGCCAAAGTCAGGGGGCACCTAAATCTAAAGAATTTCATTATTTTTGACTATTATTAGATCTTAACATTAATGTTTTTTTACCCGAAGTCAATATTAATTGACCATTTTATTGATATTATTATAAAGTAACATAAATTTCATGCATACACATAAAAAAGTACTTTTTGCAAGTAAAAATAAAACACATATTGTTAAGCTCATACAATTTTGTTGGTATTGTTACCCATTCTCTAATGTAGGTCTAGATAATTCAGGTGTGTAATTTTTATCAAAAAAGGTTCATGTATTTTTTATAATGTCACTAGTGTAGCTAGTAGAGGAAAGAATAATTGAAGGAGGCAAGAATTAGTTAATTCTCTATTCCTAATGTTTTAAGAGAAATGTCTCTTTTTAATGGAGGAATTAGTAGGTTTGGTCTCGACACCACTCTTCACAAAACCATGGGAGCTACCTAAGAATTTTATTGTTTTGCAAAAAAAATGTGCTTTGTTTAGTTTTGAGTCCCATCACCTACTTGATATTGGTAACTAAGACGAGTAACCAAATTTATATAAAAAAGCATATTGTTGCATTCTAAGCATCTCCTGTGATTAATTCTCTCCATCCATGGATTATTACTTGTCCTTATTTGATAATTTTATAAGATATGTTTATTCCTTTTGTATACTAATTTCTCTGACTTAAGCTGCTATGTCAAAGTTGCTAGGACTTGAGCTGATAAGTTTCTAGCTCATGACCCCTCATAGTGTCAACTTTTCCAAACAAGGTTCCTAAGGTTTTCCACACCTCGTTGGGATATTTGGATGAATCTATGTGAAAGAGGATTTCAGGAGACACTGAAAGACACAAAATACTAAATGCTTCATCACACTTATTAAACCACTTAATTTTTTTTTACATTTGTACTAGGATCTAGTTCTAAATCCATTGTGATACGGTATAACCCTTTAGTCCTTAGTCCAATGGAGATTTTTTATTTTCATTCATGGTAGTTACAAGGTGTAAGAGAGTTAATTGAACTTAGATCCATTATTTTCTAAAGAAAGGTTGTGGTAGTTGTTGCAGAAAATAAAGAAATGTACGGAAAGAAATAAGTTTTGAACAAGAGAGGAAACACTCTGTACACCCCCAAAACTATATCAAGAAGCCCCCCCCCCCCGCCCCCCACAATTTTGGCACTTTATAAATTAGTGCGTTATAAAAAAATAATAGGTCCAATGCTTTGGGAAATAAAAAAATATTTAACGTTTACAAAAAATGGCACTCGATATCGAGCTACCAATCGAAAGTTTTTCAATAACTATTTCCCGTAACTAAGCCCTATTTTAAATGAATTTGCACTAAACTTGAATGCACTTTTTTTTTACTAAAATATAGTTTTAGTAAAAGAAGGAGGAGGGTTTTGATGAACCCAAGGCTAATCCTATTTTGTTTAGTACAGAGGCTGTGACTACTTTGGATCAAGAAGATCTTCATTACGACCCTGAAATTGCTACAGATTTGAGTGTAGCAAACAACACTACCGTGAGACTTAAAAGAAAACAACTAAATTTGTATTTGCAATGCATGCATGGGATATTGGAAAATTGGTTGCAGGTATGAAATGCCTCTTGATTAGAAACACACCCTTTGCAAGTCTGAACATGCATGCAAAGCACTACCATAGGTGAAAATGCCCTTCACATGTCTGAAAAATGCCTAGATCTAGATAAATCTTCCAGGGATCCTGCAACAATGATTTAGGGTTTGCAAAAAAAGCATTCTCCATAACTGTATATGCACTACGCATGCCTATAAACCTTAAAATCCTGTAAATAGGCTATATACCCACAAACCATGTAATACCAAAACCAAAACCAAATAACACCCAAATAATTGCAAATAATGATCTCAAATGAAAAATAAATTTGTAGAATAGTAACAAAACAATATCAATACCAGCTCAACTCTGATACCATATCGGAGAAGCGCCACAGATCGACTGGTTCAAAGAATGCATAGGTGAATGATGCGAGACGTGAATTGTTCCTAGACAAAACAATGAAAACATACAAGACTGCAAATTACGAAAATACAAGAGAGATAATTACAATAACACAGAAATGGCTCAAAATTAATACGATCAAATAAAATAATGCAAGAGATGTACATATAAGAGGTGAATGTGTAACCTCCTTCTAGAATCATGACAATCTCCACCTAGAATAATGGTAACCAACAACTAGAATGGTGTAGTCAAGTGGTGACTAACACCTAGAATAATGTAGTCAAGTGTACACCTAAGCAAGCATATCCCATAAGTGCAGGGTAACTCCTAGTGAGGTGGAATATCCGGAGTAGGATAATACAAATAAAGTGAGGAAAACAAATCCTACACTAACAAAAAGATTAGTGAACTAATGGAGATTGAGAAGAACCCTAAAAACACAAATCAAGATGATGGTTGAAAACCAAACAATGTTTGGAAACCTCTTTTGTATAGGATGTGTAAATCCCAACTCTTATCCTTTTTTGATATTTTCTTATTAAGTTAGTTAAATTATTAACTATTTAAATAAGCTTCCATTGATATTGGATCCATTCGCCCTTCAGCAATGGCAATTACCATTTTGAAGGAGGCAAATCTCATGAATCTCTAGTTAGGTGCATACTTCTGTTTAAAAGTGGTTTCCTTGAAAGGCCTATGCAAGTTTACTATTAGTTTAGATCCTTCGGCATTTCAGTTTTTGGATGAATATTGTTTATGCATGTTGAAGCTGTAGGATAGAGTAACTGAACACTTGAAGCAAGTTCAAGGATACGAGCCTTTAGGAAATCAAGATTTCCCTCATATACTTCTAAAAACTGTTCTGGTAATGGCCTCAGAAATCGAGAGACTTTCTTCATGTTGGCAGTCATATCTATCTAGAACAAGCAAAATAACATTGGATGTATTAACAGTTGTTGCTTATTGACACCATTGGATTAAATCTGGTTAAATAATTATTCATGCAATTATTGAACCAAAGAAGGCCTATTATTAATCTAAAGGGAATGCGTAGAAAACATACACTCTTGCACTAACGAATTTTTTTATCGCATCTATGCCTTTTGAAAGAGTGTGACATAATCTTCATGGTATCCGAGTCCTATTTTATCAAATTGCAAGACATGAAATAACCTTTTGCATTGGAACATTCAGCAAATGTTCATAGTGTACTTTTCGCTTGCAACCAACCTCCATCTCTCAATAGACTATCAAATGACACAAAAAGGAACAAGACATCAGATGGGTATTTGATCCAGATTATAATCTGATATCAAGAGACTTTTTCGAAGTACCAGTCATTGATAAACTATGCAGTGTTAAGGGCTGATCACCATGCTAGGTTATATACCTACTCACATTTTCACCTGATTTTTCTGCTAGTGCATTGCTCACACACTAGCAGCTTAGCAACACAGCTGTTCAATTTATCAGAAAGGACTATTAAAAATTGGCACTCAAGAATGAAAGCACGACAGTCCGCGTAACAACTTCTCTGTGCAACAAAAACTGCTTCGGAGCCTTAGCATTCAAATAGAAAGACCTACCCGATTTAAGTTTTTATACTTGCATACCAAAAGAATGTGCTCGCTTAATCCCAATGCCAACGACTAGATGACAGAAAGTCACAACCTGCTAGAACACACATCCCTGCAAAACACAAAAGCAAACAAATGTCTTACCATCAGGGTAAATGCTTTCCATTTCCAAATAATGAGTCAAATTTCATGTCTCCATATTCCAGGCATTAACAACAAGATGGCACTAATGAATTGCAAAGTAACCAGCATTAAAAAGTTACTTCCCTGATTACGTCATTGAACAGTTGCACATTGTTGCTTTTTAGTCAGATCAGGCAAGGGTGGATTAAGCCTCTAGGCAAACTAGGCAAGTTGCTTAGGGCGTCAGCAATCAGGGGGCGCCTAAATCTAAAGAATTTCCTTGTTTGTCGATTAATTATTAGAACTTAACTTTAAAATAATTTATGCCTGAAGACTTAATATTGATCAACCCATTTATAGATATTGTTGTATAGTTACATAAATTTCACGCTTACACATAAAAAAGTTTTGTGATATTTTTGCAAGTAAAAGATAAATATCACATATTGTAAAAGCACATATGATTTTTTTGGTATTATTACTCATTCTCTGATGTAGCTCCAGATTATGTCAGGTGTGTAATTTGTTCTCAAAATAATGTGAATGTATTTTTTTATAATGTTGCTGGTGTATCTAGTAGAGGTGAGTATAATTAAAGGAAAAAAGTATTTAATTTTCTATTCCTAATTTTTTGGGGAAATAAATTTCTATTATTTTGTTATGGAGGAATCCGTAGGCCTAGTCTAAATACGACTCTTCACAAAACCATGAGAGCTACCTAAGAATTTTATTGCTCTGCAAAAAACTGGTGCTTTGTTTAGTTTTGAGTCCCATCACGTACTTGATAATGGTAATTAAGATGAGTAACCAAATTTATATAAAAAATCATATTGTTGCATTCTAAGCACCTCCTGTGATTAATTCTCTACATCCATGGATAATTACTTATCCTCATTTGATAATTTTATAAGATATTTTTAATCCTTTTGTATACCAATTTCTCTAAATTAGTGATTTAGTATGATCTGTATGCAAATTTTAAAATAGGATAATGTAAATATATTTTATTTATTTATTTGGTGAGAAAAAATTAGTAAATAAAATTGTAAGAAGGGCATCCACTTAATTTATTGCATAGGGCACTCCTAACCTTTAATTCGGCTCTGAAAACTGACAGTGTCATAAAGGTGACTAACAAGAAATAATTTTTGCTCGATCATCCTAAATTGGGTGAACCTACATGATGGATAGGCTCATCCTACTTTTAGATCTTCTAATAATTAAAGTTTATTGTTTTTTAATATTGTTGTATCTCCTGTATGCTTGATAAATGTCAAGATAGTTATGTTTTTCTCAAATTTACCACAAACATTGAAATATATATATATATATATATATATGTGTGTGTGTGTGTGTGTGTGTGTGTTAAATATTGTTATCCATTTAAAGCATGAAAATAATTTTTGTTTTATAGATGATGGAAGAGAAAAAAAGATTTGAGTAAGATTTTTGAAGATCACACAATGTTAATTTTTTTTGGGTATATATATTCTATTTTTTAACAATTCTTTAGGTATAAATAATCTTAATAAAATTAATTATCGAATGAAAATTTTATCTTGAATCCATAAATATTAAATACACATTTATTTGACCTAACTAAAAATAATAGATATATTTGTCAAACATGAAAGGAGGTTGGTTTATACCATAACACAATAGTTTATAGGTTATAAGTCACCCTAAAATTAAAATTGGAAAATGTTCACTGACAATGATGGTTGGGGGATCCATAAACAAAGATCATTAACAATGATATTTTGTTTAAATGAATCCAAACATAAATCAAGTGATCCCTTGTCCCCATAATTTTTTTAATAGGTAGGGTAGTTGAAGACGTCCAATTGCTTGTTACATGTGCGGGGTTAAATTTTTAGGTTTGTTTAATAACTTTTGAAAACCTTTCGTTTCCAACAGAGGGCAGGTCCACTACACCAAAAAAGTTCGTTATTCTTGTACCAATCACTCATTTTGTTTATATATCCTTGTCTCTCTTAGGTTTGAATAGGGTTGTCCTTGAATCTTCTTGAGTAATATCATTGATTCTCACTAGGGGTTTAGAGAATATTCAGGTAGGATCCTTGAAATTAGATGATGTTGACATGGTTCTCATTAAAGAGCCTAGGATTGAAATATAATATGAGTAGAAGGTGACCAAAGGATTAAGATGGATGGAGCGCCAAACAATGTGTAATTGGAGGAAAGTATCTTATCGTCACTAGAAAAGAGAAAGTGAGATTCACGAAAGATTAATAAGATAGTCACCAAAAACATTATTGAATCTTCCAGCTTGTTCACATCACACAATGTGGATGACATCCTCGAAGATGTCGAAAAGATTAAGATCAAAATTTCCCCAACCATAATTGCGAATGTGGAATAATCGCTAGACACCATGAACTTACAAGAATGCCTCACTAATAACCACACCTTACAAGGTACAACAAACTAAAAATTGATGAGACCACCTAAACGAAAGAGTCAAATTGATAAAGTTTCTCATAGTTTCCATTAAGTATCAGAGACTACACCATCAAAGTTGTCTTTAAGGTGGAGGTGAAACACTACCAAAGTCAACATCAACAAGTACCAGGACAAGGTAGTATCGATGAAGCATGTCTTAATAAAAATTGTTACATATGCAATGAAAAACAATGATTAATTGTTCATGGGTAGAGTATCTATTCATGAAGCACAATATTTTAGCTACACAAATTTATTTAATGTGTCAAATTAATTCAGCTTGTGTATATAACCGATAATGGTATCCATATGTTAGCATGTTGAAAAAATTATCGATTAATGACAAATTTAGTATTTTTCATATGCTTTTTATTCGGTGGTCAATTTTTCACCGTATTAATATACGTGATCTTAAGATGTAATTGTATCTAATGAGTATTGTACGTTTTTAAATAAAATCTCTATAAAACATTTTTAAAATCGAAAATAACATTCTATTAATGACTTATTATGTGGTGCTAGTTATAATTATTAAAATAGAATGTAATTGTACCTCATAGAGAAGATATAAGACAACACATCAATTCTGTGGATTGAAAAATAATATGACATAAAAACTTAGGAAAAAAACATAACTCTAATTAACATGATTAGAAATAAGGTAGTTAAAGCTAAAATAAATTTCAAAATAATTGAATTAAAAAAAAAAACAAGACATGGTATCATCGTAACAACATATAAGTTTTTCAGGAATAGACTATATACAACAACATAGTTCATTAATCACTATGATAAATGAGGAACAAGCCAAAAAGAGATGACAACATGATCAGTAAGGCAGTGGAGGATCATCTCAATCATTTAGTAAGAGGATCATACATTAGATACTGACCGTGCCACTTGTTAGTATTGGTTAACTATTCATTTTATTATTTTTATAATCATGTTTACAAGGATAAATGGAAAGGAGTAATCAAGAGAATTTAACTAGTAACAATGACGCCCATCTATTATGTCCTAAAAGTTCATGTACAAATTCACCACCTCCATTGTTACAGCTATGTGAGGGATTCTAATAACTTGGAAAGAAGCTTTATCGGTACCCATGCATAAAGACTTGAGGATGCATAAGATCCATTTTTGGTATAAGGAAGTGCATAGCTAAATGTTGTATGAAATATCACATTAAGGCTTTTGGTATCATTATGCATGCATGGAAAAGGTAAAGCAATGTAGGATGGTAGAGGATTATTCAAAGGTTTATGTGGGATCATGATACAGACCATGCCCACTAGAACAAGACATATGGAACGGGTAAATTAGATCATCGTATAACATAGAAAGAGGGATAATTATAACATATAATTCATAACTGATATGGTCACATAGAGTGCAAATATCACTTGAGTTGAGCATACATTATTTTAGTTAGGATAAGAGATAGAACATGAGTGTTCATTTTTACATACATGCATTATGTAAACATATTAGAGTTGAAGTGTAGTAAGATGGTAGATTTAGTGCCATTTAAGGACCATTTAGCCTCATTCGTAAGGGTTGGATAGTTGTTTCATAAATAGTTTGAAAATAATTAGATACCTAGATGATTGATATACTTTGAGATATATTCTATGATGTTGAACTATATAAGTTACAATGTTGAACCTTAGAACCCTTACTCTTAATTGAATTTTAATGGTTCTAGAACACTTTGACGAGTGAAAAAAATATTCTAGTCTTAATTTTTGTTGTTTATCCTATGGAGTTGCATGTATGTGTGTTTTGTTGATCTACTGGGTTAGAACCATAACCCTTGTATTATGTTCCATTAAATACTTGAAGACCTCTTAATGGATTCTATAGACTATTTAATTTTGTTAACCAACACAAATAAGACTTGATAGTCTCTATATGTCTCAAGTAAAATTAAAATGACACCTTAGGTGAATGTAGAAAGTGCTTATTGTTAAAGTTTTGTAAGAGTTGCATGGTATAGATGATGCTAGAAAAACCCAACATTTTAGTTATTTTTCTAGGACCCTTATTTATTGATTAATATAATTGGCAAGAAATGACAGACAAAATTTATCTGTGTTTACATCCCAAATAAATAAATAACAATTTGGTATTATGTTATTTCCTTATTTATTAAAATGTGTAAGGGTTGTACATGTTGTATATTCTAATTTAATTAATCAATCACTAATGTGCATTAAAAAATATAGATTTTAAATCAATGTGCAATATACAATGATCAAATGCTTGCTTAAATCACAAGGATGGAAGAGTACTTTGTTGAATGAAAAGGTATAGTGATGATTTGGGTGTGCAAACTAGATGTGTAGAGTAGTAGGGATATGGAAGTTCTTCATCTCTGGAACTGTTCCCACAACCTGAACTAGTCTTGAACAATATAAAATGTGTTATGGAATAATATGGGTTGTTCTTGGGTTGTACAATTTGGGACAAAGATCTATTGGCACTCTACAAATTTTGGTGGTCATCGATGGCTTGGAATTATAATTCATTGTCCAATGCAAGGGTTTTCTAATCTGTTATACCTTTTGTAATAACGTACAATAGATGAAATCCATAGATACTTGCACTAAAACTTCATGAATAAAATTAGATAACAAAAGGAGAAAATAATATGTGGTCAACCCTTGTTGAACTTATCCATGCACTACACTACATCCTCTCGTAAGTGGGAGAAAAGTCCAAGTAGTTCTACTAGTGTATGTGTAATTGTGTATGCATATATAATCCAAGGCCCTATCGTGCCCTTATGTCTCTTACCCCAAAGATAGTGGGTGTAACTATAGATATAATAGAATGTACCCAACATAGTTGTGATATAGTGTGTTGATCTTCAAATGCTAAATTGATTCTCTTTAACCCTTAGAAAATATAACAATGTTTTATTTTGACTTGCTCTTGTTATGACTTGGATCTAGGACATTTGGAGTCTTGTAGATAGGGAAACTAGACTCTTGAACTTGGATTAAGTGTTTTAGACCTGATCAGTGACTTCTCTTAATGATATATTCTTGTTTTAGGAAGATTTATGAGAAAATTGAGTGTTTGAGGAATGTGTTATTGCAATAATTTCTATTGATAATTCCAAGTGATATCTTAAGTGCATTATTATATAGGATTTCGTAGTTAAATTGTCACATTAAAGCCAATGTTAGAGAGTGGGAGACATGACCACATGAGTTTGCGTAAACCATAGTAAAACTTGGTCCCAACCCATACACTTATGGACATACAATTCATGATAGTTGAGTAATATTTGGGGTCAGATGTTTGAGAGTAATGTACTACTTTAGATAAATACAACTATCTAATGACTTAGCAATGTTCATAGTAAAGAAATTCATACAAGACAGGGAAGGATATATCAATTAGGCTTAAGATGTATGTGTAATTCATAGTGTAGAAACAAATAAAAAAATTTCATCGTCAAAGGATAAGTTGTCAAATTTATGTGTTTACATTTATCCCCCCTTTAAGTTTGAAATGAAAATCACACGCTTAAAGGAAAATATCCCTGAGTGTGCACACCTTTTTTATTCACTCATAGTTGTTGATTTTGCATTGGTATTGGTATGCTCAACGATGAACCTACAAAATAGATTATAGTCATTGTCCATAAAAGACACTGAATTGTAACTCAAAAGTGAGTAAAATATTTCTAACTTTGAAAACTGAATTTATAATGTATTAAAGTAAAGAGACAAAGCGTGAAAGGAATACAACTATTCACTTTTTTGAGGGATAATCTCTCATATTATTTACTCTTGGAGATTCAAATTTGTACCGACTCACTAAAGGATTTGAGCTAATCGATCCCTAATTTTTCTAAAGGAGAACCTAGAGTTAAAGATGAGTTGATTGCAATTGACACAACACTAAGAGGAGAGGTGTCATAGGACATTTGTTTCAAATAACCCCAAAATAAGGAATATTTTCCTATAGATCATCTAGCCACTTTGATATCTTCCAATGAAGTTGAGATGAAGGATTACACAATTTTTTTTGGTCACATGATATCTTCAAATCATATAGACCATACTCACTTACAAACATACAAATACCTCCTGCTAGCTTTCCCCTATTCTCTACCCACATCACAAGATGGAGGACTCCACTCTCAAAATCTTAGATTTGTGCCTCTCTCTGATAAAAATTGATGCAGATAGGTTCTATATTCTTCACCCTTTTGGGAAGCTATTAAACCAAGTCTTCTTACAAAAGTACACAACAAAATAGAAATCAAAACAAGAAACTATTTAACCCTTAATTAAATTTTATTTCAATTTAATTAGGTTTTAGATTAGATTGCAGTTGATTGCAGATCTTACAAAGATGCTACAATAGAAATAATAACTCAGATTCACATATTAGATTAGATAGAAATAATATAGCATACACCAATCAACCTAACATGTAATTGAAAATATGAAAAAAATGTATAAAGGCACTTAGATAATTACAAATGACTTCTGGAGAGATATGGGACTATGTAATAATGAAACTAGGGTTCTAAACTTGAATGATTCTCGTAATAGAGCTTAGAACTATGAATCAACATGGGGTAGGGCCATACCAAACTGCTAGGATTGTACTGTATGGTTATGAACCTATTGTATAGTATTGGACATGTTCTTCTTCGACTTCTGTACCTTTTTGTGGTGCTAGCCTTCTTAGATTTGTCTATTGTTGTCAAATCCTAGCTATCACACATGCAACAAGGCTCTCTGAATAGACTAGACTTCATCTCAAACCATAAACATGGATGAAGAGTCTTTTAAACCAAATATTATAAGGGTTTTAGGAATCCTCATGCACTTTTGATATTGGCACTACTTTAAAGAGGCCTCAAATCACACGTCATTCTCCACCTAGCATGTGATAACTAGATAGATTAATTAAATTTTGCAATTACTTTGAGCATGCTTATTTTGACTTGGCTCTTGCTAAAACACTTGGAGAGAGCATATTTGAGTGCTTGTGGATGAGAGATATGGTTTCCTTGACCTGGTTTGTAGATTCAAACCTGATGTGTTAGTTACCCTAATGACTTCAAATGTGATATTGCAAGTATATGAAGAGAGTGCTCTAGTGCATTGCCTTAGGAATTGCAGGTTATAAAATGAGGTAGCACTTACTTTCTTATATAGAGTTCTATAGATGATTTATCTAAGAAAGGCTGACCCAAATGAAGTATAAGACCCAATGGAAGATATTAATTTGAAAGCATATTTAGAGGACATGTCGTTCCAAGACTATATATATATATGGGTCAAGACCAAATAGAAATTCCTGACCAGACTATACAATCCTAATCAGAGAGAGAAATATGCCACATGAAGTTTAGAGCTAATAAAATAATGTTTTCTATTGATTTTATGCATTTTATCCTCAGAATGTGTTGACATGTTAGTGTGCAATATAAAAAGGCTAAATAATGGACCTTGGAAAGTGTTAAGTGGGAATGAAGAAGTTTTAATTATTATAGCAAGAGTACATATCCAAATAAAGAGTTTCCAAAGTGCAAATTACCAAATTTGTGCATCTACATTTTCCCCTCCTTTAATTATGAATTGAAAAATTACATGTTTAAAGGAAAATATACTTGAGTGTGCAAACACACTTTTCCTTTGTTTGAATGTTTGTTTTGTAGTTGTGTTATGGTGTTTGGTGTTGGCATGCTCCGCAATGAAACTTGCAACACATAATGTAGTTAATGTGTGTGGTAGGTAATTGACTAAAACTCAAACAAAACATGTAACACAAGAGTTTTACATTTGCATATATGCGAAGTGAAAAGATGTAAATAAGGAAGGAATATACATTGTTGGTTGTGCTTTGCTTTTTCTTGGAGATTTGTATTACTTGAACTTAAATGAAGGATTAGGGGTGATCAATCCCCAATATATGCCAAGAAGAAACTCTAGTGTTAGGTGCATGTAACCCAACACGAAAATGTGCAAGAGAGAGAAGAAGAAAGAGGTGCATATGCACCCCTACGAAGGACGAAGACCATGTACCAAATTTATTCAACAACTATGACATATTACCCTTTAAGTGTAATAGGAGAGGAAATTCTTCCCACAAATCCCTTCACTTCTTCACTACCTTCCATAACCCCATGAACCACATTTCTAAAAATGGATCTAGACCTGATTTTGTAAATAAGGACATACAATACAAAAGAGAATAGGCTCCCCCAAAATATTCCCATATGCCACACAACTAAGTATGAGATGAATAAGTGCGGAGATAAGTCAAAAATATGTTCACAACGCTGAATTAGGAATGAGATCCATGCCCCTAAGATTCATAAAATTAATCCTAAAGCTAAGTGCTGTTGCATAGAAGAAATGAACATTTTCATGCCATCATACTAATTTGAACTGAGTATTTTGGAAATGATTTTTTTTAGAAAACACATATTCATAAGTGAAAATATGAAAATGATGATTTTTTTTTTTGAAATTATCACAAAATTCAAAAATATGTGTGGGGGAGTGAGGACTATACTATACGGTTCTTAACAAACTGTACGGTTTTTACATTGTGTTGAGTTTGCTAAAATTATGTGTATGACTAATTTTTTTGGGTGTATGTACCCTATTTGTACCTACATCTACACCCAAAATTTTATATGTATCTACTTTCAACGTAGAATAAACCCAGATAAAATCCCCCTCTTCTGAGGCATGTGTGAAAACCACGTTGAGCATGTGGCTTAAAAGAAATATACGTGTACTGTTGAAAGAGAATTTTGAGGAGTAGTTTAGAGCAATCAAGAGAGGGACACCTTATAGAACCTATACCTACAAAAGGGAAGGTGTTTTACAAATGGTGGAAACCATGAAACACAACAAAAATAATGTTGGAAACAAACAACGATAGAAAAAACTAGACCAACCAACAGGGACAATTTATGTAGGAGAAAATTATATCTACCCTAATTAAACTTGATGAGGTTCTTTTGAGTTGATAATATAGAAATTAGTGTTAAAAATGCAATCAATATTATATTTTAAATCATATATAAGGAATACATAATGTATGAGTCATTCTAAGTGGGAGATGAAAACAATCAAAAGTATAAGAAAGATAGAAATAATCACTTAGCTAGTTCATATGGAAGTCTGGTTGTGTTGGGATGAGATCTGAAACTGGAACAAACCCTGGGAATTGTGTAAATCAAGTTTTATGTCTCTACTCCTTCATGGTTAATACTGTACAACTAGGGTAGGACCTTAGAACATAATCTGACCCTACTATATGGTTTTCCCTATAGAAAATGGGGTTATGGAAAAGTTTAGTGTTGCTTTATGTCATTGTTTCTAGGACCTGTAAATAAAACCCTATCTATCTTGCAAGACACTAAAATAACATTAGATGAAACAAATGAAAATTTTGGATTTAGACTCGCCTCAGTAGTCACTCCTTTGTCATGACAGTGAGAACTACACTGCATTTCACACTCCATGTAGTTATCTTGGTGTTTTTTACTGATGTGCATGCAACTATCCCTTCCCCTAGATTTGACCTTGTGTTTCTACACCGATATCAGGCTAGACAACTTGGCCCCAATAAACCCTTGTGTACAGATGAGAATAACCATATTCATGACCTCCTTTGATGTGTATGCAATATGCATAAGTGTTACTTTATTTTTCAACTCAGTATGTAATAGCTAGATAGGTGGATTTTTATTTCTCGATAGTGAATGCTTAGGTTAGAATTGTATATATATGAGTTCTCATTTTGAAATTAGGACCTTAGTGACATGAAAGGATGACACAAAATATATAAAAATAAATATAAAAGAATTATGAATGGGACCACATGGGTGAAAGAAATAGAAATCAAAGAGGGTCAAGACCATTCAATAAGATTAGGACTGTGTGTACGATACTAACCTAAGATAAGATAACATTAAGTAATGAAAACATGGTGCTAGAGATCTCCATATAAAGGCTCAAATCCAATCAAAGTAGGAAAATAAAAATAGTCCAAGTCCAATCAAGAAACAAAGATTAAATCAATGAAAGACTGACACCACTAATAACTTGTTTCATTGTTCAAAAATCATGTACATATAATCCTAACAAAAGCATTATGTAATAGTGGCTTTTTGTAATTTTTAATGGCTACATAAAAAAGAGCAACATAAATGCATCCAATTACAAACAATAACATACAAAAATGTACAAAAGGCTTGGATCTTGCAAACATGGGACCCATAGTGTTACACAATAATGAAGGCCCTTATGCTAGAAAACAAGAGCAATCAAGGGCATACAAATGAGACATAAATATACAAACATGGGACAACCACAGTGTCACAAGATAATCAAATCACTTAGGCCGCAATAAATGAATGAAAAAACCAGTAACACACATAAATATAAAACATATATAACAACTAAGAGTGTCAGAGTGTGATAAATAACAATAGCAATATAAAATTTGAGAGATGTCAATGCTGCACAAGACACACGTGTTAGTCTTGTTAGTTTGAGTAGAACAAAACAAAAAATGTATATAATTGAGCATAAATGAGTAAGTGCAAAGGAACTATAATATAATAATAACACCTGTAGAATGTGGATGCATTACCCCCCATGATAATAATGTAAGGAAGCAAGAGTGATCATATAAGTGTGTATTAATATATGTTCATGCATTCAGATCAACATACCCAGGGAACACATATGCATAAATAAATAAATCATTCTATATATCAAACCAAAGTGATAAACAATACATGTAATTAAAAGTGCTAACAATTCAACTACAATGCACAAGTCCTATATTTGGTATTTTTTGCAAATATTTGAATTTTTTTAAAATATATTTTATTGTATAAAAATGTACAAAAGAGGTGGGTATCACCAAGGCCACCAAATTTCATCTAGGAGGTCATTAATACCAGGATCAAACCCAAAAGGGGTAAGGTCTACCATGTTGTGGAGGTTATTGTAATGAAAGCCAAAGAATAATCCAATTTGAGAAAAGTAGTACAATGTTGTAATGTATTCTTCATCGGTGTAAGGAGGGCCTCAGACCTTCAACGTATGGAGCTAGTGTGTCATATTGGGTTGATAATTAAGGGAGTAGTCATTGTAAATAGTAGTCATGACAGTAAGATGAGGAAAATTAATGGAGTTATTTAGGGTGAGTGTGTCATATATATGTTGTAACCAAGATAGTCCAAAACCCAATGGTATGGGTTGATGATCAAGAAAGACCCATACTTTGGTGGTGATAATGTAAGGGACAAAGACAATCATGAGCATAATATAACCTTAAAAATATGTTAGGGGTATGAGAAGGGGTGTAATCTCAGAGGGTGTAAATTCTAAAGGAAACAAGGCTTTATAGGTACAAACATTCTTGTTTGTATGAAAATTGAGTGACACATGTGGCCAATAATGACCATGAATGTAAACAATGCTAGTAAAAGTATCAAAATGTGATGACACACTTCAAATAGGAAAATTGGTAGAAGATGACTATATGGGGGATGGTGTTGCTATAGGAAACAAAATAATATATCCACATGCTTTAAGCTCATTGATTCAGTGGATAAAATATTGGCAATGATCGGTGCTATGTCAACAAATATGATGATATTTGTATAAATGGATGCCAAGTCAGTGGGAAAGATTAAGAATAGAACAACACCACTTAGAGGGAAACATGAGGAAGCCACAATCAATCAAGATAGGCAACAAATTATGTGGTGTATCAAGATGATCCTAGATGGCAATAGGACATACATGGGGTAGAAAATCCAATGTGTTGACTGTAGTTTATAGTGGGGTGGAAATATTAGCTGATAATGCCTAGGTCAAGTGGAGCCATAGAGAGAATGAAACATGGATTCATCTTAGTCAATTGGATTGAAACTTAGGTTAACCAATTTGTCATTAGTGAGGTCAATGGTTTCATTGTCAATATCAACAGAGTAATCAAGTTCTTCCTCTATCAGTAAGATATGTATAATTAGCTTGTCTAATATGAAGTTAACTGAATCAAGATTGAATTGTTTAATTGAGTAACGAGTTTCCAATCATTATTTGAATTTTGTTTTATTCATGCAAAAAATGAACATGACTTTTAAATTTTTTCATTGATTTAATTTATATTTGGAAGTGTCATGCTTTATGATATATCTAGTTAATTCAAATGCATGTTTAATTTAATCTAATTTTGTCCTTTTGCACATGTATTTACTTGATTTAATTTTTAATTAATTCCTTTTTCTCTAGTTAACTTGAGATGTTGACTAGTGAATTAATATTAATTAATTGAATGAGGGGGTGAGATGTAAATGGATAATGTAGGATTTATTTAATGATTTTGATATTAAATTATCTAATAAGATTAACTAATGGGATGGATAATTATGATGACAAGATTAATTAATTAATCCTAGAAATAGAATAGGGTCCAACAAGGTCACTAGTGTGAATATTTAATAATTTGAGACCATGTGTGAGTGACATGAGTGTTTAGGAATGATGTGGGAATGATAAGAGTTTATTTAGAACAATGTCATAGAATGTCATAAAAGGTCACAAAATAACGAAATATAGAAGTGGTCCTAATCTAATGTGAAGTGATTATGAGTTGATTTTGGAGGTTTAGAATGTGTAATGTGATGTTTTAGGGTGTCTACATTTTTCCCTCTTTAAAATGATATTATGTGTAGACACTAAATCACACAATTTGGGTATATTTCTAGATCCTAGTCACACACTACTATTCATATGATTCCTAAGTGAGAAAAATGTCAATTGACAACTATCTTTGGCCTTTTTCCTGTGTTTCATGTCTTCATTCTAGCCTCTTACACCCTATAACCCACTCAATACTTTACTGCTTTAGATTTTATGAATATGGACACCAGCGCCTAGGTGCCCTCATCCCCTCTAGGCACCCTCAACCTATTTGTACTTTATTCACTCCTTTTGGAAATAATTTATCTTTTGGGCATCTTATTTTCTTATGGGTTGGCCTTCCAATTGTCAATTACAAAATTCAACCAAGGGAATCATATAAATATAAATTTATGTGACCATAATAAAACACCAAACTCTAAGCATCTAGTATCACAACCTAAGGTTACATCCAAAGGAATTCTAAGAGCATCAAAGCATCCGTCTAGCTTCATTCAAGAGAAAAGGGACTAAAATTTTTGCATACACGCATAGGAGGGGAATTTCATTTTGACATCCACACGTCTATCTACATTTCTACATCTAGCTATTGCTCGCTATTCAAGTGCATCTTACACAAGATCCACATAAGGCACAATTATACACACATGCACACATAACTACATGGAGTCTAAGATGTAGTGCAACACTCAGTCGTAATTCCATCTATCACGTGACCACCACGGTCAGTACGACTCCCCATTTACATTTTTTTAAGGGTTTGACTTGTTTTGCAGTATTGCATGACATCCTTTGTTTTGTAGGTTACAAGATAATTCTACGGGCGTAGTGTGACATACATGCGACAAACAACGAAGGGTAGCGGCATTGGTGTGACATAAGAAAAATCATTTTTTGATATTTTGTGCAGTCACGGGCACCCATAAGTAATCTCTAGCCCCCATGCACCCTTGATCTAACCCAAGAGCCCCAATCCATGCATATCTTGCAGTCACACAATTTTCTGAGCACGTTTGTGATAGTTTCCTCCTCGTGTTCATCAGTATTCTAGTCTGGCATACTTTGGGATTAATTATGAAATAAGATAAGTATTTTATTCCCTTTTTTGAACTTAGGGTTTCAATTTCCATTCGTTTATTACTTGTGTCAAATCTCTACTTTATTGTTTATTATTGCATTATGACTTTGCTATTAGGGTTTTACGAATTCCAATATTTGTTAAATCATTTAGTGAACCCGTCTTATTCGAATAGTCTTGGGTCTTTATTTCATCACTTCTTTAATTTTTTTCTAGGGTCCCCTCATCATGGATATTTCCATTCATGATTTCTTGCTAGCCAATCCCGATTATAGAGATAAACTTATTTATTTCTTGGCTAATACATGCATTCCTTATGATATTCACCCTGAAAAAGTATATCATTTTTTCGCATATGCATTTTCTCACAACTTAATTTTCCATCTGATATAGTTGCCGATATTTCTATTTATGATAACGATCCTCCACAATATATACTGACTCATATTCATAATTGGGGTATCAAGTGAAATATCATCGATAATGGATTTGAGCCGAATCATCTGAATCTTTGTACTTTGTCACTCCTCCATGACCTCGGTCTTACCTCTTCTTTGGTTAACCCAACATCCATTTCTCTCCATGCATATGATTCTTCTACGTGTCCATGCATATGCACCATCACCTATCCACTCATAGTTGGGATAAAACTATTCCTTTTCTATTTTTTGTCATCGATTTCCTAGTCCAATACAAATGCTTACTTGGTAGGCCATGTCTTCATGCTATGCAAGTAGTGCCTTCTACAGTTCACCGGTGTGTTAAATTATTACATGAGGGATTTGAATATACCATAGCCGTTGATCATGATCTATCCAAATATTTTCACCTAGATTTGACCACTACATTAGCTACTCCAAATTCTGCTACTATTCTGCATCTTGTGGATGATTAATAACTAGCAGACAACTATGAAAACTTGCCTCCACTCAAAGGAACTATTTGTGCCTTGGATGTTGTTCCATCCGCTTCAGCCCCACCCCTCATTCTACTAATGCTATGGTACTTTATTGAGGGTCTATCCATACACTGGACGCCATACCTCTTGCCTCATCTTATCATGAGTAACATGCATATGTGCTTCCACCTTTTACATGAACTCTTTTCATGAATAGTTCTTATTGGTTGCATATTCCATTTTATCCTACTAGCTATGATACTATTTACACATATGATGGCTCGAATTAGCTTAGATTCACACTTGACGATCTCCTCCCTCCACCTAATTCTCATCATCTCTATCACAAATATGTTTATATCACTACTGCTTATGGCCTTCGTGTATTCCATTTATCAGTCTTTGTCGCATGCACTTCTCGTGCATCTCCACTTATACTAGGGCACTCTTGGCTTGACTACATTGGCTGAAATTTTGATCCTGATCATATTGACATTTCATTCCCCATGCCCTTTGGCCATGCTTTTATTTGCAATGATTCATTTCTCGGCTATCCCAAAATCTTACTCAATGGTAAGCACATGGATGTACACTACTGAATTTCATTGACAAAGAACATGCAATAGGCATGTACAATCTACGCCGTAATGGATCTTTACTTGATCAACCTCATACTATAGCTTATCAGGTCTCTGACGCATCTCCATTTAACTTCAAACATGACAATGATGATCTCTTAGATGATGTTATTTGATTGTTCTTCACATCATACACTTGGGGGGTATCATGCTTATTCTCCCCCCTTCTAGCATTATCAGGTGACTTGCATTTCTACTTGTCCACTCTACACTTTGCATCTAGTCTCTCGCATGCATCTTACACATCCTGATACACTTGTATTGTCATTACCCTATGATGTAGTCTTGTGCTACAGTTCAAACTTGACAGATGAGGGCTCACTACATTCATGAACCTCAAATCATATACATGACACATTTCACACTCAATGCATTCACAAAACATCTGTCTAGAATCAAATTCAACACATCACACTACCCTATGATGAACTCTAGTTCCACAGTTCATACTCAATTACTAAGGGTATAAATCTAAAATGAACCTCACCACACTTAGTATTTATGATCTATGCTTCATTGATCATATCTATCTAGCGCATAATGCAAACCATTTCCCGAGGACGCACTCTTGTTCTATGGTTTATTCTTGACTGTAGAGATTTTTTTTAAAAAATGAACCTCATTTCATACACATTCACTCAGGGGGCATGCTACTCATATCATTCAATTTGAATTCCATTCCATTCACATTCACAACATACTGCATATCTTGGTTACACATACACTTTCTTTCTTATACTAGTTATATGTACACTTCGTTTTCATGTTAGACAAATACTTCATATGTCATTATCTTTATCATATGCAAATGTGTGTTCACTTACTCTTTAGTTGTGTACGCAAAATTTGTGTAGATATTTACATGCAACATGGATGCTTGACAATGTACCTCTTACCAGTCCCACAACAGCTCCTAGGGGCATATACTTTTGTACACATCACAGGTGCTATTGTTTTTTATACTACTTCCTATTCTTACTAGCACAATACTCTATTGATATACACATATTGAAATACTTTGTATCTTTCTAACATGCTAACAGGTGTGTCATGTGCAACATTTGACTTATAGGAACTATTTTCCACCATGGTTGTCTGATACTTTGCTTGCTACTGTTTGTCATTGTTTGCCTTTGTCTGCTATTATTTGTGGCCTTTCCCCTATTTCTTCCTTATTCATTTCTTGTATGATTTTTTTTGCTTTGGCCCTAATTGTCTTGAAACATTGTGACCGAGTTCCCATGTATGAAACCCCATTTTCATGATCTTTATTGTCTTGTTGCTGGCTAGATTACACTTTTTTCTTGTTTTCACTAACACATGTTTCCAACCACTTCATTTGCATGTGCTTTAGTTTCTGCCAAACACATTCCCTCCCCCTATAGGGTATCAGTTTCAGATTACCGTCTGATCCTCTTTTGGGTCGAATCCTCCTAGGGATGTCACATGCACCCCAAACGAGGGGGACACACATTGGGTGAAATAGTCACCCCATTCAACAACACAGTACAATTCAACATAGGAACACAACATAGTTACAACATAGGAAAGGCCCAGATTCTTATTTGGGTCCTTAGTTTAGCATATATGTGAGCACCCAGATACATACATGAGTTCTTGGGCACTCCTGACCCTTCCTGGGAACCTATGACTAAGGGACACTCACAAAATTTTTCTTAGATCAACACCATTTTCAGAATGTCACAGAGAAATTTCACATTACAGGAAAAATGCTCCATCAATAAGAATGCATTCTATCTCTGTTTTCTTCATTTTCTACTTGGATAGAAATGGATCGAACCACAACAAAGCATGATCACACCATCTGTAGTGATGTATAAATCATCAGGAAGTAGTCAGGGTCGGAGAATAACACTAGACCTTTCTCCCCTACACTTATTCTATCATAGCATGAGATCTCCCAAAAAATATTTCTTCTACAACATTTCAGGACACTTTCTATCCTTTTCAGTCATCATAGATTAGGTGCATATGTTCCTTTTACTAATTTTTCATATTTTTACACACTTTTTACATACTTGGATTGAATTTTTCATATACACATATTTTACTACTCTTCTGCTCTTCTTTTTGTAGGTCTGTCCTTATGAGAAGTAACAGTCACATCATCAAACACATCAAGTGACAATGAAAATAGGTATAATGTGACATAACACATACGCTTTCACCCCTTAGGTCACTTCCTTTTCTTTAGCTTCCACGCTTAATTTTTATCACTCCATGCTTTTTCTTGTCTCATTGACACACTTTTTCTGTCGATCTAAATGGTTAGCAGGTATGCACCTCTTATCTACTTTATGTTATCGATTATTCACTCAACAACATAAATTAGGGGAAAATGGAGACACTAAATCATGCACTTTGGGTACATTTCTAGGTCCTAGTCACATATTACTATTCATATGATTCCTAAGTGAGAAAACTATCAATTGACAACTATCTTTGTCTTTTTTTCTATGTTTCACGTCTTCTTTCCTGCCTCTTACACCCTACAGACTA
Source organism: Taxus chinensis (assembly GCA_019776745.2). Classification (NCBI taxonomy): domain Eukaryota; kingdom Viridiplantae; phylum Streptophyta; class Pinopsida; order Cupressales; family Taxaceae; genus Taxus; species Taxus chinensis. The sequence continues at coordinate 898,032,892 of CM034149.1, forward strand.
GTTGATACTTTATTGATTTATCTTTTATGACTCTGGACACTAGCGCCTAGTGAGGGGCGTTAACGTCTAGTTGCCCTCATCTCCTCTGCCCCCCGACCTTTCTGTACTTTACTCGCTCCTTTTTGGCATCTTATTTTCTGATGGATAAGCCTTCTAGTTGTCAATTGCGAAATTCAACCAAGGGAATCATATAAATATAAAGTTATGTGACCATAATAAAGGACCAATCTTTAAGCATCTACTATCACCACCTAAGGTTACATCCAAAGGCATTCTAAGAGCATTAAAACATCAATCTAGCTTCAGTCATGGGACAAGGGACTGTATTTTATGCATACATGCTTAGGAGGGGAAGTTCATTTTTACATCCACACATCTATCTACATTACTACATCTAGCTATTGCTTGCTATTCAAGCACATCTCGCATAAGATCCACCTAGGGCATGCTTTCACACACATGTAAACAAAAATTTATGGAGTCTGAGATGCAGTGAAGCGTTCGGTCGTAAATTCACTCTGTTGGGTGACCATCAGGGTTAGTTTGACTCCCCATTTTCATCTTTTTATTTTTAGGATTTGATGTGTTTTGGGGTCTTGCAGGATAACCTTTGTTTTACAGGTTACAGGAAAATTCTATAGGCATAATGTGACATACAAATGATAAACATCAAAGGGTAGTGACATTGGTGCGACACAAGAAATTTTTTTTTATGAGGTTCTGCACAGTCATGTGCCCCCAAAAGCAATCTCTAGTTCCCATGCACTCCTGACCTAATCTAGACACCCCATTCAAGGCATATCTGGTATTGACATAATTTTCTAAGCACGATTGTGACAATTTCCTCCAAATGTTCATCAGTATTCCAGTTCCACACACTTTAGAATCAATTATGAATTTTCTAAGTCTTTTTTTTTTTAATATTGGTAAATAGTTTTTTGAAAGGGACTATACCCTTGTGTACAGAAGAAGGCCTAAAAGCCGGAATAAGAGAGAGGAGCAGAGAAGCTGTAGCAGAGCACAAAAGTTACAGCAAAGAACAACGAAGCCCAGAAACAACAACACAAACGAGACTTAACAGCAAAACAACGGCAAAAAAACAGCAAGCCTACAGCCAAGAAGCAGTAATAAAAACAATAAGGTCCAGCAAAAGTAGTCGGGACTACTTCTTGGCCGCTTGATCAATACTCGTCTTTACTCTTTTCCAAGCATGATACATGCCCAACGTGGTCATATGAGTAGCATCCATCTTATCGAGCTCCTCTCTGGTTCTTTTGCTCTCTTTCTCATTGCCCCAAAGTGTAGCCGGGACACCGCTAAGTTGTGAAACACTTCTTGCATGACCTTCGATGAACTCCTCGATGGCCCTGAAGGCTGCAATATTATACTCATGCCTAGTCTTCATCTTCCCTAGGTGGGAGTCTAAGGAGGTCAGTTTTTTGTATATGTCATCAATCTGGCTATTGCCAATGCTCCCTTCCCCCTCAATGCTTTTTTTGCCTTTTTGCTTAGCAAGGTTTTTGACCTCATCCTTCAGCAATTTAAGCTCAGCCTCTAAGGCCTCCAATCTCATAGAAGGGTTATCCGTTGGTGCCACCTGGGGACTGGCACTACTAATGTTCAGCAGATCACGAGCAATGTCCTCCAAAGGTTCATCACCCTCAGCAGTAGACTCAAGGTTGAGTCTCCTAGAAGCCCTGATGACACGTTTAGAGGTAGAGACAGGGTGGGTGACAGGGGCAGCAACAGGAGGAAAAGAAGGAGAAGCATGAGCAGCCGGCATGGGGGTAGCAGCACCAAAGGCGGGGGCAGCAGCAGGGGCAGCAGGGGAGACAGGACTGGCAGCAGCGGAGCCCAACAAAGCCGGGCCGGGAGAGGAAGGGAGACCGGGGAATTTAATAAGGCAGTGCTTGTGAATAAGCAGAATAAGCCCTTGGTGTAAGGGAACCGCCCGGGTATGCTTCTGGAACTCCAAAATGGAGCGCTCAAGAGAGTTTAACAGATAGTGAGGGAAGCAAACCAACCTACTCCTACGAAAGTGATTCAAAAAGACAAGGTGCTTGGCAGGGACAGTAACAAACCTGCCTTCCAAGGATATGAAGTGAATCATCATGCGGGTGACTTCATCATACGGAGATGGAATTGAGTTAACAAGCAGACCCGCGGTGTTGAATATAAGCTTCTCCTCCTCCTCCACAAATCTTCTCTCTTCAACCTCTTTGATAACCCTCTTGTTGAAGAAGCGGTATCCTTCCAAGCTGAGGCCAGTCGCTTTGGCTATGAGTTCCTCATTAATAAGAATTTTCTGCCCTCCATAGTCGACCGTCCTCTCATTCCACTCCTTGGCAAAGCGAACAGAGATGCTTTGATCATGGCCTTGCACTCTTTCCACAAAGTTGGTGAATCCACCGATGCTAAGAATGTTCCAGAGCTCATTGTTTTCTTTCCAGTCAGGGTCCGCGCACGGCTCAATCTGGCAGGGAGGCCCTCCCATCTTCACAATGATGTGTTGGTTACAACAATTTTCAGAATACCTTTGGGCGTTGAGAGTGGTTCGTTTCTAAGTCTTTTATTCCCTATTACACTTAGGGTTTTAATTTCCATTCACTTATTGCTTGTGTCAAATATGTACTTTATTTCTTATTATTACATTATGACTTTGCAATTAGGGTTTTCTAAATTCTAATATTTGTTAAATCATTATGAAGTAATAGTGCTTTAAAGATAGTAAATGCATGCAGATTGGTGAACACATGATAAAAAAGTATGATGAATTGGTTGATTTTCCCTAATAAATCATTTAGATTCCCCAACGTGTCTTGATCATGCTAAAGGAGTGCCCCCTAAAGTAGATGGGTGACGCGGGAAAGTGGTGGACAACCACTTGATAGGAAGAATGAGAATACTTATGATTCAAAAGGGATTATAAGGATGATGGGAGAGATAGAAAAAAAAAAGGCTTAGAAAAGAAGAGATGTATGGTAAAAGGTCAAAATTAGGATTTCAGGCTTGAATAGAGGGTTAGGTAGTAGCAGAAATCATTATTCATTTTTCTACTATACTTTTGATCATGGTAGATGATATGTGATAAATATACGGTGATATTTGTGATTAATGAATTTTGTTGATAGGATTTTTTTTTGAATGAGATGCATGAATGAATGTAATGAGAATATGAATAACATTTCTCATAGCTTGATATTCCATTTAGATTTTGTATTTTGGAGCAACCTACTTTGTTATTGCATAATAGAGTTAGCACCATGATTATTGAAAAACCATGATGATCAGCCCATTATATGGCTAAAAATGTACACACACAAAAGGCAAAAAGTAAAACAAACCTAATATACACAATATTTGATACACCACAAATATGAATAAACTAAGGTTTAAACAAAAATACTTGTAATTGGTCAAAAAGGAAAACAAAGGACAAAAATAAAATCAAACCTAATATACACAGTAAAAGTATGCACCATGGCTATGAATGAGTCCAGATGATAACAAAAATACTTGGAATTGGTCTAAAGTAAAGGACAATAACAATGCAACACAACTTGTATAAAGATAATTAACTATGCCCCTAATGTGTTCTACAGTGATGATTAAGAAAATTTGGATGCCCTCAAGCAAGGATACATGCAAGGGGATTAGATCAAATTGAAAAGTGGGGTCAAATGAAACTCTTGTTGGATCCTATTAAAGATCGATATGAGATTGAATGGGTCAATTCCTCCAAGCAAGGATACATGCAAGGAAGAACATGAGATCCAAGATTTCCCTAAGTGAGGATACACACAAGGGTTTTATTTGACTTTCCCCCAAGCAAGGATATCTACAAGGGGTAAGATGATTGTTTGAAAATTGTAGGATAGTTGAAATGATCACTAGGATAGGAGTTGAAAGTTTGACATTGTCGTGTTGTATCGATATTTTTTGAGATTTTTATAGTTTTTTGAATGGTTTTGGATTTTTTATTTGAATGTTTTCTTAGATTTTGAATATTTTGAATGTTTTTGGTTTTTTGAATGTTTTGATTATTTAGATTTTAAATGTTCTAGATGTTTGTTGATTGTTTGGATTTTTTACTGAGTAAAAGGTGCATAGTCTAAACCTATGTTCAAAAATTGTAACCATTTCATTCCATTGGAAGAATGTATATGATATAGTGATATGATGTCTTACTCTGACGTTGACTCCACATAACTAGAAAGATGTGAGGGCTCAACACTGATATCCAAGAAGGACGTAAGAAAAATGAGATAGTGATGCAGAAATGAATATGATGTATGCAAATACACGAGGTTAATAATCATCCATTTGGGAAAATGTTACTCATCTCCAATTAAGATTATCTAACCAATTTTAAGATGACTTCACTTTATAGGTCATGAATATAATTAGACCCGCAGATGGCCTACTATTTGGCAAGATCTAGTTGATGGGATGGTTGTCTCTCTTAACATGAGTAACTAGATTGATTGTTTGATTTTTTTTATGATGAAGCACTTTTGATTTAATTTTCTAAAGGATTTATGGTGCTTTAATTTTTTTAAATGACCCCTACATTTTCCCCCATACCACTAGTAAGAGGTAAGGATTCAACTTCCAATATAATACGCAGGTGAGTAAGGGTACCTTTCTCTTCCCCCTCTCATCCTACTAGTAAGAATCTTGGGATTAACACAAAATATTGTCAAGGAAAAATGTGTAATGATTTAGATTTTTTGTATTTTTGATTGATTTTTCCTCGTTTGTGTATTGTACTTGTTTTGAAAAGAAAATATTCCCCCAAATCTCATCCCCATGTGAATAGTAGGATGAAAGGAATCATCACCTTAGAATGAAATAGGTGGAAAAAAACATATGGTTATTGAATTCTAGTGCTTTCTTGTTAAGTAGAGAGCTTCATCAAAAGGATAATTTTCCATTAGTAATATTTTATAAAAGATTGTACTTAAGAACATCTAGAATGGAAGAATCTAGAATAGGGATGAGATACAGCATATCCCATAGGAAAAATATTATCTTGTGTCTTATAGATGAAGAGTGTGATGATATGATAATGAAATGATAGAGATATCTGCCAATGGATGAAAAAATTAAAATTATTTTTATAAGCACCCTTCCGTATTATGGAGATTAGCCATGAATAAGAAGTTTTCATTTCTTCAATTTTGATTCTCAAATACTGTTGTGATTATGGGTTTGATATGCTAAACATTTTTTTTCTTTTTGATTTTTTTGAATTTTCATGGATTAGGGTTTGTAATGGACTCATCATTGTTTAAGAGGTCCATGTTTATGTGAGATGAATGGTCCTTATTTATAATACTTGGGTGGATGAGGTCCAAGTCACCAGAAGATATAGAAATATTTTTGATGAGTAGGTTTGTATCGGCTAGATCATCAAAAATTCCATGTTTGGATAATGGTAATGTATAGTTTAGATTTTGGATTTCATAATCTCCAATACCTTTATCACTAATATCCAACATAGGTGGAGTAGAAGATGTAGATGAAATAGAATATATAGATAGCTGAAATTTGAAAATAATATCAACACCAATTTGGTTCTCAACTGTGAATATAATTAAGAATTGATTTGTAGATGGTCCTTCAAGGCATCTCAATGATTTCAATGAAAAAATATCCAACGATTTTTCATTTATAAGCACTCTTTTTATTTTATGATTAGGGATGAATGTTTGAATGCATAAGGAATTAATGTTTATAATGTTAGATTTTAAAATATCACAAGGATTAAATTATAAGTTTAGATTAATTGATGAAAAAAGATTCAAGATTAAATATTGAAATGGGTTTTAAGGATACCCATAGGAATACACACATCATGAAGTTCATGTGTAAGTATTTATTGAAACACAATTGTTGTTTTGGTCATATCCATGAGAGGGATTTGTGTAGATGTCTTATTTGATTGTTTGATAATGTCACAAGAAATAAATGAAGACTTTGCATTAGATGGTTATTGTGAAACAATCGTAGAATTAGGGTTGGAAATTTGAGGTGTCATGGATAATTTCCAAACTTATAATTTCAATTTTTATACAGAAAGGCTACAGGTTTTGGTTCTGATGGTAGTCATGGTGTTAAGTTTAGGATCTAACAATGATAGGATAGAATCAAGATCAACATTTCTTAATGATTGACCCTTATCTTTATATTTTTCATTGGTACCCCATATTGGAAAGGAGTTTTGAATCACTTATAATTATTTATTTGGCATGGATGTATTAGAATTTTCTTCAATTTAAACGTCTCCATTGTTAAGAAAATATTGAATATAATGGAAAATATTTGAACAATGATCCATAGAATGGACATTGATGCAGTGGTACTCACAATATTTTGATCCTTTATACCATGTAGGTTTTGGTTTCCATTTAGTGAAGGGTATTTCAATTGGATAAGTGATCATTTTAGCACTTACTAGTTGATGAAATACACTAGAAATAATTTCTCCAAGAAGTGTGAACTGTCTTCATTTGACATCCTATGGAATAATTTCTTTACTAGATATTATGATTGGTTTTTTTCTTGATTATTTATTGACTTAGGAAGCCATATGAGATAGTTTTCTTGAAATCCTATCATGTTTTTCTAATAAATCCTCATTTGATGTTTTGTGTGAGCTCACCATTGTACTAAAGGTAAAAACCAAAAGTAAAAAGGTAGTTTTTGATATTGATGAATCTGATCAAGAAATATTTCTATGATAAAGATTCAAATTGGATTGGAATATTATTTGAAAATATTGATCTGATATGGATTAAAATTTTAGTTATTTTCTTAAAATTAGATAAGGTGAATATCTAAAAGTATAATATTTGGATTTGGTAGAATTGATATGTTTAAATTTGGACGAAGTGAATGCCAAAAAGATAAGGATTTTAATCAGGATATGATAGAATTAACTTTAAACAAAGTGAATGTTCGAAAGATAATATTCTTGATTAGGATTTGATAGACATCACTTTTAAAAAAAGTGAATGTTCGAAAGATAAGGTTTTTGATTGGGATTTGATAGACCTAACTTTGAAAAAATTGAATGTTCAAAAGATAAGTTTTTTGATTGTGATTTGAAAGACTTAATGTTGAACAAAGTAAATTCTCAGAAGATAAGGTTCTTGATTGGGATTTGATAGAGTTAACTTTGAATATAGTGAATTATCAAAAGATAAGGTTTTTGATTGGTTTTTTATAGACTTAACTTTGAACAAAGTGAATTTTAAAAAGATAATGTTTTTTATTAATAGAATAGGATAGGTTTTAATTTGTACAAAGTGAACAAAGATGAATTTTCAAAAGATAAGACATTCATTGATAGGATAAGACTGAGTTTAGAGTATTTTCACACTAATTTAGATATTTCTTAGCATTGAACAAAGTGAATATTAAAAAGATAATATGTTGATTGAAATTTGATAAGCTTATTCTTGAATATGGGTAATCAAGATATAAGACTTGGATTGAGATTTTGATAGTGTGATAGGATAATTTTTTATCGATCATGATTTAATAGATTTAGAAAAGTTTTGATTCTAATTTTGGAATTGGAAAAGATAGGATTTATTTAATTATTTTCAATGTGTATTGAATTAGAATTACCTGAAATGTTGAACACCAACTATTTCAAACTAATAATCTAAACAATAAGGCAAGACAAGAATTTTTTTAGAATGAAATTTGAAATGGTTTTGAAATAACAATTTAAAAATAAAATAGGATTTTTTACAACATATTTTTGAAATGGTTCTAAATGTGCCAAATAATCAAAGTAATAAAATAAAATAGGATACTAATGAGTTTTAGGGATACTAATTTTTTTTAGAAACAAAATTTGAAATGGTTTTTAACGAATAATTAAAATAAAGGGAAAAGTTGACCCTATTTTGTTAAGCTTCCTACGGATTTAGACAATTCACTCACCAATATTTTTCTGAACAAGTACATGCATCATAAATAATTTTGTTTGACTACGGACTATACCTTGCAATCAATTAAAAATGAAGTCATCACCATAGACAAATTTTAGTATTCCTCACAGGTATTACTAATCAAGTAAGAATGGGCACTACCATTTCATTTTCTGATTCCATCGTTGTGCCAACTACTTTGGGGTTCCTGTGGTACTCCTCATAATAAGTTTTAGTATGTGTAAGTACTTCCCATAGTTAAGTAGATGGGTATAGAACCTTATCCAAACTGGAATTGTAAATTGTTTGTGTTTATAAACTTTGTAAATAATTAATTTTATTTTTTCTTTGGCCAAGGAATCTTGTATAAAAATCATTAGTAGATTTTTCCTTGATATTTATTTATATCATTACAAATTAAGTGGTCATGAAAAAAAGTGATTATTTGTTTCCCTATCAACATAATATGAAAATAAAATAATAAGCGATCGAGTCCATTTTTTTAATTTTCAAGATCGATTGAAAGTGTGAGAAAGGAGTATACGCGGCTTTGATTGACACAACAATAAATGGATATGTAAAAATATAAGATGTTAGTACTATTATAATTGATAAACAACATATTAGGATCATTTAAACACAAAAAAACAACAAATAAATAAAGATGAGAAAGTTCTAAACTAACTAATTTAACTAAAAATGTTACCACAATATGTTAGTGTGTGTATTGATATGCTAGATCATCCAATGACATGGTAGCAAACAAGGATGGTAGCGTAGATAGTTACCAATAGCATGTGAATTATAAGATAGAGAGTGAAGTGAGATGCTAGTGTATGAAGTGATACACTAGTGCGTGATTGCGCGTGTGATACAATTGCGCGTGAAGTGATAGGATAGTACGTGAACAAGTACGCTAGTATGTGTAGTCAAATGGTAGCACAAGGAGTGCTAAGATAGCGCAAGTAACCTATAAATACACAACAAAAATAAAAAAACATGGACCACTTTGTCTAGTTTTTTGAAAACTACTATCAAATTGCTCCATGAAAATCCCTACAAATTGATCGGTTATTTTAAAAGAGCTCAAAGAACACAAAAAACATGTTAATTTCACAAAAATGATGGAAAATGTAAAATATGTGGGTTTGTCCCATTAGGTAGGCAAAAAATGTATACAAATAAAAAATACATAAAAAAAGAAACAAAGTAAATAAAATAAAACCATCTCTTCCTTCATATCTCCTCGCAACCCTGGATGAGATTGTTGAAGCCTGAAATGAAGCACTGAGCTTGTCGAATCTCTTGATCAAATTCATTTGTTGATTCTCCAAAAGTGTTCCAAATAGAATTAGATTAGACTACAATAAAATTAATTGAATGATTGGTTTGATAGTAGATTCATGATCATTTGTACATAGTATCAGTGTGTGAGATTGAATGATAATCCAACTCAATGGTGATGAAATTCTCAAAGATTCCAAAAAATGATAATTGGAGGAGAATGAATGATTATTTTTAGAGGAAGGAATGGGATTCCAAAATATAGAATTTGTATAATTAGCTTGTTTGATCTGAATTTAACTGAAGCAATATTGATTTTTTTAATTGTGTTTCTAATCTATTTGAGCAGTTGATCCATTGATTTGAACTTGCATTGATGAGTTAGTTGGAAAATATTTTTGTATATTTATAATTAAATATTCATTATTTGAATTTTGTTTTATTCGTCCAAAAAGTGGACGTGACTTTTAGCCTTTTACATTTATTTCATTTATTTTTGGAAGTGTCATGTTTTATGAGATATCTAGTTAAGTCAAATGCATGTTTGCTTTAATCTAATTTTGTCCACTTACATAAGTATTTAATTTATTTAATTTTTAATTATTTCCTTTTGCTCTAGTTAACTTAAGATGTTGACTAGTGAATTAATATTAATTAATCGAATGAGGGGGTGAGATGTAAATGCATAATGCTCGGATTTATTTAGTGATTTTATTATTAAATTAGCTAATAAGATTAACCAATGAGATGAATAATAATGACGATAGGATTAGAATAGGATCCAACAAGCTCCCTAGTGCAAATATTTAATAATTTGAGACCATATATGAGTGATAAGGTTGTTTAGGAATGCTGCGGGAATGATAAGAGTTTATTTAGGACAATGTCATAGAATATCAAGTCACAAAATAACATAATATCACAACAGTGTTCAAAAGTGGTCATAAATGTACTGTGAAGTGATTACGGGGTGATTTCAGAGGTTTAGAATGCGTTATGTAATATTTTAGCGTGTCTATATCGAGGTTACGTAAATTTTCATCAATGAGGTCAATGGTATCATTGTCACTATTAGTAGGGTTATCAAGTAGATCAAGATGTTAATTTTAAATGTATAATAGGGTAGTGGTAATAACTAGTGGTGAGAGAGTGATGGAAAATAAGGTAAGGATTGAGGTGCTAAGAGCTATAGAATTTTCCACAGATGAGGATGGAATGGAATCAAAGTGGTTGGTTTTACTAACAACATAAGTATCACTATTGTCCATAGGGATGGGTTGTAATGAAGGAGTGACAAAAGGAAGTTGTGGATGGGATATATCAAGTTGACAAATACTGAAAGGGATCCTGATCGACGATTATCATGTACTAAATGCCACTATTTAGGAATCTAACACAATTGTTGAAATTAGAAGGAACAACCTATATATCATGTATCCGAGGGCGTCTCAAGAGTAAGTTGTAATGAATAACATTATCTATGATATGTAAATTGGTTGGTAATTTCATAGGTTAAACTTGAAAATCCAAAGTGATGGTATCTAATGTGGAGCATGTAACATTACCAAAGTCACAAATGGTTGTAACAATAGTATTGAATGCACTAGGAGAAAGGTCCATTTACAATAAAAGATACTTAGGATAGATATTTAGACTATACTTGTTATAAATCAAAATCCACTTAGTGAGAAAATGTTGAACTCATGCAGTGAAAAAAAGAGGTGGGTAGGTATTGGAATAAGATATAATAGGGCTATCAATGGCTTTAAAGGTAATAACCCACTTAAGGAATTTCAATTTGTCCATGAGAGAAGTAAAATAATATGGTTGAGTATTATTAGGTAATGTAAATTATCCCAAATTAGATTGGATGATGTCCTTGTACAACAGTCATTTTTGGAGGATCTCTAAGAGAGATATCTTAGCATGAGTATTATTAAGTTATTATAATAGGTCATATACTCCTTAGATGGTGCAGTAGGATTAGACACAAGATTTATAGGTGGAGGAGGCACATATGATTTTCCCTCTATATGTATCTTAGTGTAATGTGTGGTGATAACATTAATAGTGGGAACTATAGAGTCAAAGCTAAAACATGAAGGGAACCAAGTAGTAATAGGAATGACCTTAGAGTGTATATCCACGTAAGTGATGTTTCCCACCTTGTTTCATATTTTCATTGATGTCTTAAAGCATGTCATGTCATATTTTTCTTGGAAATGGTGTGTTCATAGTGTCACAAGTTGGTTCCATGTGAATTGTATCTTCAGTCTTGTTGATGGTGCTCTTAAGGTGCATATGAGTCACTATGAGCCATTTGAGTCATGTTAGGGTCATGCTAAGCGTGTCCTTGTATCTGTATTTTTCCTTATTACATGTTTGGTGTCATATTAAATCTATCTTTTGTTGTTATGGGCATTACAAGTCTTTGCTCAAGTTCACAACCTTGTAACTCTGAGAATCCTCACTCTAAATCTTCAAGGTTAAATGCACACAGTCTTACTAAAGAAAAAATTAAATGAAATGGTCACCCCATTTTATCATAAGGAGTCTCAGGAGGTGGAAGAAGGCTCTATCCAAGAATATCAAGTCACCAAATTGTTCAAGAAAGGAAACAAGGAAATTTGACTTCATTACACAAGCATAATCCTTAGGGGTCTACGCAAAATTGAAGCAGTAAAAGAGCTAAAATGAGGTCAAACATTTGGAACATGTGTATTTCAGATGGATTAACTCATTTCAAGGATTATAAGGTCAAGAAAAATGTGTTGAATAAGAAACTTTGTTCTCGAGCGGGGTGAAGGCCGATACTGGGAGTCACCAGCAACTTCGAATGATGGAGGGCTTAGGACCTGAGATGCTGATGTGGATCTATGGGAAAAAGAAGATAGATGTACAATATAAGGAAGATAGATATGCAAAGCTGAAACAAACAAGATTAGATAACGATATGCAGGGGTTTCCCAGACAGTCCCCGGTTCTAAGAGGATATTAACTCCCTTGAAGGATGTCAACCCCCATGTCATACAAGATAATAATAGATCATGAACATTAATTATCATGTGGAAAAAATGGAATATAAAATGACAAGTAACTAAAATGATGAGAGGACTTAGCTTGTGCTCTAATATGGATATGAACTGGGCATCAAGATGGTAAGATAATGAACCATGGAAAATATTTCTCCCTCAAACTTACAGAACTTAAATAAACTATTTCTTCTCCTCTCTCGGCCTAGGTCTCTCCAGGTCTTCTTGAAAAATCTATTCCGGTCTTAAAAAAATATCGGTCCTTGAAATATGGGGGAAAACCCATATTTATAGCTTGGATGTGAGGTTAGATTGGGGTTAAAAAGTAACTGGGGTTGGGTAGAGTAACCCAAGTTAAGAGATATGATGTGATCACATGGGGACCACAACTTGAATTATTAGATGGAGTGGGGAGCATGATTTACCTGGTAGGTGAGATGATAGATTCCATTTAGAAAGGGGTGTCATATGGGTATATCAATACCCATGGATTGAATAATATGTGAGAGATGGGGGATAATGTCAAAAGTCAATTATTAAATGGGTTTATATGGAGCACATTTAATAATTAATTAAATTTGGTTGATTAGATGAAGGGTTTATATGTGAGAGATGAACTGGGCATCAAGATGGTAAGATAATGAACCATGGAAAAGATTTCTCCCTCAAACTTACAGAACTTAAATAAACTCTTTCTTCTCCTCTCTCGGCCTAGGTCTCTCCAGGTCTTCTTGAAAAATCTATTCCGATCTTCAAAAAATATTGGTCCTTGAAATATGGGGGAAAACCCATATTTATAGCTTTGATGTGAGGTTAGATTGGGGTTAAAAAGTAACCAGGGTTGGGTAGAGTAACCCGAGTTAAGAGATATGATGTGATCACGTGAGGACCACAACTTGAATTATTAGATGGAGTGGGGAGCATGATTTACATGGTAGGTGAGATGATAGATTCGATTTTGAAAAGGGGTGTCAGATGGGTATATTAATACCCATGGATTGAATAATATGTGAGAGATGGGGGATAATGTCAAAAGTCAATTATTAAATGGGTTTATATGGAGCGCATTTAATAATTAATTAAATTTGGTTGAATAGATGAATACATTTATTGAAATTTAAGAAAAATAAAGGTGAGATAGGAAATTGCATGAACACAAGATGACGAAAGGGAGATATACCAAAAATTGGTGTCTACATTTCCCCCTTTTTGTTGAGTGGTTTGCGATAGCAAGCCATGAGACAAAAACAAAAAGGGTTAGATGAGATATGTGTCTGAAGATGGATGAAGACATGACCAAAGGTAAGATGCCTCAGGCAAAAAAGGATCGCAATAACAATGAAAACAAATATGGCGGTGACTCCAATATCACATCAGTAGAGAAAAATTATGGTCTCAATGGAGACAGACGATAACGTTATAAAAACCAATGAGTGGGTGAAGACCACTGCAGTATGGATGTAAACCCTGATGACCAACGGGTCATAGGAAAACATCAAAATATCATAACTGAAAGTAAAAAGATGTGTGAAATCCTTTATCTGCGAGGAATCGTACAAAAAATCATGCGTCCGCAAAAGGGACATGGATGAAGATAATGATGCCCTAGCACAGGGCACGAGAAGGACACAAAGTGAGTTGTATGTGCTGACAAGTACAAGGATGAAAAGGTGCCCCAACATAAGACACAGATGGATGTTGAAATAAGATATCCTAGGGGGAATAATCATAAATGTATACATGATGAGAAGATATGATAGAAAGGTGAGATAAAATGCCTTAAAAGGGTGATAAATATGATGGCAATCATGTTTCATAGGAAATATGCATGAGTGTTAGCAAATTATAAGGTGAAGAAGATAAAGAAGTCTCGTTTCTTTGATAAGTATGATAAAGATACTTTTGCGGCAAAAAAAAATTAGAGAAAATATTCATGGAAGATAATAAGATCAGATAGGTGATGGCCGTTATGGTATCTTCCAAGACAAAAATGTCAAAGGAAGATCAGAAGAGATTCTTAGAAATGGTTATGATGATGTCCCTACAAGAGGACTGGTGAAAATAAAAGATGTGACAGGGTTCTCAAAAAGAGAAGAGGTCAATGTTCCAGACAGAAGAACAAGAATGGTAATGAAATAGATCGATGGCGGTACATAAATGGAGAAACATTGGCATTGACCATGAATTCCAGATGTGAGGGATGTTGAGAAAGAGAAAAGGGAATATACAGGAGGATTGGTTGATTATGAGAAGAGTAATGAATATCGAATGTGAAGGTGAAAGGGGTATGGAATAGAGGGATGGAGACATAGGAGGAGAAAAGAAGGAATGAAAGGGGATGAAGAAGATAACAAAGAAGGATTATAGAGAAAGGGGGAAATGAATAAGGAAAAGCAAAGAGAAGACAGGAAAAGGGCAGAGCAGAGGGTGAAATTATGAAAAAGAGAGAGTTATTTAAAATGATCGGTGTGAAAGAGGATGAAACAGAGGAAGGTAGAGATGTAATGGAAAATGAAAGAGATGATAGAGAGCAAAGATAATTTAAGGAAGCAGATCATAGTGAAGAAATCCAAGGCAAAGAATATGGAACTGGCCGCATGGAAATGCATGTGGATGATGAGATGATAAAGGAGATGGGACAACACTGAAGAGTCAGGTTATCGATGGGGAAGTAAGGAGGAAGTGTGAGGTAAAATGGGGAGAAGGATGATGCAGAGGAAGTGAAATAAGACGAGGATCAGAAAGGAGGAGAAGACAATGAAGAGAATTATGCAGAAGGAAGGAAACCAAAAATAGATATATTTAATAAAGAGTTAGAAACATAAGGAATGTAAAGAGAAGCTTGAGGGGAGGAATGACATCGATTGGAAAAGAAGTAGAGATGCATCAGATGAGGATAAGTTAATGATGAGAAAATATAGAGAGGGTGTATGATGAAGATAGTGAAGAAATTGGCAAGGAAGAATGGAAGATGGAGAGGTGGTGAGGAAAAAGAAAGGAAGGGATAGGAGAGGCAATGCCAATGAATGGATGTTATGATAAATCCACCGATAATGATCAGTAGGAAAGGATGGGAAAAAAGATGAGATGAGACAGAAAGTAAACAAAGAATGGGGGGGGAATGCCAATGAAGGGACGTTAGGAGAAGTCCCCCGATAATTATCAGAGGACACAAAGGAAGGAAGGAATGAAGATATAATGGAGGAGGTCAAAGAAAAGGATTCAGGCTGTGCAGAATGGGGATGAGTGATTTTTAGGAGAAGTCCACTGATAATTACTAACACAGAAATAGAAGATGATGATGAAAGAATGTTAGGGAAAGATCAATGACAATGACAGGTAAGTATGGGGGTAGATATGTGGGAGAACTATAGAATATGAAGCAGAAAGAGTAAAGAAAAGAGGGATAAAGATGTGTAGGAAGATGAAGATGAGGAGAGGATGTAGTGGATGAGAATGAATGAGAGAAAAATGAAGAAACAAGACACGAAATGAATGGAGAAGCAACGGTTAAGTAATATTACCCAGTGACAGATGATGGAGATGAAAAAGGGACCAGGAGGAAGTGGTGTTTGCGAGAATGAAAGAGGAGGTGAGAGGATGTGATGATGGGGAATGCTGAGAAAATGTAGATGGAGAGAATGTGGGGTAGTGGGTGAGTGCAAGATGACTAATCATGCTTGAGAGGGACTCTTAAGTAAGATCGCCATGACGCAGGAGGATTGAAGTAAGATCACCAAACCGGAAGTGGCAATATGGAAGGAGAAAGACAACATTGTACTGGATACAAGTGTGGAAGGGTTCGTTGGAGTGGATGAGTATGATGAGAGGAGGGAGAAAATATGAGGAAGATATGATGGGAGGTGGAAGGGTCAGATGAAAAACCATTCTTAAGAGGAACTCTTAAGTAAGATTTCTCTGTGATGGGGATGGTTAAGTAGGATCGCCAAGCCGAAGACGATGAAGTATGATGAAAATACTGAGCAATGTATACCAAGATGGAACAAGAGATGAAAGGAGGTGATATCAAAGTGATAACAAGGAAACAAAGGAGTGTGACATGAATGGATGGAGGAACATATGCAATGTAGATGTAGAGTGTAAGGGAAATCCTTAATTGGGATGCCCACGTGGTAGGAGTGATGATGCAAGAGTGTCAAGTGGAAAAGGAGGAGTGGAAAGATGTTTGTGGCGGTGATTGTCGTCCACTGAAAGAGGAAATGGTGGAGAAGCTAATAAAAAAGGAGGATCCAACGAAGAAGATATACCTTAACTAAGGTTCTCTAGCTGTATGGATGGTTAAGTAATATTGTCAAACTGAAAGCATAAGAGTCAAAGGGAAACTCAAGAGGAAAGACAAGTAAGATTTCTGATGTGGTGAAAGGGGACAGAAAGGTGATAAGGATGATGTGGAGACAAATGGTGATGAGTGGAAATGGAGAGCGAGGAGCAATAGATCAAAGACGTTGTTGAACATGTTGAGAGATAAGAAACTACAGGATAACGAACTTTCCTTGAGAATGATCCTTAAGTAGGATTCATAAACTGCAACGGTGATCAAGTAGAATTCACAAACTGAAAAGTATATTTGTAAACACATTCATGGAGATTATGGATAAATAGTGTGAAATTTGATGTGATTTTGATAAAAGATGATTTGGATGAGATAAACAAAACATAGTTATAACAAGGGTGTACAAGGAAACCATGCTTCGAACTGGATTGGAGATAAATAAGAAAGGTTACCACTCAAGGCATTGCACTTGCTTTTGATAGCAAGTGTTAATACATAACCAATGATAGTTAGTTATACCAAAAGATCACGAGGGAAATATGGATGAAAGATGCTCATAATCCTCATGTTGACATGAAAAAGGGATTGAGATGTAATTTTTATGTGGGAAGAGGGATTTCTAAAGGTGTTTGTTCATTAAGTCTATGCCCCAGCTTTGGAAAAGGGAAAGAACAATAACAGAAAGCTTTCTGACAATGCTAATAAAGGAAGCTGATCAATGCGGAAAACATTCCAGATGCCATAATAACAGAGTAGCCATCCTTTGAGGGTATGGTCTACTTTATACATAATATGGATGACAAGAATAATATGATATCCGTCCTTCAAGGGATTGGTCTATTTCTTTTGATTTTTCTTTGATTTTGATTTGTATGCTTTTCTTTTAGTTTTTTTTTGCATGAACAACTGTCCTTCGAGGGATCAGTCTATTTTTGATGACTTTGATTTTTGCTTTTACATACGTGAATTTGAGCTTCACATGGGGGAGAGCTTGGAATAGCTAAGTAAACCACTTAGGAGGGGATAATGAATGTACAAGAGACACCCCTGGACCCTCTGCATGGCTGCAATGGGAAAATGAGAAGGTGACAGATGTAATGGTTAGTGGTTGGTCACATCAAAATAGTGAAGGCTAAGGACCACATAATTTAGATCATTACAATGATAAATGAAAGGGGCTAAGGATGGCGGAATAATCTAAGGATGTATCTAAGTGCTCATTGGTAGATATGCTAACAGTAGACTGGTCGCAAGTGTAATGCATTAAGAGGTTACGTCTCTGGTTTACCACCAGGAGAGGGAAGACATTGAAGTTGCAATAAGATGAGATGATAGCCAAGCAAGAAATAAAACTATATCCTAAAGGAAACAAACATATGACCACAATGGTGGATTTAGATGAAACTAAATGATGCCCTAAGAGAGACATAAACATAGAAGAACGATCATGGCCTCAAAGGAGGACTTGATGAAATAACGGTGTCCCAAAAGAGACACAAATATAGCCACAATGGTGGAGTTTGAAATAGATGGTGCCCCAAAAGAGACACAAATATAACCACAATGGTGGACTTCGAGAAAATGGTTCCTCAATGGAAAGAGTTAAAGGATGTCGAAAGATTTTTGATGAGATTGGTTTGGATTTGGATGGAATAAACGAAATAATGTCAAAAAAGTTCCCTAGTGAAAAGGGAGTTGCATGGATTGTGCTCAAGGGTGAGAGAAGGCCACTCCCATAATAGGTTAAATGTGGGAGTTAAAGGATGTCAAAAAGCTTAGATGATATTTTTTTCAATGGGGTAAATGATCGGAGACCACAATTGTGCTTAGTAAGATAAGTGGTATTGACGAACAATGGAGGAACTTCCTTAGGAGGAATGTCGTATGTAGAAGGGATGTTAAGGGTTGATGTGGATGGAGGGATCATGGGAGACCAGACAGATGGGATATGAATTGGATTCAATATAGATGGAGAAGGAACTTTTCCCTGAATTCATCTTTCTCAATAAATTGTGGACGATTGTCTGAAATGCCTTACAATGTTCGATGTCATGGCCCGGGTTATGATGATAAGTAAAAATGCAATTAAGATTGAACCATGATTGCTTGGGAATATAGGGATTAAAGGCTTTAATGGGAGGAAGTGTGATGGCAGATGTTCAAGTTAAATGTTGAAGGATATTTTAAGACCCCATTGAAGGTCATGGTGAAGGTAACTCTTGTGGGTTTTGATAAGATATCTTAGCTCAAAGTTAGGAGAAAAAGTGGATGTGGATTGAATAGGTGAATTTTGTGTTTCAGAGGATAAATCAAATTTGTTTGATTGTATTGTTTTAATGTGGATTAATTGTTGTTGTTAGGAATATCTATGTTGTAGTGTGAACATAGAATATTATGTGAGTGATTATATTATCTAGGATAATATAATATGTGTTCTAATAATTAATTACATTATTGTAAATGTAATTATGAGTGGGTGTGGGTGCGTAAATATTGTTATGAGTTGTTGAGTAAACAACTCATTATCAATATTAGTTTTGTGATAAAACAAAATCTCACGTAAAATAACATGGAGTTGTTTTAGGAGTTATGTGTGGAGATATTTATGGAGATTATATCTCATTAAATATAGGAACAACATCTCCTATTTAAATGGATGTAATAGCAAGAATAAAAGTGTAAGATTTTGAATTTAATTTATGCAATTTTGATATAGTATTTTCATTTGGTTCCAGAGCAGGTCTGATGCGAGAAATTTCAGTGTTTTCTTGATCAAATCCGTCTCAAAGAATAGCTTCTATATTTTGTTTCCAGATTTGGGTTTTTCTATAATTTTGTACGCAGAACCAAGTGTTTTTCAAGAAACAACAAAAGAAATTTCATGGTAGAACCCAGTTTGTATTTTTGAAGAAATACATATTTCACTATGCAGCTATTAAATTCAGCATATCAATTCTTCTACTGAAGTTTTCTCCAATTTCCAATAATGCTGAATTGTTAATATAGAGTCTTGGCTTGCTTGGAGGTTTAAAGGTATTATATATAAAATTTTAAAGTACTTTGATTCAATTATGTATTATTTTTATCAGTATTGTACAAAATAATGGAGAAATTAAATCTGATTGAAAAGTTTGAAGGACAAGATTTCCATACATGGCAACTACAGATGCAATTACATTTAATAGAAAAGGACTTATGGGATGTAGTTAAAGCCAATGCAATTCCACCAATGACTACTAATGATCTAGCTAAATGGAATGCAAAAGATCAGAGAGCTTTGGGTACCATTTGTCTGGGCTTATCAAAAGCATATCTACATCATGTGGATTTCACAAAATTTGTAAAAGAAATTTGGGAGTCTCTTAACAAATTGTTTGGTTTTGAAGCTGAAAGGTATTGAAAATATTACACTAAAGCAAGCTTGTACGGGTTGAAAATGGAAGAGAACTCAAAAATGGCAGATCATATAATGTAAGTTTCGCTCTTCGCTAAATCAACTAGCTGGAATTAAAGAACATGTAAAAGATGATGATGCTAAAGCTATTCTTCTTAATATCATGCCTAAGAGTTACTCAAATATTGTATTTAATTTGAGTAAAGTTACTATTAGTCTAGAAGGAGTGATTTATACATTATTAAAACAAAGCAGTCATGAAGAACATGAAGAAGTACTATATGTAAGAAACAAACCTAGCTCCTCATCTAAGAAGGAAAAACATAAACCAAAGCAGGTTCCTTCACATGGAAAAATAAAATGCTTTTATTGTAATGAGATTGGGCATGTAATACTGAAATGTAAAAAGAGAGCTCAGGATCTTCTTGATGACAAGATAGATCAGAAATCCCTTCAAGCTGAAGTAGAAACTGATTGGGAAGCCTACTCAACTGATGAAGAACTTTCTTGTCCTAGTGACGAGGATTTCCTATGGTAGACTCTTCTCTTTTTGAAGGAAGGAGACAATGGAGGAAGGAGGACAATCAATGTCCTCTCATCATTCACCAATGATGGGGTCACAGACAGATGTGGTGATGTTCTATTTCAGTTATGTGGTGTGTTTATACACAAGGGGGTGAAACTATTTTCATGTTTTGATTTTAATGTGTTCACATAGACTAACAACAGTTCCTGAGTGTCTATTTGGTGTGGAAGAAGAAAACTGCTTGACTCAGCTTACAGGGGCAAAGCATCTACATACGATCCTCTGACTGTCATACGGTCCTCTGACTGCCATACTTCGGTAGAAGGTACTTCATTGGAAGGTGATCAGTCAATGAAGATGTTCATACGACAAGGATGATCATTCATTAGCAACAAGATCCAGTAGCAACGGCTACTCCGACAAGTTCAATGTTTCCAGGAGCTCTTACCACATGTTCACACTAAGGGGGTGAATGTTAGGAATATCTATGTTGTAGTGTGAACATAGAATATTATGTGAGTGATTATATTATCTAGGATAATATAATATGTGTTGTAATAATTAATTATATTATTGTAAATGTAATTATGAGTGGGTGAGTAAATATTGTTATGAGTTGTTGAGTAAACAACTCATTAACAATATTAGTTTTGTGAGAAAACAAAATCTCACGTAAAATAACATGGAGTTGTTTTAGGAGTTATGTGTGGAGATATTTATGGAGATTATATCTCCTTAAATATATGAAAACATATCCTATTTAAATGGATGTAATAGCAAGAATAAAAGTGTAAGATTTTGAATTTAATTTATGTAATTTTGATATAGTATTTTCAGTTGTAAGATGTCGTGGATGGAGAGACTGATCCTAACATAGATGTTGTGGCATTGGATTGTTGAGAAGAGGGAAAAATTGAATGTTTTCGAGGATGCGCAGGGGAGTGTCAGGAATGTTTTCCCCAAGCCTTAGACTTCAACCGAGAATATTTACCTCTAACAGGGATGACAATAATTTCAACCAGAGGATCTGATAGCGGTGGTGTGGTTATTAATGGAGAGATAGGTGTTTGTATGATGCGATTAATGATATCTATGTGAGATGTGGTTTGTTTTTGTTTTGCCATGGGAAGAGTTGATTTTATAGAGGGATAATGTAAACCATCTTTCTTTGATTTAGGTGGATGTGTTGGTTCAGTAGATGATCCAAGGGGTATATTTGATAGGGTTACAGATCGAGAGGATTGGGTTGGTGTGATAGAAGGATTAGGCTAAAGAATATTGGGGTAGACTGGGTGATGTGGCCATGGGTGAAGATATAGGTAAAGATGTCAAGGTAGGGATAGGTGTATTTGTTGGTATGATAGAAATAGGGGTAGCTAGGATAAATAGGGATGTAGGAATATTTGGAATATGTGGAGATGTGAGTGACGTGATGACCGATGGAGTAGACCTTATGGGTAATGTAACAAATGCAGGTGTATTTTCAGGTGTTGAAGTAGAAGGGATTCGTTGTTTCATAAATGTTTTGAGGGGTAAGAATGATATGTTAGCTAAAGGGGTTGATGTCGAAGGTAGGGTTGTAATGGTACATGTAGTAGAATTGAGTTTTGTTGGGATGGTTGTGAGTAATATAGGTGTAGTAACAGGTGTGTTTGAAGCAAGATGTGGGTGAAGAAATAGGTGTGAGAAATGTAGGGATATGTGTATCTATGAGTGGGACTGAAATAGGTGCTAAGGATGAATCGAATGTGGTAGATTGGGGTATGTTTGAAGTGGTGGAAGTGTATGGTATAGTAAAATTTGATGTGGATGTGATAAGGATAGGAGAAGGTGCAGGTTCAACACAAGTAGTAAAAGTTGATGTAGGTGTAACAGGTTCCACATAAGGGATGGGAATAATGTCCACTGTGGGAACATGTGGAGTTAGTGATAAGATAAGATCTTAACTGACAGTGTCAATCATATAAGCATTTGATAGTTGAGATGTAAAGAGCATGGCTTGATTTGTTGGTGGTTGATTAGTTTGCGTTGTGGAGCTATCGATTTGGATATCCCCTTGTTTTATGAGTTGTTGGACACAATATTTGAAGTAACGAAATTTCTCAATGTTGTGACCTTTGAATCGATGATATTTACAATAGTGGGCTTCGTGATACCAAATAGGCTTGGCTTGCGAGTTGTCCACGATGTCGTACGGGAGGAAGTTGGATGGAGTTTACAGTCATCAATTTTTCAAATACAGAACTATATGATTCTCCTAAAGGAGTGTAGTTGGTTGTTGATTAAGGAGATTGTTGTTGAGACCATGTGCTTGATGTAGATGGGGATGAGGGTTCAATGACCACAGTGTTGGCTGCAACCTTGAATTTGTTGTTATGTGTGAATGGTTTAGTGGATTCAAATTTTGATTTAATTGAACTTAGTTTAAGATGACCCTGCTCAATGGCACGGGTTTTGAGCTTGCGAGCCATTGTGAAAGCTTCATCAAAGGTTCAAAATGATTGGATCTACAAAATGGATGATATATGTTTTGCACACGAACGTGAGAATAGTTCAATGAGTTCAGTTTGCGGGATAGTGAAGGATAGTTGGTTTATAACACCATGCCATCATATGATGAAGTCGGTGATGGGCTCATCTTCAAACTGTCTAATGGTATATAGATCAGCGATAGTGGTTTTGCATGCAATATTGATAGAAAAGTTCTCTAAGAACAACTGTGCAAGTTGTGTGAAAGAGAATATGGAATGTCGCAGGATATTGTTGTACCAGTCCAACCCGAGACTAAACAAATACATGGGGAAAGTGTGAAGAAGTAGATCATGATCATGTGTAATAAGACAACATGCATGTTTAAATGTGAGGAGATGCTGTTGGGGATCTTATTTTTTGTTAAAATTAGTAAACTGGGGAAGTTTCCAATGAGGAGGGTTAGGGTTTAATTAGAACTGACAGATGAATTGGTTCGTTACAGATTTGATCATAGGATAAGGTGTTTTTGGGTGCTATGGTAAGGGTTTCTAAACTGGCCAACTGATTCATTAAGGTATGAATTGAATCACTTGAGGTGTTGTAAGGTTGAGATTGGATTGGCTGTGTGGTTTGAAAAGTAGTTTGATAAGGTGAATGATGTGTTTGTGGGTGTGTGGGTAGTTGGAGAAGCATATGATAAGGTGGTTGATAAGTTTGTGGATAGGATGTTTGTGGAATGGTTTGATAAGATAGTTGATTAATTTGTGGATATGTGGGTGTTTGGGGAGCTACCTGGAAAGGAATAACATATGTCACATGTTGGGCTTGTTGTATAGGTTGATGTTGAGTAATAAGGGCATGATGTGGTTGTTGAAGTTGGGTAGGTTGTTGTGGTAAAAGATAAATAGGGATATGTGTGTTAAGAGTTTGAAATGACTGGACATGCCTATTAATGGTGGATGAAGTAGAATTGTCAAAATGGGAGGTGGGTGGAATGCGATCCACCAATTTTGGAGATTGGGAGGATTGAGAGATTATAGGATATTTTTGGAGTAAGAAGTCATATATGGGGTTAGGAGGAGGCCCAAGTTTCTTGAGAGGAATGGGAGATGGTGGTGCGATCGGTTTAGGAAGACTGGCTTGACGAGAGATATGAGGGTTGGTGTCAAGGTGGGGAAAATTTTGGATGACGTGGTTCTCATGAGGTGAGACCATGGAGACTGGAGGTCGGGTGACTAACAACATGGTTTTGAGTTTAGAATCATGTTGGGTGAGATTATTAGGAGACGTAATATCATTAAATAGAGCATATTGTTTGTTTGTCTCGATTTGAGAGAGAGTGACAATAGGTGTGAAATAGAGAAACATCTATTTATGTATGTTGTTGATAAAAAAAATCAAGCAGAATATTTTTTTATCATCATGATTAATTTCGAGATGTAAGGTAAAACGGATAATGAAGGTGCCTAAAGAAGTCTAAAGTTGGTTTTAGATAGTTTTGGATTGGGAGATGTTTGAGACGGTTTCCTATTGGGTGTTTAAGTCCCAATCAGTTAACCAGGTGAGAGGAATGTTTTGCTGTGTTAATTATGTTTGTGTAGTCTTAGGTAGTGTGTGATAAGTGAAATGCAGAAGTTAAATCCCTTACTTAGTCTATGTAAGCAAGCATGATGCAGAAGGTTTGTTTTAGACCAAAATGAAATATGACATTCGATGTGGACAATCACTCAGAAAAGGGAAAATTCAATGCAGAAAAGAGAAAATAGAGAAAAAACGAGGAAAACCTGGAGAACACTTTTCCTAATTATTTAAATGCGTGTGATAGGGATGTATTTTGAAGGCACCAGTTAGTGGCCTCAAATGCCTGGGTACCCTAAAATGGCACTGTTTAGAGTTGCGGACGAGGCTAGTGAAAATGATGTTTTTTCTTTTTTGTTTTACAAAATGGTCTTTGATGGCGTGATTTAATGGTTGCAAGGTCATGGAGTTTACCTGCAGAGGCAAATAAAACAATTAGTTCATGCGGATGATAGAATAAGAAAAGCAATATAATGGTCCTAATGACTTTGTGTATTGAAAATAAGCTTAATAACTATTCTAGTTAATTATATTGTGAAAAAATTCTAAATAATTCATTTTTAGGTGAAAAAGAAGGTAACCTACGCGTAATGACACAACTTAAGCCAATACTACTTAAACATCGATATTTGTAAAACATTAGCAAAATAAACTAGTCAATAACTAAATTTTGATTTTTTTTTTAATTAAGTTGCTAACTAAAATAAATTAACTAAATAATATGAAATTAATAATAATTTAATAGTTACTAAGGTAAATAAGAATGAACTATGCATTAAAAAAAGATAATGCTCACAAATTAATGAAATAACATAACTAAGAAATAATATGTTGTTAAATGATAAACTACACTATCAAAACAATATAAATGTGTATGTTGGTTGATTTGTGTAGTGGACTATCAATAACGATGCTTATTAAGTAATTTATTAAGGTCTTATACTCCACAATAGTCGACTGACAAGATATGAAAATCATAAGATATCTACAATAATAGGACAAGAAAAAGAAGTGAGGAGCAATATCTTATCAAACCTTTTTATTGAGATAAATTTTATTCACTTTTAGGTATGCCCAAGGTGGTCCTACTACACATGGACACAATTTTTTACATGTGTGATGACATAAAGCGAATCACATGAAAAAGAGAACTAAATGGGACATATAAAATTAAATATGGTGTTGGCATTCCATGGATGTGGATTATATTTGAATGGCATTTTTTTTAATCCAAGGCAGTGTAAATAAATGTGTTCTAAAGAATTGTGATCCGATTGCAATAAATGTTTTTAAAAGTGTTCTTAAACATTGTAAGTCAAATTCAATCAAAGGACTGTAAAAAAAATCACTAAATTTTACTTCAATACCGTAGTATCTATCAAAGCATTATTTATAGATGCGTTCTAAAGAATTGTTAACCAATCACTGTAAAGAGACTATATAGTCAATAAACACAAAACTAGTGTGAATTTGAACTTGGTCACTGCTCGTAAGGGATTATACACCAATTGCTAGAAAGAGATTGTGAAATCACTATCCATGGAGCTTGCGTGAATTGAAACTTGAGCTGGAAACAATTGGATATATCAAGCATCAGAATCTTATAATTCTGTGACATAGAGAGGGAGGTGTTTGGAAGAGAGTAGGGACGGAGCTGGGTGAGTTGACGGATGGGAGAGATGGTGTGGATCTATGAGGTTGACTAGGCTCGTGGAGGAGATATTGAATGATGTCAGGGAGGAATAGCTTGGGCTGTGTGTGAGAGTAGTGTTGAGAATGGAGGGTTTGGTGAAGTTGGTGATAAGGGAAATAGGTAAGAGCGGGAATGACTGAGTGAAAGAGGGAGACATGAGAATGAAGGGGGACGAAGAAGCCATTTACCACACAACCTATATCTTAGGCATGTGGTGAAATTCTACATGTCATAATTCCAGTCTAACTTAAGAGGAATGGTAAAATCTAGATGTCGTGCAAGAGTTACACCATATGTTGATGAGAGTAGTGCGACTAAAATCAACAAAAATAGTAGGTATCTTCCCTCAAAATTTATATGATAGCTAGGTGAAAAACAATATCCCAAGTGATGATCAAGTAATGCATTTGCATGAAGGTTATATCCAAAAAGGAAGTATTGTTAGTGTTATGGGTGTTATTCAGAGAAATGATAATGTCCTTATGATCATTCCTCCTCCAAAACCAATATCTACAGGTTACCGATGTGAAACGTTCCACCTACTTGCTGGTTTAGAGGGAATCAGTTTGAGATGTGAAGACAGTTCAATGTTTGATGCTCTACCTGTGTAGCACTGTTAAGCTCAATTGTACTTGGCTTTAAGCTTGAAATCTCATCGATATTGTGGATTTTATACTTTGATCAGGTGGAAAAGTGGTCGAGTTAGCCGAGGAGTGGCCGTGTGCGTGGATAGGTGTGGAGAGTTAGGTAGAGGGAAGGGTATGGTGAGGGAAGGAGGTAGATAGGTAAGGAGCTTAGTGAGGGAAGCAGTGGGGAGCTGAGTGGCTCAGTCCGTAGGATGAGCAGGCAGGAAGGTGAAATCGATAGGAGGGGGTCGAGTTGGAGAAGTAGGTGAGTAAGGAATTGGGTAGAGAGCGGGACGGGATGTGAGGTGGCCGAGTGGGAGATGAGGAGTCAGCTAGGAGGAAGGGAGTAGTGAGTGGAGTTAGAATGGAAGGGTGAGGATGAGTAGAGGACTCAGTGGGGGAGTCGTGGGGAGAGGTAGATGGTGGAAGGGAAGAGATTTGGGTGGAAGGGAGATGGGGGAGGATTGAGGAGTATGGGTAAAATAGAGTCTGGATATGAGGTGGCTGAGTGGAGAACAAAGCCGGGTTGGAAATGGGAGTTGGGTGGAGAGTGGAGTGTGCATGGTGAACTGAGGAGAGGAGAGAGATGGGTGTGGCGAAGTGGTGAGTCAGTGGGTGAACAAGTAGGTGAGCCGAGGGGAGTGGAGATGGCTTAGTTAGGATTCTATTTTTTTTTTTTTATATAATTTAATTTAATTTTTTTAATTGTGTTGATTGTTTTGTATATATTTTTTAAATAACAATAACATGAAAGTTTAATACGAAGTATACGCCCTTTCCAAACAACACAACAAACTTACCCTCACGACAACAAAAATGACCACATGTACTAAGGACACCACATGGTGGGATCACATTAAATCCTATAAATGAGTGAGCTTACAAATGAAATATTCACAAAATCTATCACGTGACGACCACTAGGAGAATAATGAATTACACAATCAAACTTGAAAACATAACCAAGCAACAAGGTTAATTTCTAGATTTGCTTCCCATACGAGTAGATGTCAACAGAAAACAAGAAGAGCACATACCTCTTGGCGATTTCAAGTGACCGTACTGCCCTGAAATCGACAAATACTAAGATATCGCAAACAAGCAAGTTATAAAAGATGAATAAAATAACAAACAAAATGACAAAATCTAGGATCTGGTCCCACCGGGCATGCCAAAATGTTGTACAAGAAACTTCATTCTTGAGTGGGGTGAAGGCTGATACTGGGAGTCACCAGCAACTTCAAATGATGGAGGGCTTAGGACCTCAGATGCACATGTGAATCTACGGGCACAAAGAAGATAAATGTACGATATAAGGAAGCTAGATTTGTAAAACTGAAATAGACAAGATTAGATAACGATATGCGGGGGTTTCCTGGACAGTCCCAGTTCCAATATGATATTAACTCCCTTGGAGGATGTCAACCCCTGTGTCAGACAAGATAATAATAGATCATGAACAATAATTATCATGCAGAAAAAATGGAATATAAAATGACAAGTAACTAAAATGATGAGAGGACTTAGCTTGTTCTTTACTATGGAGATGAACTGGGCATTAATATGGTAAGATAAGGAACGATGGCAAAGATTTTTCCCTCAAACTTGAAAAACTTAAATAAAATCTTTCTTCTCCTCTCTAGGCCTACGTCTCTTCAGGTCTTCTTGAAAAATCTATTCCGGTCTTCAAAAAATATTGGTCCTTGAAATATGGGGGAAAACCCATATTTATAGCTGTGATGTGAGGATAGATTGGGGTTAACAAATAACCGGGATTGGGTAGAGTAACCCGAGTTAAGAGATATGATGTGATCACGTGGGGACTACAACTTGAATTATTAGAGGGAGTGGGGAGCATGATTGACATGATAGGTGAGATGATAGATTCCATTTAGAAAGGGGTGTCATATGGGTATATTAATACCCATGGATTGAATAATATGCGAGAGATGGGGGATAATGTCAAAAGTCAATTATTAAATGGGTTTATATGGAGCCCATTTAATAATTAATTAAATTTGGTTGAATAGATGATGAGGTTTATTAAAATTTAGTAAAAATAAAGGTGATATAGGAAATTGCATGAACGCAAGATGAAAAAGGGGTGGTATACCAAAAATTGGTGTCTACAACATGCTTTAGAAGAAAAATGCAACTTCTACCTAAAACTACCCTTAAGAAATCAAACTATACTTGCAGGAAAACGGGATTGGATAGAAAAAGTTAGGGATATTTTTGTCAAAAACATCATGGGAGATGGTGGAGGTAGGTTTCCTTGAGCTCCCTACAAAATTTCAGGACCCAAAGAGTTCATTTGATCAATTTATTCAAATAATTGCAAAACCAGGTTTTGTGAAAGGCTCATTCAGACCACCTAGGCTTCTTAGGTGTCAAACTAAATTATATAGAAATTCTCAAATAAGTCACAGGAATTTTGTTTATAGTAAATTCACCTAGAATTCATGTGTAAAAAGTATTTTTTCAAAAGGAATTGTGGTTAATAAGTTATATCCATTTTTCAAAGACTGTATTTCTCTCTCCCAGGCAACATCTTAAGTCAATGAAGGTAAAAGTATAGTTTTGCTCTGAAAATCACTTAGTTTAGATGTGTTGCATATTTCAAGGATTTTTTATGATGATTTCAAGGTATTTGTGTAAAATTTCCTCCAATTCTATATTATGCAGTGCATTGTTAGGAGCTATGTCTTTGGTTATAGTCAAAATAGAGTGACTTGGGAAAGTTTTAAATATGAACTTGTGTATACAGTATACTTTGTGTCTTCTTTATACAGAATATGAGAGCCTTGTCTTGACTGCGCAAAGGATCTAAGAAAAATAATGACAATATGAGTTGATTTTATGCCTCTAACTCTTCAATGCAAGTTTCCTCTAAATGCCAACATGTGTTCCAAGCATTCATTGAATTCATAAGGTGTCTACAGATATACAAATCACTAAAACAAGCAAGAAGAAGACTGTGAACATCTTACGAGGGTTTTGTTATCCCGTAAAATTGGCAAGGACAATTTCATAGGTAACCCATGAAAATTTTGTTTTGGTCCCTCATCAGGGACCCCTCTGTATTCAGAACGTTGCAAAACCCTTTCCCAAGAAATATGGTTTTCCGAACTTAGCCATTTTTGGTCTTTTTGGGTTGGGTGCACCTTTTGTCTGTGCAACATAGGGTAAATTTGCGCCCCCTTCATTTCCTTTGGCACACCCTTTGACGTGTTAACACACATTTTGTTGCGCCTCCCCGTATTACGCCTTTCTTGCATGTGCCAAGGCGCATGCACCTTTGTGTCGACAATATTTTTGTTGCGCCGCATTTTGGTGCGCCAAGGGCGCACGTATTTCCGTGTTGACAGCACTTTTGGTGCGCCAAAGGCACACATAACTTCGTGTTAGCATGCATTTTGGTACGCCAAAGGGCGCAAGCTTTGCAATGTTGATAGGTGTTTTGATGCGCCACTTCAAAAAGTGGTTAGTGCATTTATTACACCTTTGCCTATATATAGGCGCATCCGACCTGTCACTTTCACAATTGAAACACATGATTGATCTTATTCCTCTGCACCTATCAGCATGCCTGTCATCCTCATGTCGCATTCGTGGACCCCGCTTCATCTTTCACATTCTATATATTCCGGGTAAGTGGTCCTTGTTTTTCTCATGTTTTGGTTTTGCTGTTGATTGTCTGTTGAATGGTAGGATAGAATAGATCTGAGAACCATGAAGCTCCTCCTGCTTTTATGTTTTTCCCTCCCAAATCCGTTTCCATCCTTTTTCTAGATCTACTGGTTAGGATGACTCTGCCCCGAAAGCAAAATCCAAATCATCCTTACTGCCCCCTTCGCCACTTGAAGCAATGTGGAGTTAAGCCTAAAAATCGTGATCTGTCAGAGAGGGAAGAAAAATCATTTTTCAAAAGCTACATTTTCCCTTGTCGCATGCGCAACCCTTGTAACAAGAAGCACAGTCGTGCCTAAGGCACACCAGATTTAATTGCAGCACATGAGCTCTCTATGCTTTGCGAAAACTAGTCTCCATATGAACGTAGGCACTTTCCTTATCACAGTAAGAAAAATGTCATGTGCTACACGTAATAAATCTGCACCTTTGGGCGCACCCAACTCCCATGTCGCATGTCAAATACCTATGCCATAGGCACACCTTGCACCCACATAACACCGACATTACTTGCACCAAGTGTAAAACTACATTCAAAGGCGTAGGTGCATCCCCTATTACAAAAACATCATGTCATGCAGACCTTCCATGCGCCGCACTAAGTTCCCCTTTTTTACACCTGAAGTCTATGTTACACATGCTAAACTTGTGCGCCTTTGGCACACCAAATCCTCGTGTAACATGAAAAATACATGCACCTTTGGCGCATCCTTTCCCCATGCAACATGAAAAATACATGCGCCCGGTATAAAACACATATAAATGGCACCGGCGCGCTCCCGCTTGCAACAACAAAAAGTGTCATGTGCAGTATCCATGCACCTTGCGCCCTTTGGCACTGATTTGTCCCTTGTAACACCATTTTTTTGTGCACCATACTATTTAGCCCTGCAGCCTGCAGTGCCTATGCGCCCTGCGCCCTGATGCCTTAAAATTACTAACTCTTCCTTCTGTCAACGCTTTAATGGGAGATCAAAAAGCTAACATGAATCTTCTACGTTGGGTTTTGCTTCTTCTTCTTTCAGATCAACAGCTGAGTTTAGAACTACATATGTCTACATCAAGCAAGAGACCTACCAAGTCTAAGGGCAAAGCCAAGCTTACAGAGGAAGAAATGAAGTACAAATATCAGAGGGTCAGGATGTCTGAATCCCAGGCAGAATGTGACCTGAATATAAGAGACTCAGAACTTGGTCATATCGATATGGAAGATTTCTAGGCCAGAACCAGAAGGGTCACAGGGAGTATGTGGATGGAAAAGCTGGTAGGCAGTGGCTTGCATTTTGCTGGAGGGATCACAGTCAGTGCAGTGAATAACGAGTTCATGATGGTAGTAGCCCACTGCTACAACAAAGACACAAGGTGTGTCCAGAATGAGAAAGGCGAGGTCGTGATCAACCTCACTACTTGACACTTTGAAATAATGCTTGGCATTCCTCACCACCAGAACTTTGTGGCCGTAAGCCAAGAAGATTACACCAAGGCTTGGGAGGATAGTGAAGACCAGTGTATGCAATTAATGAATGAGGTATACCTGAAAAACAAGAAGGTGGTGACCAGATGGCCACAAGTCATTCATCGCAGTGATTTCTCAGAGGAACTAAGTGATACCATCACGTTCCTAAGCAAAGTATTTGGGCTTCCTGATGCCCACTACTTTCATAAGTGGATGCTTAGATACTTGGAGACAATGAACAAGAATGTGCTAGATCAACACTTTAAGTGGGTGGAGATCATAAGCAACACTATATCCGAGTAGCTACAACAACTCACCACAACGGGGAGGTTCTACATGAACTCCTACGTAGTTTATGCTGTAGCCTCAGAAAGAGATTATCCAGCATTGATGCGGTGTGGGGTTTGGCCCCAAGTAAAAATATATGAATACTATCCAGAGTTGAAGCTGGAAAATAGTATTTCTCAGTTTACAAAGATTAACGATGCCTTCTTCTACGGCATCGTATGCCTTTTGAGGCCAAACATGACTCACGGTCGTATGTCCAAGAGCATTGTTACAGCAACAGAGAATTGGGGGGCCTTATTCACTCAATTCCCCACCTTCACTTATCTAAGGGCAGCCAACTTCTTGGGGGAACCAACCAAATTTCCAAGATATGCCGGTCCCAAGCTGATCCTGTTGGAGCTATCAAGACAGCTCATAACCTATCACGAGAAGTGCTTGAAGAGAAAGAAGGGTGGAACTCCTTTCCCCCTCACAGTGGGCAGGTACACTTGTCTTTCTCACCACAAAGCCCGGGAGATGTTTGCAGAGCTGGAGCTACTCAATCTAAAGCACAACTTCCCGGCAAGGCCCACTTTTGACCTAAGGAATTACCTGCCCAGGGCCAAACTCGATCCAATCCACATTCCACAGATCAAGGATATTTATATCGAACTGTATCATGAGGTCGAGCTCAGAAGGAAAGACCATTCCCACTTGGCCTTGGCTGAAATCATCCAATACGGCGTAGCCATCATCTCAAAAGGTTATCAAACTGCTGATCAAGAAGTTGATCAGGTATATCTTGACACAGGTGGGGAGGACTAGCCGTTCCCTGTAATTGACAGAACTAAAGCGCCTCAAACGATAGAAGAAAGGGTCAAAGAAACTCTGCGGAGAACATAGCACTGGTGCAGGATGAATGGTATCATCTACCTCGGAGTTGATTTCACCACATATCTATTGGGTGACACACCTTCTAGGCCAAAACATCTGCCAAAGAGCAAAGGCAAAGACAAGGAGGGCGAGTCAAGCTCTACCTAAGAAGAGACTCCTGAGAGTCCCCCTTCCGCCGCGCAAGAACAAGTTATAACTCTGGTTTCTCTAGAGAAAGAAGCAGCCGCGGATGTTCCGATGGGCACATCCACTCAGGATGTTGCCACTACTGCAACTGTTGAGGTCCCTTCTATCCCTTCTCCCTCTCCTCTTTCCCCTCCTCGAGTGACCCAAACGACCATTCCTTTGGTCGTGTCCTCTTCCCCATCTTCTACTGTTCCCCCTTCCTCATCATCCATCTTCTCTTCTCTCGCAGACCTGTCCCCCACCATTTCTTCCCTCGTCTCTTAGCTCCCTTCCATTCCCATGTCTACCTCCCCTGCAGTATCTCTTCCTCCCGTGAGCACTTCCTCGGCCTCCCTCTCAATGCCGCCTCCAATTGTCTCCACGCATTTTCCTTCTACTATTGCAGTTGCTCCCTTTTCTATTTCTGGCCCCTCTCCTATAAGTCCAACATGGATCTCTCAGCACCTGAGCAAACAAAAGAGGAAAGTTCCCATCGCACCGATGGACTTTTTCGTCATCCCATCAAAGGGGGCCAAGAAGCAAAAGCCTATAACCTACTTCTCTCAGAGTGCGTCAGGAGAGAGAGTAATGGAGATAGCATACCCCAATCCTTTAAAGGATAAAAAGGATCTATCTTCGACAGATTATACAGTGACCCAAGTCACAATGGGGATGTTTTCAGAAAGCCTTCCCCTATCTGCAGTTGACGCCCTTTGCAAGAAGCTCTGGGAAGCAAAGGAAGAAAAGAGGCTGTTAAAGGAGAAAAATAAACATCTTCTCCACGCCTTGCAGAAAATAGGCAGTGCACCTCCTATAACTACCGCCGAAACTCCTGAGCCTCTGAGTCAGGATAGGATTAATGAATACGCCAAAATTGGCGAGTAGGGTATGGAAATTTCCGCCTGGAGGAGCTAAATCCTCAAAGAAAGTGAGGGAGTGATCGCCAAGTTCACCAGATTATATCAGAATATCAGTCAGGCAAACAAAGAGCTCCAGGCTATAGCAAGACCCATATCTGAAGAGATGAACCATGCCAGGATGCAGCATGAGACCTTTCAGAAAATGCTCGATTGTTCAGTCGAAGATCTGGTCAAGTTCGGCATCTTTGGTCACCCCAGATCCCTCAACATAATCCTTTCTACTCTGGATTACCGGGTTGATCAGCTGGAGTTCGTCCTAGAGAAGATTGACAAGATCAAGGAGGAAGCCCTAGATGTAATGGATCAAATTGTCCTGAGAATGTCTTCCGGCTTGCTTACTCCTTCTTTCGCCTTAAGAAAGGTGGATGAAACTATTCGGATCTTCAAGGAGATCGTTTCACAAGGGCTGGGACAAAAAGTCACTTTCGACGCCGAATCCATCAACAACTTGCTGGCCTGTCGTGACTTCATTGGGTACCTGATAGATGAAGAAAATGAATATTCCAAGCTCCAGAAAAGCTCACAGATGATCAGGAGACTTGCGAGGCTATCAGTGATCGACACAAGGATCCTTCCCAGGATCAACTTCAACCCATGATCAGTAAATTCATGGAATACTGTGCCTAGTTCCACATCTCGTCACCTGAGCAGCAGCAAAAGCAGGATACCCCCTTTCAGCCGCGGGACGACGATGAATAGTTTCATTCTTCCCGACTTTCTCCTTGTAATTATCTAAAGTATGTTGACACAAATGATGACATCATCCATGTTGCACCATGGGATGATGTCATCCACAAAGTTGTCAAAAGTCAACAAATGACTTTAGAATCTCTTGTAAGATATTTTTGTAATTAGGTGGTTGGTTGGTTTTTGCCTTCTTTTCTTATCTTCTTCTATAAATACTTGAAGACTCGTTGTATTCAAGTGTGGATACTTTTCAAATGAGAAGTAGAAGTAGGAAGAAAAGATTTTGAAATTTTTGTAACAGAAACAAATATTAATACAATATTTAGACTTTGTGCTGAATACATGTGTTTTACATCAGACCTTTCTTAAGTTAGATCTGTGTGATTGTTCTGTTGAATCTACTTCTACTTTTTTGTCATTTATTCATCAGTATTGCTTTATTCGTCTATGCAAAGTAGGTTCGGCTCTGTATACTACCAACCCAAATCATAGACTTTCTGACCTTTCTGCTTTGGAATTCATTTATTTTCTCCCTTCAGATCTTTCCTATCTCCCCACCTCATTTCTTTACCTTCTTTTACAGTTGGAAATACCTCTACTGGGATGAGATCCCAACCCTTGAAGGTAGAATATTGCAAGATTTGTACAAGATTCCTACTGGTAGAATAGCAATAAACCAGTTTCACTTTGCTGACTCAAAGAGGGGCTATGCCCTGCACACTGTTGGCTCGTCTGTCCATAGACCTATCCACCCGATAGATTTTCAAACCAACAGGTTTGTGCAATGAAACCCTCGTGCACTGTGTTCTAAGTAGAAAATGATTATTTCATCTTATTAAATATACTTCTATCATGGAAATGGGTTTGGGAAGTCATGTGATAATGAAATGGGTTCATATGGGCATGTTATACAAGTCAAATGCATAAAATTATCCTTTTGTATCTGACTGTGACAATGAATTATCCTCATCTAACTAATGGTGACATGTTTCCATGCATCTTTAATGGCCTGTTGAAGGCTCAGTGACTGTGAGCATTGGTTCAACCATCGAAGAATAATCCCAACTCAGGTGAAAATGGTCTTAAGTGAGAGTGAATTATGTGTCCTCTTTCTCAAGAACAAACTACAGGATCTTAATACTTGTCTTCTTCATGGTACACTGTCCTATATGTAAATTCATTTTATTTGAAGGCCTCCATCTAACATCAAAAACTGATATGGTGGTGAAAGATTGAATATGACCCTGAAATGTAAATGAAGACTTTTCAAAGATTGAAAATTCCCTTCTCTTGTTATCAATGTGTAATAAGTGTTCATCAACATCTCAATATATGTGAGCATACAACATGGAGACTGAGAAAGTGGTCAAGCTTTTGGTGAGTCAAATGAAAGAGTTCCTGAAATGTTTATGTTTGTAACTTCCTCTATTTTTTCAGGCATCAAATTATAACTGTCACGAGGACTAAAAAATGTCAGGGTCTTTGCCTTTAGCAGAATGGACATGGTTTAGTTAAATTTATAACTGATATCTATATGCAAGAGAGCCTAAAGTAAACTACCACTTGGTGCAAATGTTGTGTGGACTTCATACAAGTCTCTTAACACCTGCAAATTGATCAAACTCTGAGCTAAGGAGTTACAAGTTTCAGGTCCAAAGAGGATTTCATAAGGTTCTAGATGCTAAGTGTGGAAAATACAAGTTATTTCCTTGCCTTGTTCGAGCTATAAATGAAAGCTTAAACATCATGCATTGTGTGGAGTCATGTAAGTTATTGAAAATTCAATTAAAACATGGAAGGTGAAAAGAAAAATATTAGTTACTTGACAACTACAGAGTTGTCAATAAATCTAAATGCCAAGAATGTCATGATAAAAAGAGTTACATATGAGAAAAGTGTGTTGTTGCTTGATCAAACTATATGATGAAAATGTGAAGAGTTTGAAGTAGTTGAACATGAAAAGTCTTATAGGGAGTTAAGTTATAGAGGCATTTGAACAGTCAAGTAGTTATGAATGTGAAAAGTTACAATCTAGTCACTTCAAGGGACATACAATATGATATATAGATATATGAAATTAATTGTTGAAGCTGCTGATAAGGTGAGACAAAATTATGGGCAACTGTATGAGAAAATTGACTATGTAGAAGTTGTTAAACTAGAGAGAAAAAGTGATACATGATGCAATATGAAATGTTATCACTAAGTGACTTGAAGAGATAGATGACAAAGTAGAGCATATTGGAGTTTTTGGTTGCTGAATGAAAAAAAGGGGTGAAGGATATAGACATAGCATGATTGATTTAGAGAGAAACTTAAGAGAAGATTGTTAGACCAAGCAGGGTGATATGAGGTATGTTACAGATTAGAAAATAATGAGCAAAGGAAGAGAGACACCAATGAAGGCTTAATCAGAACTTGACAAAAGGTATAGTGAGATTGCATAAATTATATAATTACAAGGTGATCATAATCATTTGAATGAGAAACATGTATTGAATGATCAAGTTATTTTTGTATTTCTCTAAGTGGGTGCTTAAATTACAGGGGTTGGTGCTCTTTACAAGTTGCAGCTTGCTAAATTAGCTAAGTAGGTGCTTGGTTGCCTTCAAGTGGGTGCTTGGAGGATTTTGAAGTAGGTGCTTCATAGGTTTTGTGGGTGCTCAACCAAAATGTATTTATGTGGATACTAGGAATTGGTGTTTCCTAATAAAAAGCCTTGATTTCAAGTGGGTTTTCTCCCTCTATGGGTTTCCCACTATAATTTTGGTGTCCTGAGCATTTGTCTTCTTGCATGTACCTCAATTTGTATTCATGATTTGTTTTTTGATTCTAGTCAAGAATTTTTAGATATTTATAAGTTATCTTTAGCACTAATTCACTCCCACTCTCAATGCTTGTGATATTCAAAAAGTGAGGGGGGGTATTAGCCAAGTGGTAAGTATGATTAGGATAAGTATGGTTTGAGGGATATTGGATAATGTTTCACATATGAAGGAGACTTGGTTAGACATGAATTGATAGAACATAGAAAATAGAAGATAATGAAATGGTGACACATATGAAAAATAGGAATATAGTACTAAAGAAGATCATAATAAATCCCTAGAGAATTAGGGTTTTGATATCAATAGGCCTAATAAATAAAGAACTAAGAATATCCTAGATTCGGTGAAGGTTTTGAACAAAAGTAGTTCCACCAAAATATTTAAACCTTCCTTAAATTTTAGGTCAATTTAATTAGACTTTAT
Source organism: Taxus chinensis (assembly GCA_019776745.2). Classification (NCBI taxonomy): domain Eukaryota; kingdom Viridiplantae; phylum Streptophyta; class Pinopsida; order Cupressales; family Taxaceae; genus Taxus; species Taxus chinensis. The sequence goes on from CM034149.1 coordinate 898,071,064, forward strand.
ATTAGATTATAGTTCATTACAGATCTTATAAAGATGTAACAATAGAAATAATAACTGCAAATTTGTAAACTCATATCAGATTGAAATAATATAACATACACTAATCAACCTACCATGTAATTGAAAAATACAAAAAAAAATTATGTAGGAACTTAGCTAACTACAAATGAATTCTAGAGAGATCTAGGACTATGAAATAGTGAAACTATTGGGTATGAACCTTAAATGATCCTCATAATAGAGGATGGAACTATGAATCAACCTAGGTAAGGGTCATACCTAAATTTTCAGGACTATATTGTACAATCCTAACCCTTTTGTATGGTCTTGGATATTCTCTTCTTTGACTTATGTAACTTTATGTGGTGGTCACCTTCCTATATTTTTTTTCGTTGTCAAACCCTAGTTGTCGCACATGCAATGAGGCTCTCTGAATAGAATAGACTTCATCTCAAACCCTATCCATGGATGAAGATTTATACAAAACAAACATGAGAAGTTTTATGGGCACCCCTATTCCCTAATTACAAAGTAACTACATTAAAGAGCCCTAATATGCATGTATTTCTCCACCTAGCATGTGATATCTACATATATCAGTCAAATTTGGAAATTTCTTTGACCATGCTTGTTTTGACTTGGATATTTCTAAAACACTTGGATAGGATGTTTGAGTTATTTTGGATGAGAGATATGGATGTCATGACCTAGTTTGTAGCTTCAGACATGATGTGGGAGCTACTTTAATGACTTCAGATGTGAAAGTGTGAGATTTAGGGAACTTTGGATGCATTTTGCAAGTGTATGAATTGAGTGATGTAGTGTTTTTCCTTAGGATTTCTAGGTTATTAAATAAGGTAATGTTTACTTGATTATATAGGGTTATGTAGATGATTTATCTAAGAAAGGCTGGCCCAAATGAAATATAAGAACCAATGAAAGTTATTAATTTGAAATTAAAGTTGGAGGACATGTTGGTCTAAGACTATACAGACATGTCAGGACTAGATATAAATTTCTAACTAGACTATAGGTCCTGACTTAAAGTAAAAAATATGCCACATAAAATTTAGAGTTGATAAATTGATGTTTTTATATTAATTTTGTACATTTTATTCCCAAAATATTTCAACATGCAAATTTACAAGGATAAACAAGCTAAACGATGGACCTCAAAAAGTGAGAAGAGGGAATAGATAAATTGTACTATTCATAACAAGAGTACATAGCCAAATCAAGTGTTGTCAAATTGCAAATTACCAAATTTGAGTCTCCATAGAAAAAATAATTGAACAAAAATTCAATACCATGTTTAAAAACATATATTGTTTTGAATAGATCAGAAAATAATGGAGATGCTTGCCAAAAATACGGTCTTACAACTCAAAAAAATTCCCACGAGATAACAATCACTCAACACTATAGTGTTATCCATAGATAATCCAAACTTTTTCATAAACGACTACATTGAAGAAACTTCCAACTCTATGACAATCTACTTTGTGCCTTAAACTCACATCGCCTTTTACTCTATGAGCTTCTCTCCCACTTGAAAAAACTAAGAACTCTCTTCCTAAAGAAATTGTGATTTATTTATATAATCATACAATGTATGTACAATGCCATAAAAAAATTCCCAAATAATATAAAATCATAGTCCAAAGGATCCAATACAAACTAAAGGACCCATTATAAGACTCAATTAATATTTTCGAGCTTTGTGACTTTAAACAATATTTATCCAATGTTTTGTGTCTTTCCAATAGCTTCATATTCTTCCACAACCTCAAAAAATATTACACATGGATCTAATTCAACTCCACAATACTACGCAACTTCCCTTAAGCTTGTTGGGATCTCTTAGTGTTATGTGGCTTATGATATACTTGTGTGGCTTCCTTAATATTTTGTGGCATCCATCAATTTTTATAATACATCCAATAGATTGTCTGGCTTACATAATGACTCCACAGACTTGCGCAGACTATCCAACAAACCAGGCATTACATAATAAAACTATCCACAACACTGACATTACACAAAGACTTGTGGAATTGTACACAACCTCAATAGTATAGAAATTATACAATAGTACTTTGTAACCCAACAACAATGTACTTCTTCACTATGCGGATTGTAACATGAAATAATGCATAAAAATTAATTGACACAAAATGGACTCCAATTGTTTAGTTATTTTTGGTTAATATTAAATTTCCAATGAACATGTACGATCCTACATTGCACAGTCAGTTGTAGATACACATAGTGTTACCAATCACAATACATTACCATATAAAACCATCTAAAACGTGTCACACCATCTGAAACTTCCATACCTATCGAATGGTTTCATACCTACTCAAATTTACACTCCAGTTATATCAATGAAGAACTTCTAGGTCATTCTAGTCTACATAGTCACTCTGCACTTCTATTTCATCTTTTTGCCTCTATAATGAGATAAGTACACCTAATTATTTGTGATTTACTAATTGTTTCCATGTTCAATCTTACAAATTTCTAATGAGTATGTAGTCTAATTTATGTATTAATATTTATTAATTAATCTAAATATACCAACTTCTTGTTAACCCTTTCACGTTTAGATAAATAAGAACATCTTACTTCTATTATCTTATTTATTTATTTTTAGGGTTAGATCACAAAGCAAGTTGGTAATCCATGGGAAATAATTTCTCCTTCATCTTCGCAACTAGCTTATCCCATGTCCTTATCTTCTATTTTACCTTTTGCACTCATTTGTGCAAATATGCTCCCACAATAGAGATGTATGCCCCTTCATCTTTGTGCAACATAATTTAAATTTCTTGGGATTTTCCATGTTGTACTAAAAATACTTCTTGAGCTCTCATGGTTCCAAAATATCAGAATAACAAGGGGTTTAAAATCTAGGCTTACTTTCTATTTTTACAATTACACATAAAAGTATGTCCTCTTGACCTTCAACTTCCACTTCTTCTTCTTCTTTATTCACAATTACAACATGCACTCTTTGTTGTGCATGTACTTCTTAATCATCACTTTGATATTCTATAGAAACACCTCAACATCATGTGGTTTCCATGGCCTCCAAATGGGCTTGCATAATATATGCTAACTTGTTTAAATCCTTAACTCTCCCTCCTTAGTTTCTACAAGCTCCCATAAAATTACTCCTGTGTGCCATTATGTTTCCTCAAATGAATGCTTCCTCCACACTCCTTCACACCTTTTTACCAAAAAAATTACTCTATGGAAGATGTCCACAACGATTTTCTACCTACCCTCAAAAAATTGGAAAAACCATCAATTCTTGTTGTGTAATCCTCACAACTTCTACCGAAAAGTTACCCACTAGAAAATTTTCACAACGATTTTGTATCCACAATCATAATTTTTGAAATCATCGATATTTCTTGTACCACCACTCACAAGGAAAACAAACCTTGACTTAATACCAAATGTTTCAAAAAATGCATATCACAAAAAACACATAATTAAGTTTAACAACAAAAAATGCATATCAACAAGCTTTATTTTATACACATGCGTGCGCACATGCATTAATATTACAACACACAAATTTTACAAATCATTAATATTAATTTACACAGACACACACATACTTAGATAAATAAAACACATATACCAATTACCAACAATACAGACAAATAAAAACAATCATTCTACACTCGTGTCCCATTGAACACACTTTGTTATGATATTTAAGCTCACATACACTCTATGAAATTGCTAAAACTTAGATAGGAATTGACCCCCTAAGGAAATTACACTTTATTTATATAGGCATACAAGCCACCCAATGTGACATTAAACTTAGACAAAAATCCTAAAATTAAGGAACAATACGAAGTTAAGGCCCAAAGGACCCATTACAGACTTATTTGGCCTTTCTAAAACTTTGAGAAGCTTCAAACTTCATCGTTCCATACATTGTATCTTCCAAGCATACATGTAGTATTCCATAGATTTAGATAGAACTGTGCAACTTCATTACATAATCATAAGTTTTTATGGCTTTAAATTGTACTTTGTAGCTTCCAAAACAAGTTCCTAGTATTTAGTGGTTTTCTTTAGGCTTGTAGGATTCCACCTATGTTTGTGAAATCTTATAAAATTGGGGCAGTTTGCATGGTAAATTGAACATTATGAAATAGACTTGTGTGCAACACTCAGATTGCGCAATAAGTTTGTACACAACACCAAAAGGAAAAACAAAACACTAGTACTAAACAACTTTCCAACAACACAATTTCTTCATAATGCAGCCCACCAACAACACAATTGGCTCTAACTATCTAGAACTATATTTGGTTGATCCAGGATTGTTTATGAAATTGGATGCTCTTGCATCACATTGGCTATATGGAAAATTTGTGCCATGTAAGGTGGCACTTCTTGGTATCACATTATCCCAAATCATTTGTCAGCTTACAGGTCACCTAATAGTCAAGTCATGGAACCACCGTATAGTGAGACACATAGAAACCCAAGTAGTTCAAATCCCATAACCATTTTTTAATAATTGTGGTTTTATAATTTATGCATACATAATTTTAGCATTAAATATTAATGAAATGGTAAAAGATAAACAGCCATATATCTATCAAGAATATGTCATATAAAAAATGCAAAAAATTATGTATTTTGTGTTCTAATTCTATAATTTTCTCTACTTTAAATTTTGTTCATTTTACTTCACACATTTAAGTTCTCATTCATAATGTTATGCCTTAAATCTTGTGAAATTTGAATCAACTTATGTGAATCAATTACTAGAATGAACCCTATCCCAATAACTTAAAAAATGTTTTACAAAGAATGTAACTTAATAATTTAAAAAATCATCCTATAGTGAAGTTTTCAGGAGAGAGGCAAACCGAGGAATTTTTTTGGCTCTGCTGGGGTTTCATGGGTGTGCTTGTGTTATCTTATTGTTTTTAATGTGCCTCCTTAGCCTTTCCATGGTTTTCCTTTTGGTCCTATCATAGTGTTAGTCGGTTGTTTTCCCAATGATAAGGCAGTGAGTAGCCTATAAATGGATACCTCTCCATCCATTGCAATGACTATTGCAACTGGTGGTGGAAATGTCTCCTAAGCATGCTGGGAAGTTTATGCCAAATGTATATGAAGAGGTATGGAATATGAATCATCCCCAAATGTTGTTATTTTTGATGAATTCTTAGACCCTGTGGTCAAATGGTATCGTAATAATTGCCTTATTTCTTATTTCTGTGGTTGCATTCCCTCATAACCTTACCTATAAAACTGGATAAAGAACCATTGGGAGTTAAATGTTATCCTGATTTCAGGAATCCATAACCTCACCAAGATATTTTATATCTTTTCATTTCATGAGACTTTTCAGGTCCAAGCCCTCCTTAAGGCTTCTTGTTGGTATTTAGGTAACCCCCTTTTAGTGCTTTCTTAGTGGACTCCTAACTTTAGCCCCACTAGCCAGGTTTCTTTAAAAATTCTAGTTTGGATCGAGTTTCATGGACTCTCAGTTCATCTTTGTTCTTTCCTTTTAGAGATAGTTAAGTCCATTTGTAGGGTGATATGCCATGAGCAGGAGAATTTTTTTACGCTCATCCTAATAAACAGGTTTGTGTTGAATTTGACCTTGCTAAAGATCTACAGGACCACCTGGATATTCAAGTTGGGCCCCTGAGTATCTCTCAGAAGGTGGTTTATTTCAACTTTCCCAACACTTACTTTTTCTATCAAGCCCCAGACCATCACATTCACGACGGTTCTCTTCTATCTCATTCAAAACCTGTGGTGACTTAACCCTCGATGTCTAAGCCTAAAAGTGATCAAATGACTGATGGTTGGACCAAAGTCATAAATAAGAAGGCTTCAAATGTTTAATCCACTTCTGTGGTGCCCCCAGTTCCTTCTCGTTCCCCTCTTTATTCCATGGATAAGTCGAGTCTGGGTCCTTCCCCCTCATCAGTTTCCATTCCTTCCAATCCCTCATAGATCCAAGTTTTTCCTTCGCAAATGGAGAACTCCAGGAATTTAGATTCAATGTCTCTACCTCTCCATCGATCTCGTAGTCTACCCCAAGAGGTGTTCCACGGCTCATGGGGAGATAATGGGGTTAAACGCCACTATATTCATGTTGAGCTTTCTAATTTAGACTAGATCCCACTTGCTAATAATTTTGCAATCCTTGTCTCAGAGGATGGCGGGCCAGACGGTAAGGGGGAGTTTGACATGTCTTATTTTTCATGAATTCCATTTGTTGGAATGTTAGGGGTCTCACAAATCCCTCTCAGAAGTATTCTGTTTGATTAACTTGCCAACTTTTTAGCTGTTTGTATATTATTTGTTTACAGGAAATTAAAACTTATGGTTGTTTTCTTCAAACTACGCTAACTTGTATTGCTGTTTATTTTTCACCTTTTCATACTCAACATATTGCTAGAAAAGGTGGTGCTAGTATTCCATGCCTTTTAAATTTTTTTGCCTTAATCACCTTCTGCTGGCC